>WBNO01012571.1:0-18059 GCA_013400575.1 Peucedramus taeniatus | reverse complement strand
ATTTATTCTCCGCATTGCTTCACTTTCATTTTTAAAAGTGAAAAATATTCAGACATCAGGCTTCAGGATGGCAGGCTTTTGCCTTCGTGTGCCAGATCAGAAGGAACTGCCAGACATGGGTTTCTTCCCTGCAGTGATACATGGCAGTGGTGTTAGAAATTGGGAATCCTGTGAGCAAAGAAAATAACTGCACTTCGAAGGTGATTTGCTTTTCCAGCCACCCTTTACTTTTCCTGCTTGTGTCAGGCTATTCATGCAACATATGAACCCCTACCTTATTAAGCTTATTTGCATAAGTACACTGGGTGTTTTTCTGGATAAATATTTCAGCTAATAAAATGAAGGACATGCCATCCAAAATTAATAACATAGCAATGGGTAAAAGCAAGCTCAAGTCTGTAGAATGTCTAACACTTTTAACATATCAGGTATGACTGGTGTAGCACAAGGATATCAAGTGGTAGATTTAGAACAGTATGGTTTGCAGAAGCAAAGCAAATACTGCTTTGTATAAATTAAATACACCATGATGTGATGGTCCATTCCAAAAGCCACAAGTTGGGAAAGCATGGACCACAAATAAGGAGAGATGTGAGGGTGTGAATTTGAAATTATCTCTGTTACACACAGAAGATATTTCTGGGTAGCATTGAGTTTTCAATAAACCAACCAAAACTTCACACTTCAGTTTGCACTGTTTTTTTTTTTATGAGAGTCTACTTTTCCTGCCTTTCCCTTAAAATTCTTGTCTTTCTCCTTAAAGGTTTGCTCTACTTCCCTCTGTCTTTTTAATGAACTTTGTAGTGGGAGAGTGCTCTGCCCTGGTACAGGAATCCTGAGAATACAGAGAAAAGTTGTGTGTCATTTAAAAGGGAATAGAGGAGGTCAGCTTTACTTCATCAGAGGCCTTGTTACTTTCTATTCAAAAAGAAATGTTCTCTAAGCACCTATTATTAGCCTTTCTTCAACCATGCTTCCAACTTCCGAATGTAGGAACTCACTCTCTTACGGAAGGTTTTCTCTAAGGATTTTGGGAGAAATTATTTTTTTGTGCAAGTTTTGTTTCATAGAATAAAATTTACAATGGCAGTGAATAGGTATAGGATAGTTAAACAACAGAATAAATCTCCTCAGTTTTATGAATACACTGAGTTTCTGCCTACTTTCTCCAAAGTGTAACATGCCAGGACAAATCTTGAAATCTGTCTCACTCAAGTTTTTTGTAGACAAAATACTAATTGAAGTTTTTGAGAGCATGACTCAAGGGAAAACTTAAAATCTGGGAATTGTAGTGCATGCCCCTTAAAACAAATGAGGAGTTTCAGACAGGGAAATAGGAACTTCTCAAAAACTTCTAATATCCCACTTTAGGCAGAAACTTTTGATATTTGAGGACTTGAATCTCACAGAAAGAAAACTAAAGACAGCTCATGGAATATCCCAGTGTCAAGAGTACAATGCACTACAGAATTTAGTCTCCCAAATTTTATTTTAGAAGCTGTACAAATGGTTTTTTAGTTCTTACTGAAGAAATAAAAATGTTTGAGTTCGCCACATTCAATACATAAAAACAAAAAATGTGACTGACAATTTTCTGTCACTTTCTCTACTTTTGAGCATGTCTGTGGGACTTCAGTTAGTTTTAAGTTAAAGATGTAAGGCTTAAGGAAAATACGCATTTGTAAGAAACAATTTTTTTGCAATTTTCTGGCCCATTATCTCAAATGATTGGCCTTTTGAAATTCTGACCGCCAAATCTATAAAAAATATAAGGAAAATATTATGCTTGTTGCTTCTGCATCAGAGAAAATTTTGAGACTGACAACTTTTTTGGTTGAAAGCAATGTACAATACACCTGAAGTTTTAGACTAAAAATGTATTTCAGTTTTGTAAGGCCATGTGGATGTCTCAGAATGAATTCTACCAGACCAGAAAGGCTCAGCTAATTTTAGTTATATTGTGTGAAGAGGTTGCCTCAAAGAACTTTTTTTTTCCAAGCTTTCAGAAACTTCCATGTATTTCAGTGCTTTGGAAGTAAATTTAAATACAGGCTTTTAGATTACTTTCCGCCTCAGAGATCTTCCACTATGACAAGAAACTAATTTCAGGAAAATTTTCTCTTTCTAATAAAGATTATTTTTTCTTCCTCTTTCCGACTTCCCATTTCCTGTCAAGTCTGAAGTGTCTTGGATCCCCAACAAACACTACTCTGGGATTTACGGGCTGATGAAGTTGGTTCTGACTAAGACTCTACCTTCCAATCTTGAGCGAGTCATTGTCCTTGACACAGACATTACATTTGCCACTGACATTGCTGAGCTGTGGGCCGTCTTTCACAAGTTCAAAGGTATTTTAATGATTTTTTTACTGTCCTTATTTGAGGGGTGGGGGGAGAATGTTGAGGTAAGCAATACAGTGTGGGTGAAAGGGCTAGCTGAGGTTTTGTTAAATGTTTTCACTCTTTCAGTTTTTGGTGCTTGAATATAATTGTTCTCTTTGTGAGCTCTTTTCTCAATGATGTTCTGTATAGATTAATTGACAACACCAATTATCTATGTAGTTTGGTTTATTGGTCTGATTATTTGGGGCATGTGAGAGCCTGACAATACAGTAGATGATAAATAATTATGAGCATGCTGTAGTTACATACCATTCAATACCTCTTGGAAGAACTTGGGTTTTATTATTTTTTAACTAATAAAACTTAATTATTGCTTAAAATTTAACTGTTCCATGTAACCTCTGAGAATGAATGAAGCTGGGATCATTCTTGAACCAGGGAGGAAAATGAAGGGAGCAGAGTTACACATGTGAGTAGAAATAAGTTGCTGTTTGGTCCTCTTAATGAGTTGATAAAGGAGTCTGGATTCTAAGCATCTAAAATAGTTTTCCCTACCTATTCCCATTTCCCACAGCTCCTTGAAAATGTATTTCATAGTCAGTCTGTGAAAGGACACTTTCAGAGTAACTCTATAAGGAGATGATTACAAAAAAGTTCCCCACTACCCAGTCACAAAGCAGAGCACTTTCTGGCTAGCACAACGCTAAAACCATTTAATTCTCTCAGGTTCCAGTGTTGCCAGCTGTTCAGAATCTGAGACATACCCTGTTGTTCTCCTCTTGCCCTCAGCATAAGTATTGCAGTGCTGCTAAGTGCAGAGACATTCCAGCATCCTGGTTTAAAGGTTTACAACCCTGCAAAAGTGTAGCCTTGATGTGTTTCATCATCTCTCTCAAAATCATCTCAAGCAAAGTCAGCCCAAGCAAATGAGAGTATTTATTTAGAGAAGCCAAAAAACACCACTTCATTAGGAGGGAGCCAGGAAAGAGCACAGTTTACTGTACTTATCCCCTGCTGAAATCCACAAAGCCTGCTTTTCCCAGTACCCAGCTCTGGGGCAGGACCTATTATCTTCAGCTCTATGTCAAGGACTGGGTTCTAGTGCTTACTTTTTCATGCATTAGTTTCCATTCCCTTCTGTGAATACACTGATGCCTTTTCAGCAAGCCAGAAGCAGTCACCTTTTTGCTTAATTTAATTATTCGCAAGCTTTTTTCATAAAGGAATATACAATTTTTCCTCTTCTTCAGGTATTGCTCAGACCTCTTCACCAAGCCTTTCCCTCCACTGAACCTTGAGTTTCACGTAAACAAACATATACCCTGACAATCATAAGTAACATAAATGTATGCATAGGAAGTAATTTTATATTTGTGCTATTGTACTGTCTCACTGTGTTCAGCTGTCCCATTAATAGCGATATTTGACTGACTACGGTGAAATAGCATGTCATAGCAGGAAAAGAAATGTGGATAAACAAAACTTGGGCATAGAGGACTGCATGGTCAAAGAGAGCAAAATCTGAATGGAGACAATGAGGGGGATTGTCTCCTTGCTTATAATTTCTGTCCTAATTTTAATTAAGATCCCTTGCTTTTTTCCTGGGGGGAATAAAACCAAGCATAAAGACTGCTTGTGAAAAGAGGAACATGGAGCAGAGGCAGATGTAAGATTGAAAGAAAATACAGGCAGAAAATATGGAAATATGGAGAAGAATAATTAATGGCAGTAAAATGTGTGTGTAAATCAGTCTCCATAGAGCTAGGCAAGAATGTTCGTCTGATTAGAGCTGTGAAAAGCTCTAACTTAGACATGGAGACAGAATTCCTGTACTGTTGCCCTCATAATGTACATAGCACAACTTCCAAACAGATGATTTTGTAAGTTGTCTCGTGTGTCTTTTAAATTCTGGCTGACCACCTGCTTCTCTACAGTTTTTTAATCCTGGCAATAAATTGGTGAGTGTCTACATCTGCTCATCTCCCAGGCCGTGGTGCACAAAGAGTGGATGAGACAATGCCGTAGCTCCAGGTGTTGAGCTGGGGTCGGAGCGGACTTTGGATCCTAAATGTTGCAGAGGAGAAGAAGTGTCCAAGCACAGGCTTGTTCTCCAGCCTGTGTCATAGGCTGTAGTTCCATTAGCAAAGATGACCTTGATGATGGTGACATCAGAGCTGAGTGTTTAAGGGTAAGAATCAGAGAAAAAGCCAACATAGCATATACCATGGTGAGAATGTGTTGTAGGCCACTCAACTGGGATGAGGAGGCAGAAGAAATATTCTGTAAGCAGATGGGAAGTCTCACAGTTGCTAGCCCTTGTTCTTGTGGTGGGCTCGAAATTACCAGAGAAGTAAGTTGAACTTACTTAGCAGAGGTCTGCTGGAAATACAACACAGGGGACAGGAAACAGTCCAGGAAGTTCCTGGAGTGGAAGATTATTTCCTAGGCCAGTTAGGGGCAGTGCCTAGCTGAATCTGTCAGCAGATCTGGCTAACCAGGGAGGTCCTAGTGGACTGGAGATGAATAAATGTGATGCCCATTTACAGGAAGGGCCAAAAGGAGCATCTAGGGCATTACAGGCCTGTCAGCCTGACCTTGGGGCCAGGGAAGGGCGTGGAACAGGTCACCTTGAGTGCTGTCATGTAGCATATGCAAGACAAGCAGGGGATCAAGCCCTGTCAGCATGGGTTTATGAAAAGCAGGTCCTGCTTGACCCACCGGATGTCCTTCTGTGACACAGGTGGCTCTCCTTAGTGGATGTGGGAAAGGCTGTGATTGTTGTCTACCTAAACTTTATTAAAGTCTTTGATGTGGTTTCCCACAGCATTCTCACAGAAACTGGTTTCCAATGGCTTAGATGTGTTCTCTGGATAAAAAACTGGCTGGATGGATTGGCCCAGAGAGTGGTGGTGAATAGAGCTAAATACATTTGTCAGCCAGTCACTGTTGGTGTCTCCCAGGGCTCAGTATTGGGGCCACTTTGATTTAATATCTTTGTTAGTGATCTGGACAAGGGGTAGTGTTGGAGGGCAGGAAAGCTATGGACAAGAAGGATCTGGACAGGCTGAATCAATGGGCCAAGGCCAGTTCTGTGAGTTTGAACAAGGCAAAGTGCCAGATCCTGCACTTGGGTCACAAGTTCACCCTATGTAGCTACAGGTATGGGGCTGAATGGTTGGAAAATTGCCCAGTGGGAAAATGTATCTGTGCCTCTCCAAGTGACCCTCGGAGCGTCCCGGCTGGCTGTGGCACAGCTACAGCGGGGGACACTCTCCCGATCTCCAGGGAAATCAGGAGGGCGGCTAAGGCTCTTGCCTTGGAGGGTGAGGCAAAGGTACGACGGCGGAAGAAGGAGTGGACTTCATATGGAGGTATCAGTCTGGGTTTATTAAGGGAGTGACCCAGAGCCCAGGGTAACCTCGTTCTGAAGACCAAGCCCCGGATTGGAAAGCACCTTATAAAGGGAGGAGGGAACAAAGATAGGGAGCCAATAGGGAAGCATNCATGAACCATTGTGGGCCCAGGTGGCCAAGAAGGCCAATGGCATCCTGGCCTATATCAGCAATAGCGTGACCAGCAGGACCAGAGCAGGGATTGTCCCTCTGTTCTCAGCACTGGTGACGCCACACCTCAAGTCCCATGTTCATTTCTGGGCCCCTCACTGCAAGAAAGTCATTGAGGTGCTGGAGTGTGTCCAGAGAAAGGCAGCAGAAAATTTCTTCACAGAAAGAATTGACAGGCCTTCGAACAGGCTCCCTAGGAGTTTGTCACCATCCCTGGCTGCATTTAAAAGCTGTGTAGATGTGGCACTTGTAGGGACAAGGTTTAGTGGTGGACTTGGTAGTGGTACTTTGATGGTAGGACATAAAGGTCTTTTTCAACCTAAATTATTGTATTGTTCTGTCATTCAATGGAAATGGAAAGAAGAGCAAGTAATTTGGAGATATACGGATACTCTTCTACTGCTTTGTAAAAGTTTGGCCTACATTCTATGGTGAGTCTCAATTTTTCCTAGGTGTCTTTTTATTTTTCCTGCCTGCATTACAAAAGATTGAAAGATTGTCTCATGTCATGAGCCCCAAATATTCCTCCAAAGGATATTTTACTAAACTGATGTTTTAATCTCTTCTTTGTTTCTCTCTCAGAAGTCCCAGGTAAGTTAATGAAGATTTCATGAGGGCAATCTAGAATGTTTGTTGAAATATTTCACGAACAGAAGAACAGTAAAACTCCTATAAGGGAAGTGCTTGTCCCCAAAGGATTCTGTCATTACACCCAACCCCAGTTAGTAGGGCAGCTTTAGACCCACTGGGTCTCCTTCTAGAAATGTTCTAACAACCAGTTGCTGGCTAGGAGCCACCATTACAAACCTGCCTACACCAGGATGCTTTTTGTGCAAATTAAAGAATTTTTCACATCAGTGCAGGAAAGGCAAGTACTTCTGTCTCTAGGTTGCTGCAACATAACTGATGAGACAGTCCAGCATAGCCTTTTCCAAATTGCAGCCACACATAGAGAGAAGGTACTAGAGTCTGTGATTCTTTCTATGCCTGGGAAGACTTTCTTCACAGCAAAAACAGTGATAAAGGGAGACCAGTAGCTCAGATTCTTTTTTTCTCGGACACCATGCTTGGAAGAAACTCAGATTCAGGACTGTCTTGTAATTTAACCAGGGCTGATTTGCTGTGTAGAAGGGTCTACAGTATGTTTTAAACAGCACCTGCAATGCTCAAAGTCCTTGTTCTGTAAAGGTTTTTATTCCAGTTATCTTAAGAGTTGCTGGAAAGATCAGACCCTTACATAGTGACTTAATATTTTAGGTGGTAAAGGTACTACTCCATTTGCTCTGTAGATGGAAAAAAGGCAGTAGGATTTCTTTGTAAATTATTGCTCTTCTGCCCTTTCCTGATGAGCTCTTTGCATACACCCTTACAATAAGTGATCCAACTGTTCTGTAGCAGAGTGCAGAAATTTAAAAATCACTTCTTTGAAGCAGCAACCTTAGGCTTTGGGAGAAATTCACACCTCTCTTTGGTAGCCTGAAACAGTGTCTCAAGCAATTTAACATTTAACAGTTTCTCGTAGGAGCCAGTGGGAGGGTTGTATAATTATTAATAGTTTTATATACAAGCTTCAATCTCTATGCATAAATATGTATTTGGGAACCTGTAACTTAAATTTCAAGAGTCATATCCAGCTTTTCAGCTGGGATTTGGGCATTTCTGCTTTAGCCTCATTCTCCATTGCTCTATAGATAGATATAATGTTTTCCTTTAGGACTGAGATATACCTCCAAAATAGTGACTTCATAGGTTTGAGTCTGCAGCCGGTCTGGTGAAGATAACCTGTCATGCATGTTTTCTGTGACTTAGTTGACACTGATTATGTTTCCTATTCATCTTTAATTGGATTTTGACAGTTCTAAACTTGAGAAAGTACCTAGCCTAAGGGCAAAAGTGTGGGACTGTAGATCATAGTGTATTCTTGGATGAAGCGCTGCAGAGTGTTTCAGACAACAATATGTTTTTATTGCAGAAAATGTGCAAATTATTCTGAGAAAAAAAAGAGCCCGAATCTATGTTCTGTGCCATCAATCCTAAAGTTCTTTTAAAGACCACATCTGCTAATTGTTTTATTATTCCTGCTCACCCAAACTCTTGGTACTGCAATGTGGGTTCTTTTTTTCTGAGGTTCTGATTTTTAATTTTACTGGGTGTTAAATATGGATTCTCAGGATTAAATTTATTTGGGACCTGACCACAATAGTTATTATAATTATATGTCTTAAAAGTTGCAGTTTCAGTCTGGAGCACAGTTTGTGTGTGCTGGGTGCTCCACATGTACATAGCAAGAGACTCTCTTCCTGTTTTACATTGCCAGGTGACAATTCCTATGTCTGCCTTGTTCCTTTAGGATATTCCTTTGCATGAGCCACAGCTGAGACTCACAAATGAGACCTGAGTAATCCCTGTAGAGATCAGTGTTGAGGAGCTCTGTGTTAAATTGAATGCTACATCAAAGGGCATTATGATATTTCTAAGTACATGTCAAAACTCAGAGGCTTTATTGAACAGTGATGTCGTATTACTACTGCATGTTAGCCTCACAATCCAGCTAGCTGATACGATGAATATTTTAAACAACAGAGACTGCACAATACCGAACTAGTGCATTTCAAATAATTCTACTCATATACTAAGTCACCCAGAGAATATTAAGCTACCATTGGTGTTCATCTGTGCAAGTAAGTCTTCTCTGGAAAGGTGACCTCCATTAACCAAGCATACAAGAAGGAGAAATGGCAAACTTGACAGGAATACTGAGATTCACATATTCGTACTTTGCATGAATAAAAACATGCTATGGAAGCTGTTTGCTTTCTGTCAGGAGCTCAAATAATGATAAAAATCCATACTGACATCATAAATACCAGAAAAGGTCAGCAGCGATTTTGGTGCAGGATCAAGTGCCCAGAGCTGAAGAGGGACTGGCACATAGTCAATCCCAAACTTAAAATTTGCAAATGCTCAGCATGTGGGTTCTTTGGCATATTGCTCTGCAGAAAGCCTGAGGTAACAGTCTAGGTTCATACTATTTTTGCAGCTTCTTCAGGAAAAAGAACAAACAAACAAAAAAAGAGAAAAATCATAACCCTCCCAAATTTGAGCATCTTGTGTAGGGATTTTAGTAATTATATTCCTACAAGAACTATTAAACAAAAGCTTGTAATGTTAAATGCATGCAGAACTTTTCATTTGTATGTGAATTTAGCATGCCAGAAAGTGAGATGCTGATGGCACTGGTGAGAGGCAGGCAGAGTCAGCAGGTGCTGTATAAATTTCCCTGAATTTGGCTCTACCAGTGAAGCCCTGTTTTAATAAACTATACCTGTCATAGCCCTTGACTCTCCTGCAATGATTGTGCTTTTTATAGGTGTGCTGTTCTTGTGACAATGTAAAATACTCGGTTGTTGCCAAGATTAAAATTTAAAATTTATTTATACCTATGGCTCAAGGCAGGATTTGAACCACAGAATTGATTCTGGGCAGGTTCTGTACTTAAGTCTGTCAGTTTACACTGAGTAAATCATTAAAGCTTCCAGATGATTTTGAGACAGGATCTCTGTGGGTTGACACAGTGTTCATGTTAAATCCTGCAGAGATCTTTCTGTTTCTTCTGGTCATTAAAACAGGCTTTCTTTTCTTACTAATCAAGAGGAAGGCATTAGCAACATGCACCTTAGTGGGTATGAAAATCCATGGTATGAGTCAGTCTTTTTGCAAAGGAAACAGGATTATATTTTAGCAGAGTGCATTAATAAAATTGTCAGGCAGCTATTAAAATAGCTTAAAATTATCTGAATTTTTATAAGTGTCTAAAAAGACTGAATAGCACTTGTCTTTGCTCATAAAAGAACATCTGTTAGCTTCTGAAAGATTTGTGTAAGTATTTATTGGTTAGACTACAGTGCATAGCTCATCCTAGGGTTATTACACAAAAGAAATACAGTTTCTCTTTAAAAAGGTCCCTGTGGAGGCTCTATCTGCTTAAGATTTTCTGTTCTTGATTGTTATATTGTGGTGTGTTCTTTTTTTGCTACAGAATCTTTGAAGCTTAATTGATATAGAATTCTGTTAGTTAGCTATAGCTGATAGAAATATTAGGGTATTGTGCTCCAGTGTCTCACAATGCTGTCATCATCTGTG
This sequence comes from Peucedramus taeniatus, assembly GCA_013400575.1. NCBI lineage: Eukaryota > Metazoa > Chordata > Aves > Passeriformes > Fringillidae > Peucedramus > Peucedramus taeniatus. The sequence continues at coordinate 8,011 of WBNO01012571.1, read as the reverse complement.
TGTGAAACTATAGGGGAATACTGATTTATTTTGGTGAAGAGAGAAAGTAAGGGGTTAGGATATTTGGGGGGAAAAAGACAAGTTTCTAACTGTGATTGGTGGTTAAATTTGGTGACTGCAATTAGGAGGGGATCTCATCAAAGAGGTGAGACTTGCTAATTCTGTGGGTCTAGGGAAAAGCACTTCTCTCTCTCCACACTTGTCAGATAAGTTGAGTGGATGGAAGTTCGCTTTTTTTTTTTTCTTTTTTTTTTTTTTTTTTTTTCCTAATTGCAGTTTGCTTTGCTGTGATATTCCTTTATTGAGAAGCCAGTATGTGAGAAGGTTGACCTCAGTAAATGAGCTCCAGGGGAGAGAGTTTATTATATGGATCAGCATGTGCACATTTTAGTTTATGGATTTTAATATGACAAGGGACATAATCAGAAAATTCTGATTATGATTTGCTGCCAAAATAGAATGGCTGCAGTTTCTGAAACATCTATAGTTCTATTTTAGCTGAATGGTTCTTTGTCTGTTTCTGCCATCAGGCAGAAATATTTAGAGGTGAAAGGCCAACCGTGCATAGAAATAGGATATAACTCATGGTGGGGTAAATTCTAAAATAAAATAAAATATTTGAGTTCTTTATTTTTCCATTCTGATTTCCAAGGGGTACCGTTTGGTCATGTTTTCAAGCTTTTTCCCATGGGGGATAGGGATGTTTTAATTATAAATGAAAACTGATATTTTCTGTCCTCTTTTAATACCACAACTGGAGTTTTTAGAATAAAAACTCTCCTCATGCTACAAGATTTGTAATACGATCTTGTTGGTAACACTGTAATTTTGAGGACTTTTTTCTACCTTCTCAACATCAGCCTAGTTCTTTTTCTGCATTATTGTTCTCCAGTCTTTGTTAACCTGCCACTCATTCTTCAGCTGTCTTTTTGGCTTAGATGCTATGATGTATCAAACAACCAAATGAAACATTGTATGACTCACACAATGTTAAAGCAAAAAAACCAGTTTCTCCTCTGAGCTCTTTCTTCAGGATTTAAAGAGAGTTTAATTCTATTAATCTCCAGTACTCCAACTGTGGAGAATGGACCTAGAGCTTTTTTGAACTGCCTTGCAAATATTTATTAAGAGAAATCAGGTCAGAGCATGGCATCAAAGGAGCAAAGTGCATATCCCCATCTGCCTTGACTAGCAAACGCTGTGCCTCCTCAGAAGCTAGAAAATCCAGCTCCCACAGGGTACAGACTTGGAGAAGGACCATTTCTGCTTTGCATGTTTGTTATTGGCAGAGGAAAATGTATTTCTGGGAATGAGATGTCAGTAGGCTGTGCTGAAAGGAAAATATATGAGAACAAGGGGAGGGAAGAAACCAAGGAGAAAAATAGTAACTCTCCTATCTAAACTAAAAAGGAGGCATCAATCAGGAGTTACTGTCCACCAATAAATGTTTTAGGTTGATTACTTTCTCCTATAGTCTGTTCACATTCTTCTGCTTCCTTTCATGTGCATTCAGTACTCCTGCCCTGTCAATTTACAACTTATTTAATTATATTTTGTTTAGAGTGCTATTAAAAAAACCCCAGACATGACTGTTTGCCTGTCTTCTTGGGTGGAGCACACAAATTAAGCACATGTACTAATCCCTCTGGCCAGTCACTCTGCATTCCCTTGGTGACAGTAAAGCAGAGCAAGTGCATGAGCAGGCAGTGAATACGGAGGGAGTAGCAGCCTGTCCAGGAGTTATTAATGTGTAATGGTAAGTAACTTCTGCATGTGGGAAGGAGCCAAGCAGAAGAGGCATATGGGTCATTCACCTAACAAATGAAGTTTACTCTAGAGTTTGATAGTTGTATTAATGGGACTAAAGAAAGAATGATATTTAATAGCTAGATTTCCCTGCCTAAGGCCCTCATTCTAATCACGTGCAATCTATCAAGCACATACGCTTTTCACTGTTCTCTGTGACGTGCATTGTAATAACTTGATATTCTGTTTTCTGCCTCTCTAAACTAGGCACATTCTCTGAATCTACCTTGTTCTGCATTAGCAACCCATATTTTTAAGGACCTCAGGCCCCATTTCCAATTACAAAGCTGTCATTCAAGGTTTCACCTTTTTGGTTTAATGCTGCAAATTATGCCTGTAATATTGTCCTTGGCAGCACATGGATTTGCATCAGGTATTGCTCTCTGCACAGCCAGGGAAGAGGGAAATGCATGTACAAAATTAAACCAATTTATTACATAACTGCACTAAGACTGTGTACAAATGTACCATGAGCAAAACATGGGAACAGCTACATGAACTAGGAGTTAGACCTGTAAATGAAAACAGTAATCAGTCCAATTTTGTGGAAAAAGTAGAACCTCCACATGCTTCTTTTTTCCAGTTAATCTAGAGAATCAGGGATGTTTGAACCCCTTATTTTAATCCTAGCAAGCTAAAAGGAAAAAAAATAGCTTGGTCTGTAATGGGCCACTTCACTCTGCATTTCTCAAGTGTCTTTATTTTACTTGAATTTGAAGCTGGCTCCACACCATGTTCTTTGCAGTAATCTCTAGCTGCATTTAGCATGGGCCAAGCAGTTCAGTTAAACAGAGGAGCATTACTCCTCTGACTCCTCAAGGTAAATATTTTTTGTCCTCTGAGATACTGCTAACAACAAAAATAATTTTGTCCTAGTCCTTCTAGGTGCATACCAAAAGGTGATTGATAAACATACAGTACAAGTTGGGGACAATTTTTTTTTTGTTCCCAGAGCTTTCTGTATTCATACTTTATTTCCTGCATTTAGTCACAGTGAAATTCATAGTCCTGAAAAGAGTTTGGATCTTTACTGCAAAATCCATAGTTGCAGTAAGTTTTGCCCAAGTTCATGTCAGTAAAAGAGATGCACATTAGGCATTTTCTGGTGAAAAGCCAGGCCAGGCTTTATTTTTCGTTTGCACTGCCTAAGTACTTAAAAGGGTCTCAAGATCTAAGCTGATGGTATATCTGTTTTGGTGTAACACAAACCCCTTGTCAGCTGCATCTGGTGTGTGTGGTTCTTGGATTCATTCTGGAGCTGGGACTGAACATGTCAGAACAGATTCCTGAAAACCATTAACTGCTGGCACAACAAAGTGAAATCCTGAAGCCACTTACGTCTGTGTTTGGGGATGCAGTGGTTTTTTCCTCTCTGCTTAAGGACTGGGAGAGCTGTCAAGTAAGTGCTGTTCTGACACACCAAGAGAATTTGTGTGGTGGGAACAGAAGTGGAGGTGGATAGCAAAGAAGGTGATACAGCATTCAGTGGTGCTGTTGACAAATGTGCCAGAGCATGAGCCATCTGAGGATCTAGCACATGCTTACTGCTTCTGCCCTGCTAAAAAGTGTGACTTGGAGCAGGACTGAAGCCCTACAGCAAAGTGAGCCATCTTACTTTTTCTCTTTCAAAATTGTCCTTGGCTGACTCAATGCCACCACTCTTCTGTCATCAGCACTAAATGTCTGCCAGTTTATGTTCACAGCAACTTACTGAAATGCACATCGCCTCTGAAAATGGCACAGGGTCTCCTGAATTTAATTAATTCATTGCACTGTCTTCCTGCACATGTTCTGCTTAATAGACAGTAATGCTATTTCCTTCTGTATGCTTCAGGATATCATTATTGCAGGTGCAAAGTGACTTTTGTAGGGCTCTGCCTGCCTGCTGCAGAGTCATACTGGCACCAATGTTTGACAGTATTTGGAGGTTCATGCTTGTTCCCATACTACTGAGAAGTGATGATCTGAATGTTGTCACGCTGGTGTCCTGGAATCCTGAAAGAGTGAATCTCATCTTGTAAGAACTACCTTTATAAAACATTGGAATGAACATGATGGTGCTGACTTCTATCAGTAAAGTCTAGTTCCTTTATTCCCTGATTTATATAAACATCCCTGGTTTGAACTTACAGCTTCTTTTTTTGACTAACTAAAAAAAGATATGAATAGTTGGAGGAGCAATCTTTAAATATGTTCTCCTTTCAACTCTAACCCCCTTTATGGGTCACAAGTAAAAGAGTTGGCTGACCTCAGCCAGGTCTGATGTGCACGAGGGCCAAAGTGCATAAGCAGGGCAGCAAAGGGATGCTCTTCTGGAGTATCAGTTTTGAGGCAGCTCAGCAGATTTAGAAGAGAATGTTCACACACAGACAATTATACTCTCATGATCATTGAATTCTTTCAAACGTAGTAATGGGAAGTGGATATAATTTGGTAGATAAAGGAGAAAGCTATTTGGATATTGAGGATTGATAGAGTGAGGATACTGAGCAGGAAGAAGGAATAGGAAAAGGGAGAGGTGGCAACACATCCCAAGTTAGTCAAGATGATGATCTTGAAACCTAAGATTATTTAAAACTACCATATATCACAGTAGATTTCTGTGAAGCTATATAGAGGCAAGCACACGGATCTAGAATTTTTTTGCATTTTCTTGGCAGTGACATCTGACTATAAAAAAAACACTTGCCAAGGAAATAATGAAGTACATGGTAGCATTAAGAATTTAACACAACATTTAATTCAATGTAATTTTGGCCTGTCCCTTCTGCAGGGTTGGTAGTGCAGATACCATCCCCTCTTAGCTGCAGTCAGCAATTAGTCTACTGTCATTACCACCACCTTCTATTTGTGTTGCTCTGTGGTGCCAGGGGTTTGTTTATGTACAAGCACCTCTAGTCATAGTTTTATTTGAGAGTGGTAAGATGCTCCACACACCATTGCCGTGAAGCTGAGTGGTTTTCTTTATCTTCCTAAAGCGTTTTGATCACTGTAATATTCAATCGAGGTTTTGTGGGGGGAAGGAGGACTGAGAATTATTTATAAAATTGGGAAGAGCAGTGATGAAGCTCTGTTTCTGGGCTTTTTTTTTTTTTGCTTTGGTTTTATGCTATTGCTTTTAAAGGTTTAGTTGCCATAACAACACAAAGCAGTCCTGTATTACCATAGAAACGTGCTGTTGTGGGTGACAGTTTTTATGAGAATCCTTTTTTTTTTTCTTCTTCTTCTTCATGTTATGTATTTAACACTGGCTTTTTGCAGGTATATCACAATACACTACAGGGGTTTCAGAAGGTGTCAGAATGGTATAATAAGCAACGGAAATGAAGCATATGCTTAAACTCAGGAAGAAAATCTGGTGTCATGGTTGACTGAGAACAGAAAAAGAGTGAAGTTCCTGTTGCTTAACTTGGAGGTCAGAAATATTGAGCTTAAAGCAGGGCTGGCTAATCAGTCCACATGAGTAAACACTCAAAAAAAACCCAACAAAACAGGAGTTAGGGCTTTGATTATGTACCAGGGAATTAATGTAAAAACGACTTGCCGTGATAGTTGTAGGGATGAAATTATGGGACTTCTTTAAAGTTCTCTGCATGAGGCTGCTCCATGAGACTGTTGGGAGGCTGAAGTGAGAATTGCAGAACGAGGCAGCCTCTCACAAAACTGAGAGGGATTCCTGCTGAGAGCTGGCTCCAGCTGCATACTGATAGCCTGCAAGCCTCGGGTGCTGGTTGGGACTTGGCAAGTCCCTAAATTGTTTATAATCACTGTATTGAGGACTTTTCCCTCTTCCTGTGTGATACCTTTAATGGCTGTGCTTTTCAGAGTCTCTTGGCTTTGAAAAGGAAAGCAATGGAGCTTTTACTTCCACTAATCTGCATCTCCATCTACTCACTTTCTTGAGCAGTGGACCACTGAAGCATATCAGCTCTCCTAAAGTCTGATAGATTACTGTGCATCTTTGCTATCAAAACTTCAGATTGAAGTTATGGACCCGTTGCAGACCTTATACTCTGCCCCAGCAAACAGAGTACGCTGTTACAGGTTCATAATCTTATGACAAGCCACACAACTTATTTGGAAAGAGGATAGAGAAGCATAGTCAGCTGTGGAGATTGTTACTGATCACTATTTCTGTGGGGAGGCACAGGTCTATCAGTTTCCTGTAATCAGATGCATCAATGATGAAAAAAATTTTCATTCCTGATATGCATGTTTTAAAGAACAGAAAAGTTTCCAGCTGGGATCTTTCAAGAATTCCCCTTGCCAAGGTCAAGGAGACAGTAGCAATTGCTTTACAGTTATGCTTTATGGTTTCTGACCCCTCTGTAAACCTAGACAAGTCTACTATTACTTCCTCTCATTTGACCCTCAACTCTCCAGGCCTCATTCTGAATTACTCACCCCTGGGAGTGGTAATTAGTTGGAAAGAGGATATCCTTCCTGCTTTCTGAATGTCTCCCTCTAACATGTTCAGAGAAATGACACTCTAGAATGCATCTTACCCTTCATTTTCAGTGTATTGGGAAGCATCTCTATGATCTTGAAGTTTCCAGACGAGATGTCTTCCATCTAATCCAAACAGGATTTACTGGACATGATTTCCTCTTTGTTCTTCAACCCCTTTTTCCAGTCAAAAATTTTCAAATTAATAAATCAAAGCTTAAATGTTGTAAATACTTGCTTCTCCTTTTCCTTCCAGTCAAAAATTTTCAAATTAATAAATCAAAGCTTAAATGTTGTAAATACTTGCTTCTCCTTTTCCTTCCAGTCAAAAATTTTCAAATTAATAAATCAAAGCTTAAATGTTGTAAATACTTGCTTCTCCTTTTCCTTCATCTCCTTATAACATTAATGTTGACTTCTACTCCATGAAAAAAATGTAGCCAGACTTCAGAGGGATTTCTGTGCTACCTTGAAATTAGTACCTGTTTCAGTTAAATTACTGAATACTAACCACCATGCAATATGATTTCTACTCTTTTTTTTTTTCTCACTTGTTTGAGATTGCTCTGTGAGATAAACTCATGTAAAAAAAGCAAGATCGCAGTGTCAGGAATCATGTTAAGGGGGAATCTAGATCTGGATCTGGAATATGCACCTGTGCAGAAGGAGAATTTGGGGAGATTTCCTTTTAAAGTGAAGCAAAGGTAAGGAGGAGCTGCAGGTTTCAGTACGCTCTTTGCAAAACCTGTAATGAAGCAGATGTTGGCCTAACCCATGGTATTCCCCTGGGAGTGTCAGGATACTGGCAATACAGAACCTACAATCAGCACCACCTTGCCCTACCCTGTACAGTTGGTACCATGTAAGCATGGGCAGCAAAAGTGACAATTAAATATTAGTGTGTTTCAGTAACGAGAGTTCTTCATGTGCTTCGGAGCTGTTTTGTCATTGAAGGTGTGACATCAGTGTTTGATCTGCCTTGTTTTTCACCTTTCTTACAGATTACAACCTGTTTCATGTCTTCCCATCACCATGTGTTTTTAACAGAGCACTGAGATACATCTGCAGTTTCTTGCTGGAACACATTCTCTGAAATGGCGAGGCACACTTCACCAGAGAGCCAGTTCTGTATAACCTTTCCCCAAAAGGTAGAAAATTATGAGGTGCAGACTTACTGATGAAGGTCACTGTTTAGAGATACAATAAATAAAAAACTAGAGATGAAAATGTCATAGCTACCTAGCACTAAGTGGTATCTGGTATAAAGTCACTGATTCATTTTTGTTCTAAAATACTAATGGACTAACTATTGTGAGAAACCTTACCATGGATCAGATACCATCTGTCTTTCCATAGTAAGCTTAAAGTCAGCCCAAACTCCGAATCATGTGTTCTGGGTAATGCGTTAAAAATGTCATCTGTGCCCACATTTGACTGTGTATGGGCTTTGCTCTGCTGGGTGATTCAGTCATGAACAGAACCTGTGTTCTGGCATGGAGCCATGGCAGGAGTGAGACTTGGACTAACTATGTTGGAATATATTGTCCTGAGGTACCTTGCTATGTAGCTCTGGCTTTCACACTGAAGGCAGATGGGAATTCAAATTTCTAAAGATGAAGTTTGGAAAGCAGATTCTAAAGTAGAAGAAATTTGGTTTTCATTATCCCAAGCTGTGATTAGTCTTAATTTATCCCTCGGTAGAAGAGAAAGATATTCAGTCATTTCTCTAACAATATGTAAGGTGTCTTGGTTTGAAAGA
>WBNO01012564.1:57176-97263 GCA_013400575.1 Peucedramus taeniatus | reverse complement strand
GTCTTTCAAACCAAGACACTATGTTCAGATACTTTTACAGCTGTTGACTTTGGAAGATTTATTGCTTGGGTCTTAGAAGAGTGACTTTAAACAGAGCTGGAGGGAAGCTCTTCTGCCAAAGCTCTGCCTACCATGTACAGCATTCCTGAATCTGGAAAAGTTAAAGGAAAGAAGAAATCACATTTGTATGTATTTCAAAGATGTGTTATCCAAACTGGCTTAGTTAGAGATTATCAGTCAGGAAATCAATTTATTCTGAGGTTTCTTTGTACAATGGGACACTTTGCTGTCAGGAGGTTAGAGAAGATGTCTTCCTGATAGTGCTGGTCTTTGGCTTCAAGTATTCCTTTTCTCTGGATAAAAATCTGGGAAGAGGGTGTATAACTCCATTATGCACTCATCCTCCCTGGCAGGCCTCAAATAATACGAAGGAAACAAAGAGGAAGGAGTTTCTCATTTTGCAGTACTTGACTGATTTTTACAAATAGCAAAATCTCACATTTAAAGTAAGGAGCATTGAAAAGGATTACATTTATGAAGAGGTGTACTGGCTCAATTCTTTCTTTTTCATTTTTGTCTTTTGCCAGCAAGCACCAGGAAAGTGCTTCTTGGCTGATGATATTGCCCATCAATTGCTATTGAAAGTCTGATCAGGTGGTGAAGATACCCTTCAGCCTGCAAGAAGGATTACAGTGACAATGACTGCTTTTGGGACACAAAGTAAAATTAACTTCTAGGTTATCCCCGTCAAGGACCATTAAGTCCTGAACTATGAGGGACACTGTGAACAAGTCATATTTTAACCTCCTCTGAGCACAAAAGCAGGCAGGTTCTTTTCCTCCTCCAACAAATCTGACCTTCGCTGAAATTTATGTGAAAATGAAAAAATAAAAGAAAGCTGTAGCCCTGCCAAACTCTGATGATGTGACTCATTTTAATTACTGGTATTTGAAAATTAAATGGCCTGAGTTTCATTCTGTAGTTTGCTGCAGGAAGAATGATTTAAGCAAGCTCCAGAGTTGCAGCACCTTTTACAGCAGGTGTGAAACAAGGCATTCATTTTTCTTTTAAGGGCGTCCTTGTAAACATAATAACAATTAGGAAGAGAGACTCACATCAGAATCTCCTGTGCACTCTGGCATTACCTCCTTGGGCTACTTCATCACTTCTAATTTTCTCAACTAGTTCCTCAAATAAGAGCTTTGATAAAATGACATTGAACAACATTAGATGAGGACAATTTCCCTAAAAGCAAAATATGTAAGAGACACACACAGCCAGAACACTTGCACTGCTAAAGGAAGCTTCTTGCTTTCCCCTTATCAGCTTCATTAAGCCAGAATATCCACTGCACCCAAGCAGTGATTCTTCACTCTGTGTACAGAAGTGCTGAGGAAAAAAGAGCTGTCTTATGGCAGCAGTGGTGGGTTTCCTTGCTATGGCTGTTTTTTCACATAGTATTCATCTAACAGAAAAGGGAAAGCATCAGAGGTGTATTATAGCAACAGTGACACTATCAGCTGTTTCTTACAAAAGCCACAATACACCTGTTCATTTTACATCTACCTGTATTTTAGCAGTGACTTTTCATATATTTAGTCCATCTTAGAAAAGCACAAATCGATTTCAAGATACACACGAGTCTGCATTGCTGTCTCTAAGAGAGATGGTGAACTCTCTTAAAGGGAAATTTTCAGTCCTGTTCAGCGTTTTGGATACTTTTTTTTCAGAAATTTCAATTCACCCTTTTATGGTTAGTATGTGAATATGTTTAACCTATACATAATGGAGGTATACACCCTCTTTCCAGACTTTTTTATCCAGAGAAAAGGAATACTTGAAGCCAAAGACCAGCACTATCAGGAAGTCATCTTCTCTAAACTCCTGACAGCAAAGTGTTCCATTGTACAAAGAAACCTCAGAATAAATTGATTTCCTGACTGATAATCTCTAAGCCAGTTTGGATAACACATCTTTGAAACACATACACGTGTGTTTATGTGCAATGAGTAAATTTTGCACAGCTTTCAGATTTGGAGGGTAAAGAGAAGCCAAAATGTTAATTAATTTGTGATTCTTAATTTTACTCAGGATCTGGAATAATTTAAAATATTTTAAAATATGTTTTGACTATAATTTACACTGATCATTTTGAGTATGACAGTAATTATTTCTACTATTTTTATTAATGAGGAATATCTACTATTTTTATTGATGAGAAAAACGTACCATTTCAAACTATTAAGTACATCTTGTCATCAGTTTTTGAAACTGTATTCTATACAACATCCAATAACAGTAGGGAATTAGCAAGGTATTTAAATCTGGACTTTACAAAAAGAGACAATGGAATAATTTCAAAAAGATGCTATTAGAGTGTACTAATCTGTATGCTTTTAAACTTACATTTTGAACACCAGTTAGGAATTATTTATTATATTAAACATTTATGAAAAATTAAACACTTTTGACTGCCAATACATAAATATCTCACCATAAAGAGGAATATTTCATCCTCAGTTCCAGACATGCTAAAAGTCTTTTCTTCAAATGTTCCTCAATACTCTTGAACCATTTCAAGTTAAATTCTAAGCAAAATTTTATGAGGATCATACTGGCTCAAGTAGAAGCCATGAAATAATAAGCTTTGCATATGACTGCAACAGGCTGCAGAATCCTGAAGAATCTTCTTTTAAGATAGTTTTTGTCCACATATTTTAAAATACAGTGCCCAGCTAATTTATTTTCTGCCTTCCCTGGTGTTTCTTAACAGTTAGCAAAATTTCTACCATTATTTTTTCTTTAGGAGGTCCTCCTCATAATACATCTATTTGAAGGCTGATACTACAGGTATACATTTAAAATGTTAGTGCTCTAGTCCCAATAGTTGGGGTACAGAGAGCTTTGAAAGTGAAGTGCACTGTGCCATATCTCAGTTGTGGAGCTAACTGGTAATTCTGTGCCCGAATGAAAAATCCAGAATTATTGATGGTCTAGTTCATCAGAGCAAAGAAGGCCTGAAAAATTGCCCAGGAAGGGTATGCAGGATGTACAGATTAAGGGAATGGGCAAAGTACATGGTACACTTTAAAAATGGGGATCAATGTCAAATGGTCAGCTAATATATAAACTGCCATTTTTCACTGAAGTATTTCTGTCCACTAATATTAAAAAAATGATGGAAGTGAAGATTATAATAGGAAAAGATGAGAAAGAGATGGGTACAGCAGCAGTGTTGCAACTACTTTAGTTCTAAATTTAAATTATTCTAAAACATTACCTCATTTTCAGTTAAGCAAAAGCTAGTAAATAAAGAACCAAAATTATGTTGCAGTAGTTTCTAGAGGAGAAAAGATCTCTACTTCTCTGTAGCATGGTTATTCCCACTGTTATATCTACATCCATATTTCTATCCTTGCATTTTTGGAGGGCTTTTCCTGGTGTACAATATAAATTTTTGGGAAGGCTATCAGAAAGACATAGAGGAGTATACAAACAAAATGAAGAGAGTCTGTTACATCTTATAGTCTGGTAGATTCATGTTGGGTTAAAGGCTCCCAGCTCTCAGTGAGCTCGTGGTCTGCTCCCTATCACTACTGGGATTGGGGGAAAAAAGGCAGAGGGCATTATTTCATAATCCCTTGGGATGGAGACTGATTAAGTAGCAGCTTAATTTCATTTTTACAAAGGACAGCTTAATCATTATTCTGTTAACTCTACCTTGACAGCTACAGGCTCCATTGATTTATAATTTACTGTATTCTTTGGCAGAAAGAAGTTGATACTCAATTTTGAGCTGAGTCTATAGATTGGAAAAAGAGTACTAAGTCTGATGATTTTGTTGAGATCAAGATTCATAAGTGTCAGTCCTTGTGATGCACACACCTGTCCTCTAAAGCTGTAACTCTGCTCTGAAATAAAATAACTGCATAATTCACAAAAAAACACTATATGAGAATCAAAGGAGATGATTTTTGGTGACATACAATTTCAGGTTCCTATTAAAAATCTTGCTACCATGTATCCTAGCACTGGGAATGTCCAAAGGCTGATAAATTTAGCTTTTCCCACATTTTCTGTTGACTTTTAAAAAATACCTAATTCAGTTCTTGTTATGCAAATTGCATTGGGAAAAAAAAGCAGGTTAGAGGACCCAGCCTGTGTTTATTGACAGAGTGCTGTGATGAGATACAGCCTGTCAATGCTAGGTGCAAAGTTATATGGCCATTCTGATGACATGCACATGAAAAGAATGATTTTGCACATGAGATAATCACCTTGAATTATTCAAAGTGCAGCTTCTTCCTTCCATATCTATCATATATTACTGCTGGGTCAGATAAGTTGGTGTTAGATGGTGGTGACATATTTCAGTCCAAAGTGGGCTTTTAAAGATGAATTATGAACCCCTAAAAATAAAATAGGAGTTTATCACGGGACCTTCAACTACAGAATCACTAGTAAGCATAATTAATACTGAGCTCAAAAATGGGCAATCTGCTGCAGTCCTCCACTGGAGAAGGAACATTACATGAATTAGTATGCCTCATGTAATGAAGGGAAAGAGATCTATTATTACCATAAACTTTCTGGTTCCATTATCTTCACCTCCAAACCTGTGTCAACTACCACAGTGGCACCTGTGGAAGGAATATGATCATTGCACACATGGTTGTCTCAGGACTTCTGAAATAAATACAGTCTGTGCAAAAGTCACAATATATACTGAGACTTTACTTAATGATCAAAAAAGAAAGAAGAACCAGAAATTGATGAAAGGGTAACATCAAAGATGACATTGGGATAATTCTACCTGTGCTATATTTTTATGGAGGAATAAAATTGGACTGGCCTTGTCACTCAAACTACAAGGACCCTGATTAGACAAGCTGAGAGCAGGTAACAGGAGAAGTGCTCTTAAGATCAGCCTGAATCATAGGTCTTTGGAAAAGGCCCTTTTAGCAAGGATTTATAAAAGGGGAGCATCTTTTGTTTGGCAACAGTGGAACACTATGTCAAACCTACCCTGGTTGTCCTCTATGTATTCCTGAACAGTGGATTCCACTTATACTTGACCCATCAAAACACAGCTCTGAGTTTTTCCACACAACTTGCATTATTCTTGTATTTATATTTATAGTTCTGTGTGTACTGTCACATATATTACAAAAAACAGGGGCAGCATTTTGCTGTATTTATGAAGAAATAGAACCACAGCTCAAGTTTGTTGCCAATTTCATTTAAATCACCTGTAGATCTTTATTACCATTCACAAATATTAGTACTAATATCCTAACTGAAATATCTGTGTACAACATGGATATTTTTTTCATTGAAAAATGACATTAATACAATATGAAATAATTATTTTTAAACATGTCTACATATTTTTTATTTTTTCTTTAGCTTTTCTGTAATAATTAACGATGGGGAGAATGGGTGGTAAATTTTACTATTTGGAAAAAAAGATAAGACAAAAAAATCTTTCATCCCCACCAGCTGTTTCTTACATCTTCTGCAATCTCCACATTTCATGGAGCATGTGGTGTAGGTGTCCCTCACTTTCAAGAATTTATCTGTTTTAAATGTACTTAACAATTTTTTTTCAGTTATTATTTATATTTTCCCTGGCCACAAAATACCAAGATACTCTCCTGTGTTTCAAAAAGAGAGTTATTTAATGTAATATACCTGCAGAAAATTTCCTTAGATCCTTAAGCTACAACAACGTTACAACTGCAAAATTGAAAAGATGGAAGTACAAGAATATGTATAAAGAACAAATAATCAGAAATAAGTGTCTGATTTTTGAAAGACATATTTTATATTTATGATATACTGGTTGGCAGGAAATACTAATGTTTATTTATTTTCCCTGACATCCCAGTTGGTTTTAGTAAAAGATTTTTCTTCAGCACTATGCCTTGTTTTTATCCATCGTGGCTGTAGCAATGCTATTACTTTTTAAATATAGCCTTCACCTTGACTGAGCTCCTCTTAATTCCTGATTTCTCTGTTCTCACTCTTATTGTGCTGCAGTATGAGGAGGGGTGAGTAAGCGTGGGGAAGCACATCCAGTTTTGCAGGGAGTAGGGAAGGGCTTAAACTGAGTTCTTACAACAGAAGGGAGATGAGGGCTTTTACCTGGTTGTGGATCCCGGTCCTTGGAGACACTTCTTCCTTCAAAGACCCAGCTGGCCAAAGGCCCTAAATCCCAAACTCAGTGTTGAACCTAATTTGAGCAGGAGATTGAACCAGATGTGTTTGAAGGGCTCATCCAAACTGAGTGGTGCTGTGAGTCAGTGACAGCTGTATGTGTGCAGCTCTGGTGGGAGTTTGGTAGCACCAAAGGGCCAGGAGAGGCAGGACTGGCTCTGCAGATTGATCTATTCCAGCAGATGAAGTCCTGACCCTTCCATAACTTCAGGAAGGCAGTGAGATTACCAGCACTGCTAGAAAGGACACTGTTGTGGCACAGGGAATTGAATATTCAAGATGCACTCTATGTATGCAAGGCATTTAACCTATAGAGGCAACAGGAGTCACAATTTTACACTTAATCCCACATATTTTATATCATCTGTAGTCTTGGTGAGATTCTGTCCTTTGCTTCCTGTGTCCCTGAGAGGCTCTGGACTGACAGACCACCCTCTGCATCCCTGACTCACAGCCCCTTGCTGCAGATGGGCTTCTGTGTATTCCTTCTCCATGGACACAGCTGTGGACCACTTTTCTATTATCTACTGCTTTTCCTTCCTTTCCCCCTGTGCCTGAACTACTGGTATTCTTTTATTTGTGGCCATGCTTTTATTTCTTGTCATGTTTTTCAAGTTCTTGATACTGTTCCATGTAACACATTCTCCCTTCCACCAGCTGATATGCCTAGTTAGCAATAACTTTCCTTGTATACTTCCCCCTCCAAAATATTTTTGCTATTTTGTATCATTTAAAATTTTTTAGCTTTATTTCAAGGATTTTGTCTTTTTCTTCACATTTTTCTCAGTAATTTTTCAGTCATACCCAAACGTCACAAAGCCAGTTATGTATAATTGTTACAAATTAAAGAAAGCAGTTTAGCTTGTCACCCTTCTGAAAGCACATCCCCAGCTGTGGGAGCAGATTGTGTTGGCCATATGTGACTGCAGCACTTCTCAAATCTTATCCTGTCTCAGGTAAGAAACTGAAGCCACAGCCTTGACTAGAAAATTCATAATGAAGTGTGACACAGGAGGAGATGGAGAACCCTGTCATCCTTGTGTTCTACATTACACATTGTCCATCCTGTCAAGTCAAATCTGATATAAGTGAATCACATTAATCAGAAAATGTAAATTTCTATTTGACAGGCTAAAGGAGCATAACATCTTCAATTAGACTAGCTACCTAAAATTAGCTACTGACACAAGCAAGTATACATGGTCAATTTGCCTGCCTGAAACTGAAAATCAAGCAAGACATGTTAGATAATAGACAGTCCCAGACTGAATGCAAGGCTGTAACTCACTCAATGGGCCACACTGACATCACATGAAACCAAAATTAATTCAGCTATAGATCCAGTTTGGGGTCATCTGTTGGTGTCTGATTTACAGTGCATACTTTAACCTTAAATGGTTTATACTCTTCATCAGTATTTCAGTTCTTTAGTTAGAAAAGGTGGTAGAAGCTGAAGTCCATCTTTCAGATGTATTTGTAAATTCTGTGCTGCTCTGAGTTCCCAGCTGTGGAAAAATAAGAGGCTGGATAGGTCTTTAATTTTTGTTGGTTCAGTGCACAATAGAAACTTATTCTCTACAAGTTTATTAGGATGAAATAAAGAGAGAAAAGACAATCAGGGAGAATATACTTGAGAGACACATGGGCAAGGGCATAAAAGGCTTGAGGAAGGATGGTTCCTAGGTGCCCTCATTCTGCAGCTGAGGCTGGAAATTTCTTTGAACCTCACCAGATAGGGTGCTAGCCCATGAGCAGATGACTGCCCTGTCTTTGTGGAAGTGTAGGGATGTGTTACCTTTGAAATTGGATGAGACCAGTTCTTGGCAACCCTGTGCACCTCAGTGTTTAGACAATCATTAGGCAATTACTGACTTAAAGACACACAAATCTGCTTCTTGAGGCTAAGTTATCTCTTGGCAGAAAGAAATTAAACTCACACTAGGGTCTTAGCAAAGATTATCAGATATTTCTGACCTTCTTCACAGGGAATCTGAGCTCAATTCAGAGATTAGATTAATTGCTTTTCTTATCAGTTGTCTTCTGGATCTTCACAAACTTAAACAAAATATATGAAGCTGAAAGCCTCTAATATTTCCATGTTTTAAAAAGTCTATCTTCCTTCCATAAAGGTCAAGACTGTAATAATTATAGAAATAATAAATAGCAATTACAAACAAAATAATAATCCAGGGCTCACAACATTAATTTCCTCTAGGCTTGTGCAGCCATGATGGTGTGAGTGACACAGAAAGGTCTGTAACAGTTAAGTGTCTGCTCTCTCATATTCCTGGTGTCTGGCTGTTCTTCACTTCTCTTTCCTTCTGAAAGTAATTTCCTTCAAGCTGCTACAATCACTTTTATCTAATATGGACTACTTCTATTTCCTTAACAAGTAAAACTCCTTGACTATCCTAAACTTCAATTAATCTGGCATGTTAATCACTTCTAGAGAAATACAATTCCAATAGAGAAGAATAAGCAGACTAAAGACATGGATTTTGAGACCTGAGGGGAGCATGATCACATGGTTTGACCTACTGCACAATGTAAAATATTTTCCACTGATTGCAGCATCTTCATCAAGCTTTAAATCTCTCACTGTAGTGATGTGTTTTAGAGTGAAGAGTTTTTTCTCTAGTTAGCTTTTCTAATATGTCAGCTCTTCCTCTCGTGCGAACCTTATCTTTAAAAGGGAAGTTGATAAATATCAAAACTTGTCCTGTGACATTTACAGAATGGTACTGCTAATATATTAGGAAAATAGATTGAATACAGGCAAAGATTAAATACTTTGGCCATAAGGTGGACAGGCAAAACATTGTTTTACTTATTGTAATTGGATAAAGACAAAGGAGAACAGATGAGTCCAGAGACAGAATTTCAATACATGATGAGACAGTATATGTTTATTGAGCAGACCCCCTCTCCAGTGTTGGCTGCATCTGCCATATGACAGAAATGAAGGCATTTTGGACACAGAACAGGGTAAAAGACATAAGGAAATAACTTCATGTGCCAGAAATAATGTATTAAGCCACCTCTGTTCACTTCAATATAATACTGAAGGGACAGGTGGTGAACAGAGCATTAGACCAGTTTGACAGTTCCTCTGGGGGAATTTATCCATTCTGCAGGCTTCAGACCAGTTTGAAGAACTGCTTTAGGGCTCAGACCCATGAATGACTTACAGTAGCCCATCAGGAAACTTTCCAGACTGAGTTCATCATTCTTACCCCAGGACAGCAGTCTAGGATGAGATGAATGATAGCAAAGGGCGCTTGTGTCTCTGCATTGACCCTCTGAAGGGAGCCTAAATTACTTTGATTAACTCTGCCTTTGGTTGGAGATGAATTTCACCTCATGAGGTGTGAGCTCATCCCCACTGTACTGCTCAGCTGAAGTATCAAAGGTTTGCCCTGAATAAAGGAAGGGCATCATGCAGCAGCACTGACACAGGTGATGAGCAGTAATATAATAGGAAGCAACAATCTGATTGTCAGATCTTTACAAAATTGAGTTCTGAGCTCTTACAACCCTTTGAGAATAAACTGGATCCTTTTCTGTTATGTCATCTTTGCTTTGAGAGCAGAAATTCTTCATAGATAGCACTTTCAGCCATAATTCATTCACTGTACTAGCAAAATAGCTAATGAAGGCCTTTAAAACTATATTTGTGATATAAACCCAGAAAGATGCTTTTATTAACAACATCTTTTATCCTTTTCTTGGCAAAGGTATGAAATATCTTTGGAAAGCTCCAGAAAATCCCACAACTGCAGCAAGTTCAACCCAGCTTGGATCCCACAGTTAAATCACCCAGGGAGTTTCAGTGGACACTAAAAATCTCATTGGAAAGTTTGCTTTAATCACAGGGAATTCTTTTTTCCCCACTATTTTCATGTCCTTGACTGGGAAAGAACGATAAGTTGTATACATAAAAAAGAAATTATAGCATTTTCCATTTCAGTATCTTTATGGTTTTTAATCAAATACCTCCAGCATATTTTGACAGTTTTGCTTAGGGTTTTTAACAAGTTAACTGAAAACAGAAACAGGCTTCAACTATTTTTTTTTCATTGCTTTAGACTCTACCTTTTGTATTTTCTTCGCTTTGTATCTCCCATAAATAAAGAAATGGAATGATAGAATATCCTCTGCTGCAAGGGACCCACAAGAATATTCAAGTTCAACTCCTGGGCCTGCAAGGGACACACCAAGAGTCACACCATGTTCCTGAGAGTGTTGTCCAAACACTTCTTGAGCTCTGTCAGGCTTGAACATGAGCTTCTTATTTCTGGTGTTCCTTTGGTAGATTGCTCTCCTCTTATTTTCCCTGAAGTTACAAGAAATCCTATGT
Organism: Peucedramus taeniatus; assembly: GCA_013400575.1. Taxonomy (NCBI): domain Eukaryota; kingdom Metazoa; phylum Chordata; class Aves; order Passeriformes; family Fringillidae; genus Peucedramus; species Peucedramus taeniatus. The sequence continues at coordinate 86,690 of WBNO01012564.1, read as the reverse complement.
GCAAGTGCAGAAGGAGGTGCCAGAAGTGAACACAATTAATTTGAAACACTTGTGAGCAATGCCATTTACTTGTGAGCTATGCAGCAGATCACTTGAAGGGTTCAGGAGTTTTCTGTAATATTTTGTTCTACCACAAAAAAATCTTTTCTGGTCAAAACTCTGGGACTTTTTCCAAAATCATAATTAACTGTGTCATTATCAAATGAAAGGAATTTATATTGTTTTTACATTAATTTTACAAGTAGTAGAAGTTTTTCATGCCTGTTTTCTGAGTGAAAATGTAACACAAACTTCTGAAAATGGGATAATATATATGGTAATGTAAATAGAATGCTTTCCAAGTTTTGTAATACCCTGCACAAAGCCATTTGATATTTTATTAAAAGAAAACAGACTTGATTGTTTGTCAATATGAAGTTTTTAGTTTTGATTTTCATATTTCTTAGACTGTTAGTGCATTAATATTATATCAAGAAAATGAAGAGTTTACATGGACCAGAGCCCAATGTTGTTTGGGGCTCAGTTGTTTGATTTTTATTACAGATAGAAAGGAGAAGATACCATCTATACAATAAATAATGCTATTGTTAGCATGGATCATTAAAATATACATATCTTCATTCCCCAGAATTTTTTGCTAAAAGAAAGGAGATAATTCTTTGTCACTTGTGTTCTCTGGTTTTAATCACGAAGTTCAAAATATGAATGTTTTCAATGAAAAAAAAAATGAAAATCAAATAAGACATTAAGAAATAAAATATTAAGTTGTTTTTTTTTTCTCCCACTTAGGTACTGACTGTGCTCTAGACTTTCACAGCTGTACTGGATATCCCTCACCTAAAGAGGGAAACATCTAAGGAGAGTTCTGAGGAGGCCCCCAGATCAGCAGTATTCCAATTTCCTGACTGTTGTAATTCTGTTCACATTCTTTTTTACTCCCACCCAATTAGGCAACCTTTAATTCAATTCCTTTAATTCAAATCCATTACCACTGTGTCTATCTGAGGATCTTCATTTCTCACACAAACTTGGAATCCAGTGACCTCATGGATTAAATAAAGAAAAAAAAGGCTGAAAACCCAAAAAAGTAAATCAGCATCAGCCACCAATATCAAAATAAGCTATCACACAAACAAAGGAATAAAAAGTAGATACAAAAATATATCCAAAGTCACCTTTCATTTGTGAAAGAAACCTAGAACACTGCACACTGATGCAAAGATTTAAAAGTGAACTTCACAGACCGGATGCATCTCAGCCACTGATAATACAGAAAAGATACTGGGCTTGTTTGCTGAATAAACATCACAGGAAAATCACAGAAAACCCTGGTTTGACTTATGCAAACATTTATTTAGCTCACCTCACTCAGGGATTTTCCATTGTAGGTTTGACAAGAAACAGATTAATATAATGAACTTTCCATGTGTTTACTGTGTGATTATTAGGGGCAAATGAATGTTTCATTTTGTCAATTTATGTGCTTCAGGTAATAACATCTCACAACAGCTGTCAGCTACACTTAGAATATAATATTTAATTCATGGGAGAACAAATTCCAAACAAAAGGTGTAGGTAGCAAGTGTAAACATTTTTGCAACTGATGATTTGTCTGTCTTGTGCACTGTGACTTCTTTAATGTCTTTACCCCCCAAAAAAATCCATTTATTCTTTGGTCTAGCTTCAGTTTTCTCTTGCTGCCTTTCAGAACAGAGGGCTGCTCAGTAACATCCCTCCATAGGATGCCAGCTTTTCCTGCAGCTGCCCTGCTGCTTGCTCAAACTGTGATTTCACTCACCTTTAAAATGTCCAATAAAAACTTTCTTGTTGCTCCCAGGATCTCAGGAGGAGATTCTTGTTGTTTCCTGCTACAGGAGGAGAAGCCAAACAAAACTGATTTCGATCTTCACTACTTTGAGGGAATTGCAAAATGCAGATTTGCAGAAGCTCTACTTCTGCTTTCACTTTGGTAAAAGTACTTGGTCAATGATCTTTCCTCATGGCAAGTCTAGTATTAAAAATCATAAGAGAGGTTTTTATTTGAAAGAATTTTATTAACTTGCACATTATTAGGAAATTCATAGTTGATACAATTTAATCAGTCTTGCAAAAGCAAAGTAATGAAGTTAAACCATCTGATTAAAACATATCCATTCTTCTTACCACAACATGGTAGAAAATTGTAAATACAGGTAGTTCTATTTCTCCTTACTCAGCCTTCTCATCATTATATCCTGATCAAGCTATTCTTATCAGCTGCTGAGGAATCTGGCACAGAAGCATGTTGATCTGAGAGAAGACTGAATGGGAGAGGAAATCACAAAAGTTTAGTGGTCTTAGTAAGACTGTTTCAGTGTGTGTGAAGAAAACATGCTGCTATGGCATTACTGCTCTTTGTAGGTAGGTTCTGAGAGTAATTCTGAAAGCTTCAAAGTACAGTTTTTCATACATTATATATATATATATATATATAAATTTTTAATACTTGGTAAAAGCCTTCAGACTGAGTGATGAGTGATGAGGATGGAAAAAGGTTTTGTGAGCAGCTTGGTGAAAAAGAGCAGTAGTGATCTGGAGATATAACAAGAATTGCATACAAAGTCTCTGTGAAGTATGTAAAATGCTGTTCTGCTAATTTTATCCAATGCCATAATTCTGTATGAAAATTTACAGTGAAGGTTTTTCAAGAACTAGATTTGTGTTTCACAGAAAGTCTATTCTGAAATGCAACTTAGCTGTAGAATCACAGAACCTTTTGGTATCTCCATATCTTTGCCAGTCATCCTCCTCAGCATATTGAAGGACACCCACTCAATCCCTTTATTTTAAATAGGATGACACACATTATCACCTCTCTTTTCCACCCTCTGCAGAAGTTGGGTCCAGCAGAGGAGCAGTTGCCTTCTCAGAGGAAGTTACACAAAGAAATTTAAGAAAAACATTTTTTTAGCTTAAACTCAGACACTATTTTTTGTTTCACACTGATTACTGAAACAGTGTTCAGCATTCATTTTCAAAGACCAAACAGGATATTCTCAATCTTTTTATGATTTTTCATCTTGTTTCTAGTATCTCTAAAAAAACCCCAAAACAAACAAAAAAACCCATCCGAATGAAAAACCCCTTCAGAAATCACTACACTGTTACTTACATTTTGCTTCCCCCACCATCACATATATACCATGTTGAGAATATAAGCATTTTAGTGTTATAATATGGCAGTATAAAGAAAAGATCCTAACTTGGTTGTAAACTGATGCACTTCCACTGAAATCATTACATAATGTTAGCTTCCTGTTAATTGTAAAGATTTTTGTTAAGCACACACATTGGAAAGAAATAATTAGGTGCTATTTCTTTCAAATAAATAGCATTGCCTATCCTTAAAATGGAAAGTATTCTACTTTTTTTAACCTATCACAGCAGAGAAACACCTATTTTTAAGATCTTTAGGAATGAGCAGTACCAGATACATCACAAGATAATCAGGCTGGCACCATGAGGATAGTACCTCCCTGGAAAAATAGTGTTTGTTGATATTGTCTGTGGGGGAAACATGAGTAGGAACAGGTGACTTTTGAAGGATTGTTCTACTTGCAGAAGTAGTTCATGAGTGCACACATAACCTATTGAAAGATAAGAGCATTCAACCTCCCACAAAAAAATATAAGACCTATATTTGATTAAGGCCTAGGCAAAGCAAGATTATTTTGTTATTTACTCGTTGAAAGAAAATCAATTACTGCAACATGATTCTATTGTCAACACCTGCATCAGTGCATGGCCTATCAACAACATAGACACAGCATTAAAATAAATAAGCATTCAGACACTGAAAAATACAAACTAGTCATTTTGGTTTTCCCATTACACTGTCACACTCTTATGCCAAACACCCACCAGGTTAACAAGTATTTATTTCAATTATTTCATGAGAATGGAAAGAATTCTGATTCATCTTTGCTGCCCTTCAAGAGCACTCTAAGCTGTAACCAAAGGACTTTCAACACTGGTTCCTCCTGAGAGGAATATCTGGTTTGTATGTAGTGTATGTAGTGCAGAAAGCAGCAGATGGGGCCATTTTGACTGGATCCATGCAGAAATAACCAGCATTTCCACAGCAGAGTTTCTGGAGTGGATGTTCCAAACCTGCTGGCAGCAGATAAATTTCATAAGTTATGTAGGACTTGGACACTACAAATCAGCTCTGTGAGCTTATGCAGAAAAATACTTTAAAGTAGATAAATTTTTACTATAATCCATACAGAGATGTGATGAGGACAGAGATGTATGAAATATTTGCTAGTCATTTATGAACTGTTACTCCCCCTGCATTTTAACTTGTCTCTCTAAGGGAAAGAATAATAATTAGGTAATCCCTTTGAATTTGCTCACCAATCTGTGTAGCTGCTCTCCATGTCAGTAACTTTTAAGTCACGAAAGCACTACATTTCTGTAATATGTGAAGTAACTTGATGTAGTGGGAAGGAACTCTATTAATGGTTCTACTTCAAAAAAAGGCTAATTTACATGTTTCTGTCTTTTTAGACATCTAAAAAATCTGTACTGGTACCTACTTCTGAGACCCAAAGGCAGACCTTGTTTTATTTTTAGGTGGCACTGAGAACACTGTGTGGGAAGTGTGCATGTGCCACAAACAGGGAGCATTTAAACATTCCTGGGGCTCTTGCCTTTCTGAACATTTGAGAAATTCCTCACTCTCTGATAATCCTGGAAATGCTTTTGCAGTATCTGGATGTTGTCCAAGAAACTTTTCAGGCAGCCTTGGAAGAAGTCATCCAGGATTTCATTTTGCAAGACAGACTCAGTATGATACTGAACACATTTCTTAATGCAGTAATTTAGCAATTCCCAGTAACAGAAATTTGAGGACTATATCCACAGTATTAGAAAAGCTAAGAGATGACACTAACTTCATCCCCAGAAGTATAAAATTATTGGAGTAGCACTTTGTGAACATCATCATAGATCCCTGGAACACATTTGCACTGTACAGCACCTATACAAATGTTGTGCATGGATTTCAAACCTGTCTTCGCTATAGAATTGTTGTTTGAATCCTTGACCACAATTAAAATATTAATTACCTTCAGTAAAAAGATGAAGATTCATGATAAGATTTTACTGTTCTCTTTTTAAAGACTCTTGAAAGGGAGTAACATTAGGTTTGGTTACATAAAAAGTAAAAAGGAGTGAGTAGAAGCCCATTAGCTTTTGGATAAATGGTGTAAAAATTAAAAACTCAACCACTGAGTGCTTTCACAAAGGCAGAATTCTTACAAACAGCAGTTTCTAAGGATAAGTATATCAAATTAGAGAATTTATTGTGAATCTAGTACTTGTATTCTTTCATTTCCTTGCACTACCTCTTCAATGATGAGTTCTTGGATAATTCAAGGAAGTACTTTTGTATTTTCCACACCATGGGAATTATGGTTTGAGTCATTAATGACTCAAGTTTAACTGAATTACTTTAAATTGTTGTAATACCAATTTACTCTTTTGTGATTTATTTCATGTAAGAAGCCTTTATGAAGAAGCTGTTAGTGTCTGTTGATCAATCATTGGAGGAATAACATAATTTAGGACAATAATCTATTTAGAAGAAATACTGACATTAAAATGTGTGCCTCAGACTTTTAAGGCTATTTTGAATTTTGAATACAGCTGCAGCTGCAACTGCTTTCCTCTGCAGAGCTGAACCTAAGCCTGAATGCTACTAAAATATAAGAGAGAAGAGGGATGAAGATGAAATTTAGGAAAAATAAAGCAAGTTTTAAGATGGGCTACAAGATATTAAAAATAAATGCCACCTGAAAACGATGAATTCTCATGTTAGGGAAAAGAATTTTACTTGCAGATGTGTTTTGTTTATGATAATCCAAACTAGAATGTCATTATTTTTTTCACTAACATCAAGTTTTACTTTTATCTGTCTACTGTGTTCAGTTGAGTCTGCCAGCAGAAAAGAACATTTAAAAGTAATTTTTAAGTAACAGACATCCTCAGTATTACAGGAAAAAGACTCTGTGAGTTGATGACCAGATAAAATCAGTTATTAAATATAAATAAAGAAAATTCCATAGGTGTAAATTTATTTTAGAAAGACCCTCTCATGAAGGGGATACCAAAGACACTCCACATTATGTCCTTTCAGGAAAGAGGGAAGATTTTACACATTTTCAGGATTTTCTATCGTTAAACATTGAGGTCTTTTTCCCTCTGGTAAGATGCAGCTTGGCTTTCCTGGAAAACTTTTCCATGTTTAGTTTTGTCATGAGGGTTTAAAGCATAATACAGGTACTCTGGGACTGATGCTTGTACAGGAATATGTGATATCTGTGACTTGGGAGATCACCACACAGACTGACTTCATGTCTGCAAAAGTGACACTTTTGTCTCAGCCTTAGATTCAAAAGTCTTGCTCGACAGCAAGTTATTTTTAATGCACATTGAGGAAATTTATAAGAAACTATGCATGATGATTGATGCTGCTGAGGAAAATCTACATGCAGGGGAAGAAGCAATGCCCTTCTATTACTGTCTCTTTCCTCTAAAAACTTTATTCTTTCTAAAACCAAAAATCAGAGAAAAGATGTTCTTAGTTTCTACCTGCATCTGTGCTTTTTCTGTTCATTCTGTTCCTGAACCCTGGCCTGGTCACATAAAATGCTCTTTTTCTGAAAAGCTGTCTCCTGCTGCTGATTCATCTCTTGCAGGAATCCAGTTTATTCTCCTTTTCTCTAAGGGTTCTCTATGCAATACAGCTCCAAGAGCATCCTCCACAAAGAGCAATTCTAGTTGTTGGAATGCAGCCTTACCCTTCCTTTCCTTGGAAGAATTTTGATTCTTATCTGCCTCTTACTGGTATTTGCTACAACAATTTTGTCAGGGGTAGAAAGACAACTTGGAATAAAGTGGGAGCAGACTCACCTTGTAGCCACATTAGCAAGCACTGCAGTGCAGCACAGTGGAGCCAGGGTGTGGAATGAGCAGTGCTGAGGATTCAGCAGTGATGCTGTTTGTATTCCAGGGGCTTTCCTTTGGCTTGGCTCCACTCTGGTCAGCTGAACCAATCCCACTGGCAGCTGGAGAGCATCAGGTACATTTCTGAGGACAATAGCTCAGTCTAGCTTCACCCAGAAGAATCTGGTTTGCACAATCCAAAACCAACACAAACAGTCTGCAGGGATGTTGAGCTGAACTAAAATACTGACTAGACTGCTGTATTTAGTTTCCTTCTTCCCCACATTTCTTCATTCACCTGAATTGGATGTGAAGCAAGCTCTCTGAGATAAATAGATTATTCTCACTAGCAATAGCACCTGTGATGGTGGAAGCCACAGCTGAGGTAATATTTTCAGCTCTTTCTCTTGATTTTCTGCTTAATATTTGCAGAAGCAGATAGTAAAGTACTACCTTTAATATTTTTCAAAGAAGTGTCATGCAAAGACACACATCACAAGACTAGAAGAAAACAGCTAAATCCTTGTGAAATAATGTATGCAGCAAAGCAAAATATATTTCAAATACCATCTTTAAATTTGACATTCATTATGCCTATATACTATTTTGGATGTTTCTGCACTATTTAGAGGTGGATTGTTCATTGATATCAGAGAACAAGCTGTTTCTTAAGAAATATGATCAATAAGTTGAACTGGCAGAGCTGTCTAAGTTAAAAAGAAAGAAGACTAGTGAATGCATAACTGTCCCCAAAACAAGCTGGGAAGGGAAGAAATAGCATCAACTATTAAATGAAGTAAGATTTTTAAAGAAGATAAGCAAGCCAAATATAGTAAATATTTATTCATAGCATCCTGGACAAGGCAAAAGAATCAAAATTTGTATTTTAGCTGATAAAAATGGTATGGAGAAAATAGAAAAGTCAGAGTGCAAGTTGAAAATTGTCACTTAGAGGTTCCAGAAAATAAGTACATCAATTATTATATGGACAAAGGTGACTTTTAAAGTAGCAGTCTCTTCAGACATGTAGGAAAACATATTCCCTTTAAAAAAAGACTGATCTGTAGCTTCAGAGAGGGGCCTTGAAGCTGTCTCCTGAATGGGTTTGCTCTTCTCACTGAAACTACTGCTTTTACTTTTCACTTCACCTGCAATCAAACACTGATGAACCCAGCAGGGAGAATGACAAAAGAATATCCCAGAAAACACTAGAAATAGAATGGCCATTTTCATCTCAAATCACTGCAAGAAATTGTGAACACACCAATCAATTAAAAATGAATGTGATTATTGCCTCATAAATACCAGTGTCTTTATTACAATGTCACAATTTTTTCTTGCTGAAAATGCAATTTATTTGTAAACAGCCTTGCAGAAAAAAATATCTGAGTTGAAGCAGTAAGGAAAAATAACACATCATGAGGCTGCACTGCAGTAAAGTGCTTTGTTCTGGGTATCAAATTTGCCTCTTACTCCCTCCAAAAAATGGATGTTCAGTGCAAGGCCTCCTTTGTATCATATAGAAGTGTCAGCAGAGACCCATTATTGAATGCATGCAGGATAAACCTGCATGAAGCCAGCATCTCTTAACAGTTCAGGAGATTTGGTACTTCTCCTATGATTTTTCTGCCCTCCCTTACCTTTCCTATTTAAAATTCATGGTTTCCAAGCAAAAATTTAGAATATAAAAAAATACACAGTACCATGGTTTGAACATGTAAAAGACAATTCATATTTCAAACTTTCAAAAACCTCATTAAAACCCTACACATGTGTTTGCTGCTGCACCTTTCTTGTGTGCATAAACAGGCTGAGGTCAGCACACCCACGACAGGCTGTGCTGAAGAAGGAAAGGGATTCAAAACACAGGCTTTGGGAAAAATCACATTCACAGTACAGCAGTGCACATGCACCTCTCAAATGATAAAAAGTATAAATTGGCAATAAGTTTCCACAAGAAAGATGAGGTCAGCTTGCCCTTGTGTGCTGTTGGAAGCTCTCAGTCATACAAAGCTGAGGACACTTTAATAGGTTGAACTTGTTGGTTGAAAAACTTTTTCCCTCAGTGGATCCAAATTAAGATTTTCCTGACCTTGACAGAAAGAAGCAATTAACTTGGAGTTTTCACTCATCTGCAGCCAACTTAAGGTTGGTCAGGCATGCTGTTATAGTATCTTTGTGAAGAAAACACAGCAAAAAATAGACTAACCCCTGAAGAAAAAAATACTGAATGCTAGGAAATTGCCTGTGTAATTTCAAGATCTATGCCTTCCCAGACTTATATTTTCATCTGCATATAATTTCACAGTTAAAGCAAAAAAAATTTACAACTCCATTTAGCCCCAGTAATACCAAGTTCTTTTTATTTATAATAATTTGTACTTTAAACCCCAAAAGAAATTAGGATTTCTTATTCATAATTTCTAATTACTTTGAAATGGAGCAAATTAAACTAACCACATCCAAGAAAAAATTTAGAAAACATACTCCTAATCTAAAAAAGGTGGTGCATTTACTAATTCAATCAACTAAAAAGTTATAAAGTAGTAATAAAAAATAATTTCCCTCAGCAGTTTGTACACATTTTCATTAGTGCAGACCTTAAACCATATGTCACTATCTGAGGAAAAAAAGGGTCACACTCCTCAGAAATTTTAGAGCACAGGAGAATGAAGGTCTATGTACAGATATAAAAATCTGAAATCACAGTTATGAGAGTGAGATTAGGTTTAGTGCTCAGCCCAAATGCACACAGCACTGAGCTGGTGAGAGCATTTATTTTTAACATAGTCTTTCCTTTGAGCAGACTTGGAATTTGAGCAATGCTCCTTCCAGAAGCTCTACTGAACAATGTTTACACTGTAAGCACACAGTCTGAGGGGAAAATACCCCTAAATTCAGTCCAGTCATGGTATGCCAATATTAAAAGAAATTCTCAACATAACCACTGAAAATATTTCAGTCCTATCTCTTCCTCTGTCCCACTGACAGCTCATGGCCAATGCACACCATGGATATCACAGTGACCCCTGGCATCTTTTGCCTAACTACTGGTGTAAGAAAAGTGGCCTGCAGATAGGAGAAAGATTTACAGTGCTAAAAAATGCAGTGAAGGAAGGGATCTGGTGAGGCTCTCCATTGTCAGCTACCTTTAGGGCTATCTTGAGCGTCTGGGCACATTATCTTTATGTGTGTCTATTTCAAAATATGAACTCCACCTAGATTTGCTTGTGGCGCTTAAAAAGAAAGGTTAATGAAAACCAAAACTTTGTAAAGTTCAGTAACTGAATTTTCCATAATTAATGGGTCTTCTTCCTTAGCCATTAGTGCATAGCTTGGGATCAGAGTTCCATTTAGAAACCCACTCTAAAGCTCATGAATTTCAGCCTTCAGACAAAGTCCCAGCTGCAAACAAACTATATTAGTCTGAAACTTCTGACAAAAAAAAAGTTCAAATGTAATGTCAGTGAAGTGGAAACATCTTGCAGAAGTTGCATTTCCTTCTTTCCCTCCTGCTTTCTTTCTGCTGGGGGTAATTTCTGACCCATACTAACAGATCAGCATGTACTTAGTGTTAGTAGTAAGAGATGATTCTTCAACACACTTTGAGAATTCTTAATTAAGAACAAACTATAAAGCCTGTAGTTCCTGTTTGGAGTGCACTCTACAAAGACATATTCCTATATTTTGAAGTCCATACAAGAACTGTTATCACAAGAAGCTGTAAATAGTTGCCCTTCTGTGGTCTTTATAAATACAATGCAAATTCTTACTTTATTTAGGATTATTTTGATGACCAGGAGATAGTAACACAGCCTGAAATAAATTTTGAAATACTGTTTATCTCTGCAGTGTGGCACTATTTAGGTTTAAATACATTTTTATAATTGGAACACCTGTTAAACATGGTGTGGTAGCAGCAGAACCCTTTTTATATTATTATTATTATAATTGTTATATTATTAAAACCCCTTAAATTTTATACAGAACCACAACTTTCCTTTTGCCAACAACAGCATCTCTGATTTTCTTGCAGCTGTCTTTTTTAAAGATACTGTCCTTGCAAAACATGAGGAAAACCAAACAGAGCTGCCAGAAGATGGACTCTGCACAGCAGCTAAAAACTTTGGCATGCCTAGGGAACTACTCTGAAAACAAAAGGGAAAACATACATGTTAAAAAAGGCCAGATATCAAAATTATGGAATAACAATTATTAAAAGGCAGAGGAATTCTTACTTCAAAGTTTATTTTCAGACTCTTTCATTGGCCACCATTTTCTTTTAGATATTTCAGAAGCTGGGTGTGAAGTAGCACCAAGGCCCAATACTGTCTGACCAGGTTCTTTCAGATATTCCATGGGAGGTGTAATGTTTAACATCAAATGTACTTATTTAAAGGTTATGCTACATGGGATTTCTGATTTGTCAGAGTGATACAAAATATATTGCACAGCACAATACAAATGTAAGCTACATTTAGCCAAATGCATGTATAGGAAATGCAAAGTGGAGTTCAATCACAATATTAATGTGATTCCCATTACTGGCCTTTAGAAAACGCTCATCACCATGACAGTGGGGTCCCCAGTCACCAGGAATTTGTAGAGCCACCACATGCCTTTTGTTCTCTTTGAAATTCTGTTAGTTTTTCAGTTTTTGTACTCTTTGTTGGGGTAAGTCAGGTATTCTCCTGGTCTGGCCAACTCAGGGAGACATTCCCACTCTTCTGATGAACTCGGGGAGAAACTTTTACAATGCCTGTTGATCCACTCAGCTGTTGATAGCTGCTTACCTGAAACAAAGGCCACCCTCTGGTCCCCTTGGGGCTGAGTTGGCTTCTATATAACAGCTTTGGTCAGTCAAAGCCTGCATTTTTCCCAAGCTTCATGGGAACGTCTCCTTGCTCATCTCCTCTGTACCTTCCTCCCTTTGGGGCTTTATTGGTCAGACTAATTTAATCTTAATTTACAGACTTAGAAAATCATGAGGGAGGGTACATTCAAATACAATTGAAAATATGAAACAGAAAAGAAAGAGAAGAATAGTATGAACATAAAGATGACAAAGCTGGATTTCAGCCATGCTCTGAGATGTTGTACAGGAGCAACCAATTCTGGCAGGTAGAACCCCCCTTCCCAGGCATTTATTCATAACCTGTCCCACCTCCTTGTGCTGGGGCTGGTGGAACTAGCAAGGATCTGTAACACCTCTCTGAGTAACTCTTTCTCTGTCATGAATAAACACCCTTTCAAAACAGAGCTCTGCAGCAGTGAGATATTCTGTCCCCTTTCACAGGCAGGAAGTCTCAGACTGTTTTATCCAAGGTCAGGCACAGTATCTGCTGTCTGAGCTGGGAATGAGCAGAGACCTGCACCGCCCTGCTCCAGCGCCCTGCCAGCATTCCATCTAATTCTATCATTATGTTTGCATTGGATACAACCTTAATTTAGACTTGTTATCACCTGAAAATAAGCTGCTGCCTGCAAGCCTCCTTGCGAGCTTGTAAGGAGTTAACACAGCGGGGCTAAAACTTTCAGTAAATACGATTTATTTTAATTACAGCCTACTATAGCATGACATTTTTTTTCTCCAAACAACAAGGACATAAGTCTCATGCAATAACTTTTTCAAATGATTAATGAGAAAAGTGGGTCAATACCAAGGATTAAATGGTACAGCAACACAAAGTTAATCAAAGTTAATATTTAATTCACTAGGAGAATAATCCTATTTTGTTATGTTCCAGACTATATTTTTAAATGTAGTGCTAATATGGAAATAGAATTTCTTTTCAATTCTTCACAATTCTAACATGAGCTTTCTAAGGTCTCACCTTCCATTGCTGTTAAAGCCCATAATATCACAGGGTCCTTTTTCCTTATAGCATAGTAAAATATGTCAGATCTAACACTTGAAATTAATAGTGCCATATTTATATTATTAAGCCAGCTATGCAGACATTTAAAATCCAGGTAACAGTTACATCACTTTCAGTTTGTATATCCATAATTTTAATTTTCTTTGTCTGAAAAAACATCAGAAACAAAAATAGCCAAAATCTCTTATGCCATGCTTTAGGATAGTGATTAGCTAGAGAACCATTAACATGTGGAAGAAATAATTTAGCATCTAATGGTAAGCAGAAGGATGAAACAGGTGGTAAACAGAAACACATAAAGGGTTCTGTTAAGAGAGCACAAGAGACAAATTAAATTAACATATTATTGTGAGTTTCTTGAATTGCTCCACTGCACTGCTAGCACTTTTGTTAAACAATGCCTTTTTTTTGTCTCTGAGGAACATTATATTTCTATTGTCCTTGGTATCTCATCAAATTTTGTAATTATGAAATAATTTCAGAAGAGTGTTTCTAGTGAAAAGAACACTTGGCTTGTCAATGTTCTTTACTTTCTGAATAATGTAATCATGTTTTTAAAGGTCATAGATGGAACTTTTAGTAAACAAGCTTTTCTTTTTCCACTTACTTAGGTGTACCAAGTCATAAATATTTTTGGTTTTCATTTTTGTTTTCCTGACAGTCAAAGCACAAACACTGAGATAGAAGCAGGGCTGTTCTGCTTATGTTTTTGCACTGCCCATAGGCCCTTTAAAGCTCAGAAGAATAAAGAAATTTCAATATAATCCCTAAGTCAAGGAAAACAAGGAAATTTAACAATAAATAAGCAAATACAGGATACCTTTTTTCATTACTGAATTATGGGGAAAAAAGGCAAATCACAATACTACAAACCAAGTTCTAGTCTCTGCTGTCACTACATGTTGTGGTGATGTAGCTAAAGACAGTCACAGGAAGCTGGGAAGTGCTGTGCACAATATCCCAGCAAAGCTCCATTCCTGCTAATGGAGCTCAGGGGAACCCAGGGCACCTTTAACAGCTGCAATCAACTCTGGGCAGCAGCCTGCACTTCTACAGTTCTGTGAATTACCATATAAATTTATAACATACTAGAAGTTATCAGTATCATATGTCAAATACAAAATGCCTCTGCTCTGAATGATTGCTTTTCATTAAAAAAAAATTATCAGAATATTGTGTACTTTAAATCCCTGGGCCTTTGCTCTTTTCTCTTCACAGCACAACAGTGTGAGTGCACATGGCAGAGTGTGCTGTGCTTGAAGCCATTACCCTGACAGCTACATGCCATAAACTGCAGTCTGAATACAGCATTGATAATGTGCTGAAATGCTGCCTTGTTGAGGTAATTTAGAGCTATAACACATTTCCCTTCACCTTACCTGTGTCTGTGCTCTGATGCAGTTCTCAAGCACTGCACTTCCATTGCCCAGTGACCATCAGAAAAGAGAGTATAGAGAAAGGTGAATTTCAGGTAAGCAGAACTGAAAAATTATCTCAAAAAACTGTGTCATAAAAACAGTGCATGTGATGTAGTGGACATGAGTCAACAAGGATGTTGTGAAAGGCAATCAGAAAAAAATGGTGATTTTATGCACAGTCCATGCAGTATCAATGGACAAAAAAATAGAAGAAGTGGCTCTAACATGTAATAAGAATTTACTTGCCTACTCTGTTGCTTAGATTCCAATCCTAATCTGGTGGATAAATTTGGTTTTAATGTCATTATAAAGCAGATACACTTTTAAATATCAGATATTATTTTCCAAAGTCAAAAGAGGCCATAGTCCTAGCAATGCAGGATTTGGAATGCTTAGGACTGTAATGATCTAGTCTGAAATAGTGTTTGTGAGTATGTGAAGGGTCATGCTAAATATTTTTCCTAAATAGTGCTAGCCTCATCACTAAGACCACAAGCTGCTCATTACATTTTACAAGGCATATCATCCTCATGTGAATCCACTGCAGCTTTCTTTGGGGTATGGACAAGTCCCTTACATATGGAATTTCAACAGATAACTTACAGACAAGAGGTGTGGAAGCCTGGGTACTCAGAAAAGGTGCAAAGTCATCTACAGCTGTCTATTTGCTGGCATCATGCAGGTTGGTAGTGTTGTTTTTGCACTTATGCCCATAGAATTTGCCCTTCCTTTGCTGATGTTTTGAGAAAAGTCTCATAGTCTTGTAGGAAAAGCAAGAGAAATCCAGCACAGTTTCATCATGTGCTGCAGATAAGAATGTCTGAACTATTACAGTCTATTTGGGAATGTCCTTGGAGTTTTAACTTAAGCTTCTCTAGGGGAAAGAGAAGTCCTAATAGATCATTCTTCTAATAGCAATGATAACAAATAGAACTGATATCAGACAGCTGTTGTATATCAGGAAAAATTGCCTCCTGTTTATTTTAAAATGACACAGTTGAACCACATCTGCACTGCCTTATCACACATTTTCTGGACAAAAGGCTTCTCCTGTTTGTTATTTAGAATGGGGATAAAAATAAAAATAAAAGAAGTCAGTGGAAAATGGGCAGTAGAAGCTTTGCTGAAATAACCTGTGGTTATTCACAGTTTCTCTACCCATGACAACACTTGAGGTGCTTTAGACAGTAGGTGAAACAAACACTGTAGTCCTGCTTCACCAGTGATGCATGATGCAGTCTGTATTTCTGTTTATCCAGTAGTGACAGGAACATATTACTGCCTCCTACCTGAAAAATGGCCCAGACATTTTTGTTTGCTGATGAAATTTTATTTAAGGAATAAAAAGACCCCCAAACTTCTCCATATTGTGGAAAGACAAATTGCTTTGAGATAGTTTGTGTTAGGCCTGGCTGGACACAGTCTAGTGTCACACAAGTACAGGGAGAGGGAAAGAAACCAAAATTGATTAGGTCTCTAGTTTATCAGTGCTCTTGGACTTTTTCATACAGAACATGCTCTAGTGTTTCTATAGTCTGAATTCTAAGTCACAGAGTGGTCCACTATTGTAATGGTCCAATTATGTAAATTATAGCAGAATGCTTCTGCTTCATTCTTCTGCCAGAGCTCCTTTTGCTCTGAGCCTCTTTATGCCATTCCCATCCATTTCTCACTACATGAAGTTAGGACAGAAAGATACAAATAAGGCAGATTTTCTTTATTTCATTTTATTTCACTGAAAATGACTGACACCAGAAGTGCAGCCAAGAAGGCAGGAATAAACCAAGACAAGTATCCAAATCTCTTTGAGCAATTTGGTTTGAATTTAGGTATTATAGGACTAAATTGTAAGGTTATGATAGAGGTGAGCTGACAGGGAGAGGTTTAATTTCATTTATTAGGAGTCAAAAAGGCACATTCTCCAATATTCAAAGATTACAAACATTATGCTCTGGTCAGATTTCTTGAATTCATGTAAATAATCAGATTTTTTAAAGTTAAAGCATTGAGTTGAAAGTTAAGCACTGAGAGAACTCTCCGTAGATTTAGGTCTTCTAGTGAGGCTGCTAACAACCATGGCAAAATACAGGATGTGAAATGGAAAACTAGGGACTGACTGTGCCCTGGAAAGGTAGGATGCAATTTATATGAACACTGGTCAAGCTTCTGCCCCCCCTCATTACTGGCTGAGCACTACAAAGACTTGGCTCACCTATGACTTCTTCATACTGTACAGAATCTGAATAAGAGAATAAAAAAATCACCATAACTAGAGGATTTAGTAGAAACTAACTCAAAAACATAAAACATATTAGTCATAGAAAGAATTAGTAGCTACAGAGGGAAAAGGAAGGATGGATGGATGGATGGATGGATGGATGGATGGATGGATGGATGGATGATGAATGGCTCTCAGAAACAAAATAAAATGAGCCAGAGGGCAAATCAAGGGCGGTCCACAACCTCTTGGAACAATTTTCTGATAAACTATTTGTCTGAATGACACCGTGGGTCATGAATTGCTTTTCAGTCACTCATGGTATCCTGATGCTTTTTCCCATCTCTCAAAAGAAGGCATTTTCTTGGATATTTGATTTTTGGTTTTTTGGTTGGTGTTTTTGGCTTTTCTTTTTCCCTTATCTAATTAAATTTCAAAACAATGGGTTTACTTAAGTGATCTCAAATTTTTAACCAAAAGTTTAGAGTATCCTCCAACTGGTAAATTGAGCACTGAACTACAAGGTTCAAGCATTTTACTTGTTCATTTTCAAGAATAATGGAAAATGGATTTTATTCCTATTATACATTTGAATAATCTAAATGAAAGTGAAAACTAAAGCTGACATAGAAGGCTACATTAAAATATGTGAATCTGATTGTGAATCAAATGAATCTGTGTTGCTCTGTGATGGTGTCTCTAGTTGATTAGAATGTTTTAAGGAAGCAATCAACTTTTCAGCAGTCACAAAATCTTGAAACTTTCAGTTTATTAATCCAGCCATGTTCTTCTTCAGAAGCAGCTGCATTGTTTCAGAATGAGTAAAGCACATCCATGTGGTAATATGGATGAATAAATATTTCTAAAGCAAATTTAATATCATCCCTGGTATAAAAATTGCTATAAATTTATTGGTATATAAATTTATGGAAATAGCTTATTTTCTCTTGACACAAACAAAGAAAAATAGAAAAGCTGGTTTGTTCCTTGAACTGGATTTTCTTCTTTGCCCTGAGTTAAACACTGAATTCTCAGCACTAGAATAAAGGGCTAGGAGTGTAAGATCATATGACCATAAAACTATTTAAATTAGAGCACAACTGAACTGTTTTACTAAAAAAAGTCAACAAAAGTATTCAGTCCAAATCACTCTTTCAAGGGTGAATTTAATGGAAGTAAAAAAAATCACGGACTTCTTTCCTATTATTTACATTGTAATTAAAAAAAATCACATTAAGTCTTGCATATGATTAAGTATCAAATAAAGGTTTTCATATTAGCAAACAGCCTTCCCTGGTGGGAAACTGCAGACATGTTTTAAATCTACAAATTTTACTCTGCCTGTTTTTACCCATCTTGTTTCCATTCCTTTCTGCATGGCTCTTGATCTGCAATGAAGCAGCTGAACAACTGTAAATCTGCTAAAGCAATGTTTTCTCTATACATACCTCCAAGATTCATTACTTTTACACCTTTTTTTCATCAGTTTACCATAGGACCATTAAGTTGTAGTGTCTCACTGATCAAAATCACTGGGCTGAGCAGTTACATGCTCTGATAGTAGATATGGGATATACAGGAAGGCTTTTATGCAGGTGCAACTTTAAATGGGGAAAATAAAGCCTCTCTCTTTTCACTAACCCACTATTTATCACTGGATTAAAACACTGAAGCTTTCACTCCTTTTTAGCAGTCAAGTCTAGGATAACAGTATGCAAATTGTGTGTATTAAGCTGGAGTCTCAAAATGTTGGCTTTTTTTTTCCAGATTGTGTCCTTGAGGATATTAATCATATTCTTAATTTCAACATAATGATAGGTTTCAACATAGGAAAATTATCTTCTCTTTCACTTGATCTTCTTCCTGCTTGCTCTCATTTATCACAAAGAACTAAAACACCACTCTGATGGCTTTAGATGATTATGAAAGAACAAGCCCTCCTATCCAGCTTTTCTAAGCAGTTTTTCTTCTCCCCAGGCCCCATTCCCCAGGAGCAGTGAATGCTTTCAAGAAACTTGGCACAGATGTGTATCTGTATCTTCTATGTTCTGGAGAAAACTACTACAGATATGACTGGATCCTGAATATAGGGGCCCTGTAATGCCTACAAAAGCATTTTCAGAGAAAAACTTGGGATTAATGAAAGTGAAATGGGAAATTTTGCAGAATTGATTCTGCTCTGGAGTACTTACTGGGTGGAAAGGGCTCTGGCACAAAACCAGTGATGGATAAAAAGGTAAATATTCCCAGTCTTTCTGGTACAGCAGCCAGAAATGCTGACTACTCCCTTTTATGTTAGTTTCCACTATTTCTCTGAAAGTGGTAGTTTGACCCAGAACATTTAATAGCCAGCACGATTCAGACCTTTGTGAATACTGCTCACATTTCTCAGTGCTTCATTGGTGAGAAAATTGGCTGACCTCTGTTTCAGCAGATTAGAAGACCAGGTTTCCAGTTTGGTTTTTTATCTTCAGCAAAATGAACACATTGTATTGAACATGACCTGCAGTATTTTAGAATTAAGGTGTATGCTAGGCCTGGTGTGGAAGGGAACTTAAACTGGGAAATCCATAATATCTGGGATGAACCTTGGCCTCATTGAACCCAGGGGAAAATTTATTTCTGGCTCAAAGAAACTGGCCGATTTGCTTCACAATTCTGTTTTTGATTATAAATAATCTCAGGCAAATAATTTCATATCTTTGTTGTTTGTCCTTGAGATTTTGATCCTCATCAGCCAATTGTGATAATCCCTGTGCCAAACTGTTGGCAGCCTCTCATTACTAGTCAGAGATCCTAAGCACAATGACACACATCTCAGTCTCTAGTTATCATCATTCCTCATAAATGGCAATATAAAAGCAGGCTGTATCAGGAAATCCATGAGCACTCCTTATTTTCACTGGGGCCAGTTGCACAATTGCTGGGGATAATCATGAGTGCTTACACATGAACCCTCGCTGAAGAATCTTTTGATGGTTACAGACAACAGTGAACACCTAATACAGAAAGCTGAAGTGCTCAGAGACACAGGGCATTGAAAACATTGTATTGATACAAAGTACCTATAAACCAGGCAAGGTGAGAGAACTCAGAATAGTTGTACTGAATGTACTCTCAGTACATTCCCTTCCTTGCACTTGTAGCCCAGATTACAGCTGATGTGTCTATTTCTGTGTCACAAAGCCTACTGAATGACAACACTTACCCAGAGCAGGGCAATTTACTGTTTGAAATATGTCCTTTAACTTTCCTTAATTATCAGACTTTAACAGTTACCTTAAATTTAATTCTGTTGCATTTAAGGTCCAGCTTTATGATGATATAATTTATTTTGGACATTACTGGTGACATTGCTCTGCCTGTCAATGGAAACATGAAAGAATATCATCATAATGAATATCCATGGACTTACATAAATCACTCAAAATACTTCTGATATGTACAGAGATTTTCCATTGACCCTGTAATGACTTTATTAAAACTGTTTCTACACAAGCTGTGTCAGCAACAGACACATGAAATGATGGTGCTTCAGCAACATCACCTCAGCTTTAAAATGTTTTGGGAAAACACTGTTAATTTTCTTTTAGCAGTGTATCATCCTTCCCAAATTACAGTCTCAGAGAACAGCACAGGCTCCATATGCTGGGAACACATGGGATTTCCTTTTTCTGTTACTTCATAACTTTGGGAATTGTAGTTATCACTGGGAACGAATCAAAGTTATTAAGATTATCTCTAGTGATCAAAATGAAGATGTGAAGCCACTGCAGGTTTAAGTTAACCATTGGAATGAAGGTGACACAGCTGACAGCCTGGAGGACTTGGACAGTGACTGTCATTTCCACCGTGTCATTGCTACTCCTCCTAGACTTAATAAAACTACTCTTGTTTAATTTTGTGGGATGGAAAAAACCTCAGAGGACTTTCTTTGAACAGTCCAAGGCACCACAATTTTACATAGCCCCTAACACTGGTGTAATCCCAGTGACCAGAGAAGAATGTCAGGAGTCAGAGTGCAGTTCAGTATCTGCTGTGGCAGTGGCTCAGACTCTACATCCTTTGGTAAGCAGGACCTTGGAAAAAAAACTCTCTCAGCCAGTTTCTGCTACAGTAAAGTAATTTTTTTCTCTCTACTTTACACATTTTTAATTGGAGCCTGACCTGCTTCCAAGTTAAGCACTCTTTCCTTATCAGGAAAGAGTGTCAAAGATTCAGGCTGACCATGACTGAAACTTTTAAAAGACCTGAACCAGCAAAGGTTTTGGAGATGGAGGGGAAGGAGGCTGATGGGAGAAAAACATCTTCAGGGAACTTATGGGATTTTTGGGTGCAAAGCACTAAACCCTTGCCAAGTTTGGTAAAGGAAAACAACAATTTTGCTTCAAGAGAAGTAAAAAGAAGCTACAAAATATCAGATTAAGTTTTCTATGCTTTATGTAGAAACTTTTATTGTAAGGATAGAACATAGTTTAAAAACCTAATAAGTCATATTTCAAATCAAAAGCAAACATGAGAGTTTACTCAAACTAACCCTCATGTAATTGGGGAAAGGTTTAAATATTAATATCTACAATCAGCAACAGCTTCAATTCTCAGAGCTACTGCAGTTCTGACATTAAAAGGACAAGGTAATGATGTGATTTACTGTGCTACAGGTGTACAGAGAAAACTTGACAGCAAAAAAAGTGGAAGGTTTAAACTGAGTATGTTCCTGGATGTAAGAAAGAGATAAAGAAGTGTCAATGATGACATTGGGAGGTGTTTTTCTGAGGTGGATCCTCTGCATGTTGCATACAAGTAAGCAAAATAAACAATAAAATTGTGAAAGAAGGAATTTGCAATCTGCCTCTTCTAAGGCACCCAAATTTTCAGAGACAAAACCTAGAAAGACATGCTTTGATATGATAGAGGAAGTAAAGAAATAGCAAAATAATCACATTCTGGTGAAATTTCACTAAAAATAGAGATCTATGTGAAGTATGATTTGCATGAGAATAAAGGGAAAAGTATTTATCGATAATTTCTTTTTCTATGGGACCAACTATCTTAATTCTGTCTATTCTTAAAAGGTCTCTATTCCCTGCAGGCCTTTCTGTATTTTCAGTTCTTTTTCATTTTCCTTTCTTTATTTCTCATCACTTCAAAATTTCTTCCAGTTTTCTAAGCTGAAGTTTTCATCTCCATGCTTATTTTCTATGTTACATCTTATGGCTACTCTATCACTACCCAATGTACTTCCTTTATCACTTGATTAGTATTTAAGGCAGAACAACCTAAACATTATTAAATCAATTGCCTATTACATCCTTATTGAACAATTAACTCTAAAATAGCATATGATCCTTGATTTGCCTGCATTTTTCAGTGACATTTATGATATTGATTTCAGTGTTACTACCCCAGTATGTAGAGATTTCAGAATGTTTCAAGAAGTAGACCTAAAAAAATTTAAGTCTCCAGACATGGAAAGCACCAGAAGATTCAAACTGACAATTTTTTATCTTTTTTTTTTTTTTAATCATAAAATACTATGTACATCTTTCTAACCATAACACATTACATTAAAATTATCAGTTATGAGGAGCCTAAATAAATTTTTATAGTAGTGCACTATAATATTCAACTCTGTCTAGGTCAAGCCAGAAGAAATTACTCAGATACAACATTCTGTAGATTCTGGTAAGGCATTTTTCTGAGTGACATGACATACTACTTAAAACACCAGCACTATGCAATTGCAAAAAGTGACTTAAGAAATTCACAAAATTACAATGAACAAAACACACTTACTGAGGAAAAAATTTCCAACTCAAGAGATATGTGGGCATTCATGGATGAAAATGGAGATCAATGGTGATGAGGAGAAGTAACTGAAGGCCAGAAAAGCTCTCCCCTTGGATTGTTGGACCTGTTCTCATGGAACACATTGTAATGCAGCCAAACACAGAATTAAAACAAGAAACAACAAAATCCTACCTCTGCTAATAAACAGCTCTGTTGTTGAATGATGATCAGAAAACTATGTAGGATGCCACAGAAGAGGAGCAGTCTGTGATTTCCCAGTGCAATATGCAATTATGACCCCCAAATACTAATGATTTTTAATGTAGGAATGTAAAATAATGAATGAGTTGGGGAGTTACTATGTCTCTCTCTGACACTGGTGAGAACAGCTCAAGTGGAACCCTCTGTAAAGTTCTGATGTCCACAGTTCAAAGGCTTTTAGAAAGTGCCAAGAGTTTTGCAATGGGCACAAATGATATCTAAGAAACAGGTCTAAGGAGAAAAAAAAACCTCCAAAGTTTTTGCTTGAAAGCTGTTTATAAGCTAAAATATGTTTTACTCATTAAAAAGGGGTGAGTATTGTCAGGGATTAGTCCTGTGATTTTAAATTAATAGGGAAATGTGTATCAGTTATTCAGTTATAAGCTGAATCTGTAAAGTAGTAACACAGTGCTAATTTTATATAGTAAGAGTTGCAAAAACCTGGATAAACAAACAGTGGACTGGTGAGCTTTAAAGTCTTGGACTGAGTTTGCAAACTCATGAATGGTGTCCTGCCAAGGCACAGAGCTGAGCAGAAGCTGCATTCAGTCAGCAACAGCTCCGAGTTTAGCAGTGCCCTCAGGGAGCCAGGAAGGGGAGTTGATGGTCCCTCTCAGCCTCAAAGTCTGAGCTGTAGCCCAGCCAAGGATGCAGTCTGGCTGCAGCTCAGATAGATTAAGATGTTAGGACTTCCCACTGTACTTTGGGCTATCAGTGACTGCAAGTACACTGAATGTACCCACAGAACTGCTGGGTCACTCCCTAATCCACTTGTGCTGAAAAGATCTAGGTTAGAAAATTCCTTTATTTGAAGAGGGTAAGCTAACAGGATTATTTTGACAAATTTGAAGATACAGTCTGCCTTGTCTGACAGCAGAACAGAATGCCAAATGGTTTCCCTGTTAGCTACAGAATGGGTAGAAAATTTAGAAACCTGGTGAATGGTGATTGAAGCGAAGAATGAGAGGAGTTGCTGAAGTTGTTTGAAGATCATAAGTATGTGTGATACAGATTATAGGTGAAGCTTTAAATTAGATATGTACCTTTCAAACACATTTTAAGAACAGAAAGAAATACAGCTTTTATACCATAACACAAATTTGATCTAATGAGAAATTATATCACTGATTCACCAGAGGACAGTATTTTTAAATACCCAACTTGGATTAAATATGTCTGAATTAAAATCTATAGAAAGATAGATTTTAAGATGGATTTTAAGATTAGATTAGATTTTAAAGATGGATTTTAAAAACCTGCACATTGATATTCAGATAAAATACATGCCAAATTATAGGCCTTTTGACTGTAAATTTTATTAGCAGAATATCCTATGATATTAGTAACAAATGAAAGCGTATCTGTGAACTCACCAGTCTCAATTAGCTGCAGTAACATACAGAACTTTAAACTTAAAAATTGGTGCAATGGATACATAGTATCCTCCTGCCCCTGTGGAGCTAGAATGTATTTTATTATTTAAGCCACAACCTTGAAAGTATCTAACTTAATTGAGTTTTTCGCCTGTTACCCATCTGTTGTTCTGTATCAGCAATGTGTTCTTCAAGGTAAGAAACTGAAAACTATTTTCCACACTAGTGTTTTACAACACAATTCCCTTATTCAAGTGCCATTAGCAAGAGTACAGACCAATTTTGCATGATATTTAAAAGAATAATTTAAAATCAAAGCTCACTACAAGCCCTCTCCCATAACACCTATTATTTTCTGCTCTCAAGGCTTAGGGCTTTACCTTCCTGAGGGAGCAGATCCACTTGGTGGCTGAGTGGAATACTGCTGTATTTCCTGCTCTTTCCCCATTCTCCTGGAAGGGTGGTAAGACCACACCTTTCCACCTGCTCTGGCACCCTTTTAGCCCTAGCTGAATTCAGTTCAGTTCAATTAGCAGAATTCTACATTTCTTTTTCCTTGATGTGTTGGTTTTTTGTTGACTCACTGCCACAATTCTGCTGCATCATGAGTGTTCCAACTTCTCAGGTGGGACAGAAACTTCAAAAGTATCACTGAGTAAAATAAAGCATGGAAAGCACATTTCAAGGTACCTAATTTCTCTGCTACTTTTCCTGTAATGGCTGTCACAAAAATGCTAGCAGGTTAGAAAGAAGATTTGGTTCACCAAAGGATCAGGTGTGTGCCAGAGCTGGGGCAAGGAAAGCAGCAGCAGCAGCACTTCTGTGAGAGTCACCTCAGCTCCAGTGAGCTGCTAGACTGGCTCAGGAGGGATTATGGGACTGCACCCTGGAGCATTCCACACTGACATGTGTTTGGGAGCCCCATGAACCCATTTTGGACCAAAATATAAGTTATTACTTACATCTAAACACTGAAACCCCAATAGTATATCTAAATTTACAGTTTTGGATTGCTGGGACCCACAGCTCTTTACAGACCCCAAAGATCAATTAATATTTTTTAAATGGGAAACAACTGAATGCCTTTCACTGTAGAAAGCTTACAAGTTTGCTTCTTTCCCTAATTTTTCCTACTCCAAAATCTAGTTAACTCTAACAGAATAACCTGACATTAGCTAAGGTAAATTAGCATATGGGTACCAGGAAAAAAGGCCAGGCCTGGGGTACGTGAGGCTTTCTTAAATTTGCTGTCTGCCAGTGGAAATATGACAGTGGAGTGCATGGTCCAACAAAAGTAAATTGAAATTCAGAATTGCTATTTCTGTATCCAAATTGCCATGGCCACATTTTACAAAGAACTGATCTGAAAACAACAACAACAACAACAACAACAACAAACTCCCTTTTGCACGTTCTGGTTTCTCTAAGATATGTTAAAAGGCTAATTTTGCACCATTACAGTTTATACCAGATTGGACATCATCTGCTTTCAAGCAGCTGGCAGGAAGGTCTCAACCTGGGGTAAACTCCTTTTTATATACTCTGGCTAATTCCATAAAAATGTCATTGTATTCTCACTGCTCCAGAATAAGCACATACTGTTAGGTGAGCTGGTGGTGGGATACAGAAACACTGTCAAATCACAGCCTTAGGGAAGCTGAAAAAGCTCTGGAAATTCTGGTCATCATCTCTCAGCTGGGCCCACCTCAACTGTCTCTGACTCAGCTCCCAGTGTGCTCCTCCTCAGGAATCCACTGCCCAGGCAGGAAGGGGACAATGGTGCCATCAGGAGTGTGTGGTGCAGCACATATGTAGAGCTACTTTTCCCTTAATCCCCACTTATTTCAAAAAACACTCCAGAAAAAATAAGGGAAATGTGAATGGTGGTCAGTCTAACAAATGGATGGTCACAATGAGAAAAGAATGAAAAGCAGCAATATACTTCAATTCCAAAATGTTGTTTTAATAAAGCATTTATTTTTACAAGACATATTGCTTATCATATCTTTATAACAATATTCCACATTAAACTCTATTTTTCTGTAGAGAAAAGTTAACTTCTCTTGTGCTAATCACCAAATTGAATCTCCTTTACATCTATCTTAAAATCAAATTTTATTTTTCAGCACTTACACTAAAAGGAATAGTGTGCATTTGTAGGACATCAGGATCAAATTCTATACTGCAAAAAATGTTTTCTCAAGCTAATGGTGCACTGAAGCATTGATGGCATAAAAACAAATGCTTGTTTGGTCTTGTTCTGAAACTGAAGTCTTGCCCTCTGGCCAAGAACCAAATGTGCTACCAGATGAGTGATACAGGGACACAGAGCAGCAACATGAGAGAGTGAGGCTGCCAGGACTGCACTGTATCACCCCCATATCCAAGGCTTTGTCTGAGTTAAAAAAACCCTGTAACCACACACGCACACACACAAAACCAACCCAAAACAAAAACAATCCAAAAAAGCCCCAAACAATACAAACAAGTAATCCTTTGTCTGGAAGCTTGTAAACCTATTCATGACTGTACCACAAGGAGCTTGGTAATACCCATGTAACATCAGTTCTTCCAGCAGAAACCAGGCACTTTCCCTTTATTCTAAAAGGGTTTTCATGCATTTTCCATCAAACAGTTTGGTTTCTGTGAGGGATTTTGGTTTTGGTTGTGAATAAAATGCTTTGTTGTTAACTTAGCTTGAATGCTATGGGCAGACAGAACCCAGATTTTTAAATAAAGACTGTACAAATTGCTCAATACCAACATGAAAAACACAAATATTTATAGGATATTCTTAATGTTTTAGCTAGGAAATAGATTATCTATGCTGAATAAAATAAACTTCCATGTATGTCAGACTACATTAAGAATTAGAATGAGAGAAATGAGTGTTTACATGCACTTAGAGAAGGAAGTACACTTGTAAATACAGCAGTGTGATTTCTGGCACTGAATAGTAAGCCAAGTTTCATTTCCAGTGTGGGGTACACATTTTGTTATAATTATCAAAGACCAAGTCTTTTTGTATAAATTTGTTTAGGAAATGAAGAGTCATCAAATTCATTATATAACAGACGAATTGCATCTACATTTGAGACTTGTTTGAAAAATAAATACCTTGAAAAATTAAACACCTGCAACCAATATTGTTACATAGGGAAAAAATCTATTGTAGACTTGGTGTAAAAGTTATATTTACAAATATTTCCTTTGTCTATAGCCCTGTGCAAGCAACATCCTCCCATAATAAGCAGAACATTCCCACAGTTGGACTCCAAGGTCAAAGCTGCAAAGGCAGTGATTCCAGTCTCAGCTGTAACCTGCTTTCCCATAGATATTTTCCAAGTTACAAACTCATAAAAAGCACGTCTAGATTCCATGGTCAGACTACTAATCTGTACCCCATAGGAGAAATGCTACTGCAGACAACTAAAAGCTTAGAGATGCTCTTTTCCTAAAAATTAGCAAGACTTACCTCTGAAGTTAGTGAATAACCCCTCTCCCAAAAAAACTAAAAAGGAAAAAGACTAAAAAGGTTGAAAGAAACCATCTAAAATCCTAATGCTGAGGAAACTGATGACTATAACAGGAAACAACCTAGAATGGCAAAGAAATATTCTAGAAAAATAAATATCTGTTTTCCTGTTACCAGTGATACTATCCAAATGACAAATTTGGTTATATTCAGTATTAGTACATTTGTTTTGTAAATCTAGCATCTTTTCTTTCTTAAAGGATGTTTGGTGAAACCACTGACCTGTCAGCAAACTTTAGACATCACTTAATTGGTGCACTGTAGCAGTTCTCTTCTACTGCAAAGCCAATAAAGAGCTTTATCATGCTTGGGTCTGTGGAAAATAAAATGCATTTCATAGGTAAAGCCAGAAGTATGATAATCTAGGTTTTGGACAGCTTGCATTTGGAAAACAAGGTTTACCTCAGACAGGTAGCCCATCAGAGTTTTGTATAACTTTATAGAAAAGTGCCTTACAAAAAGCACAAGTCATTTGTAAAAGCCATTTGTAAAGAATATCTCCTCTGAGTCCAATTGTGAAGAAAGACTTAGAGGGAAAAGATTATATGACTCAATACCTGTGTAAGCTGATAGGGTAGGACTGACTTCACAGGGAAAAGAAATTGCCAAGATCCAGCCCTAAATTGTTTTGTTTCTACAAAATCCAAAGCATTCAACAGTATTTGCTCAAAAAAACCCAAAACAAACAAACATAAAAAACCCAAACAACACAAAACAAAACAAAACAAAACAAAACAAAACAAAACAAAACAAAACAAAACCACCTTTATGGAAAGAAAATGCAGCTTTATAAGGGTGATTTAGTCTTCTCTTGGTAGCAGATACTGGTGGAGAAGGTACAGAATTTTGTTTAAAACTGGCTACTTTCTCTAACTCTGTCAAAGTTCTTCCAGATCACATGAACCAGAAAACGTTTCTGTTTTAGCCCATATGCAGAAGATTGAAGTAACTTTATTTTCTGTACTGTTTATTTACTCTGCTCTGCTGCTCCCACTTTTATTTAGTCCAGCTGAGAAGGTGCTTATTTTTCATTCAGGAGTCCACATTTGGACAATCACTATTCCCCTGTCCCTCCTGTGTAAACATCAAGGCCTGGAAGGTTTGGAGGCTTCCTTGCTTTGGAGTCCATATGCCACTTGGAGGACATGGGTCACAGAAAAGTAAATGTCTAAGAGGAAAGATTCATGGAGAAGCAGAGCCTGAAGGGATAATGTAAACAGATGGAACATGACATCAGAAAGATGTGCCACGTGTTGAAAGACAAAGCAAGGGAATTATTAATGGGAGTGGTTCCATGGGGGATCCCAGTGGGTGCTGCAGCGGCACCAGCCCCAGGGCATCCTGACAGAGCCCTGTTTGCAACCCTCACGGAGCACCCATTTGGGCAGGGACGTGTCCGATTCTGCCTCCTCTCACGGCAGCACTGTGGAGTTCATTTGGCACACAAGGCATCACTCCTTAGGGCAGGCGTACAAAAGTCCTCGATGTCATTAGTGGTGTCCCCTTTTCCCCGTCCAGCGGGAATTTAATTATTTGTACCAATTCAGCGCTCCTTTCTTCACCAACACACCCTTTCTCTCTCCTCGCCCAGACCTCTCGGATGCTTGTGAAGGCAGCGGGGCCGGTTGTCATTTCTCGGTGGGGTCCCGCGGGGGCGGGAGCTGCTCCCTACGGTGGCAAAGCGACAGAGCGGCGGGAGCTGCCCTGCCCTGTTCGAAACATCCCGGCAGAACATCAGCCGGGATGGGACTCGGAAAGAGGGGCCGGGAAGAGACATCCGCTGGGCGAGGAGGCTGCAATTTGCCGCTGATCGCGCCGCAGCCTGCGGGCAGAGGCGGCCGGCTCGCCGGCTCCCCCCGGGTATCGCTGTCTCAGGGAAGCAGGAGGAGGGTTCGGTTATTTTTTTCATCTCTCCTCCTCCCCTCCGCCTCTTTTCCAGCCAGTAAAGAGTGTCTGCCCCTTTGCACGGCCGGTACAGCGCCTGCGGCTGCACACACAGACACACACACAGCGCACACACCCCCGCCGGCTATAAATAAGTTAAGGAGCCGGG
>WBNO01012564.1:0-49384 GCA_013400575.1 Peucedramus taeniatus | reverse complement strand
CAGGAGCAGGCCTGCAGTGCCAAGTCTTAAGTACACAACTAATACCTGCCATCTCTAAGTAAGAGCTAGCTGAAGAAAATTAATATGTTTTTCAAAGAAAGAGACAATCCAGTTCATTTTGTCTCTTTGAAACTGGAATGAGCAGATAGGGTTGAGTGATCAAATGACCAAAAAAAAAAAAATCAATACTGGAGCAAGGGGGTTTTATCGTTGTTGTTATTACAGGGAGTTTAATTTCTTATTTTTTCTCTTTTCCCATGTTATCCTTACCAGATCAGGAAGATACAGGAATAGATGTGACTCTGTCTTCAAAATGTTGCAACTTAGCCAGCAGCAGCTATTTAGTAAATTACTTGTTGTTGAGTACACTTTGGTGTCCTGAAGAACCAGAGCTGGAGGAGATCTTTAAGAAGATCTTCCAGAAAGCTGAGGAGCAGTGCTGCATTTCTAATTCTAGAATAATTAGGTGGAAATCCTGCTTCTCCATCAACTGACTCTCAAACAAGGTAAAGAGAACAAAATCCTATTGCAGTGGGATCTGAGGTCATCTGAGCTGGGAACTTCAGCTGTTCCCAAACAAGATCAAATGGCTGAGATAGCATTTATGACCTGTAATTTATAAGTTAATTCTAGCTGATTTCCAGACATGCTAATCTGACAAATGCAGAAATTGAGGGAGGTAAGAATGATACTTGAATGGATTCTGACAAAGAAGTCCCAAAACTCAAGATGTTACCACCTTTAAACTGATTTTCACCAGGTCCTTTTTATAATTTATGAGGTTTTGAGTTGTGAACAGAAAACTTTCACTGACATTTGCTGTGGTCAAAATATCACAGCCTAGTTAACATTTTGAATTAAGGTAGGAGCATCATACAACTGAACTCTAAGACACTTAATGGCCACCAGCTTGAACTAGTAGTTTGGTCTAGAAACCATGCTCAGAAAGATTCCAGCTCAATTAGAAGTGTGCCCTCCTGTAGCCAGAGGCACAGCCAAGCTACAGCCCAGCTCTGCTGTGGGGTGAAGCCACAGTGT
The DNA here is from genome assembly GCA_013400575.1 of Peucedramus taeniatus. Taxonomy (NCBI): domain Eukaryota; kingdom Metazoa; phylum Chordata; class Aves; order Passeriformes; family Fringillidae; genus Peucedramus; species Peucedramus taeniatus. Next base: position 48,346 of record WBNO01012564.1, on the reverse strand, counting down.
GATGCCTGCAGTTTCCTCTCTCTTCTTCCCTCCCTCCCACCCAGTGCTTTGGTTTTTGTAGGAAATACATCAGATATACGGGCTGAAAGGAAGTTGTGGTTTCTTCCAGTTAGGTTGTTCTGGACAACTCCACACATGGCAGCCTGCCCTGCTTTCTCCAGATGCACTGGGGAAGTTGCAGATCACTGCTTTTCTCAGTACTGAGCAATTCATGTTTCTATTATCCATGTCTTTCCCTCCTTGTCACTATTTTGCATGTTGGGACAAATACTGAAAGTATTTTCTACCTTGTTTATGGGACAAACATAGAGCCCTGGTAAGTGTAAAGCAATTACTGATAGCATGAAGGAGGTGCTGCTTATTTAGTTTTGCCTGAAGAGTCCAGTATTCTTGGAGTTGCTATGGTCTCAATGTTTCCTTAATGCAAACCATAGAAGTAATTCAGCAAAGAACCCCCTTTCCCATCAGTTATTTTATTACAGAACAGTAAAGGTGACAAGAAAAAAATATGAAGAGAAGCAGTAAAGCTGAAACAGGCTATAAATTACAGTGGGTGTATGTTCTGTTCTTCTGCATAGTCATATGGCTGGAAGAGATTTCATGGGATCATCTAATCCATCCTCCTGTCCTGACAGGATGAATTGTACACCATGTCATACATGGCAAGAGCTTGTCTAATCTGTCTTTAAACATTTTAGTGATGGGGTTTCTATGACACCTCCGTTCACTCTATTTTTGTGTCACTACCTTTAACACTCTAAAGTTTTCCAGGCATCTGAGCTGGCCCTTCTATACTGTAGCATAATCTCCTTTTTTCTTAACTTATTCACCAGCCATGTGGACAAACTTTGTGGCAGAAGACCCTTGCATATTTGAAGACTGTTAATCTTACATTTTGTGGAAAGCCTTTTGCCAGGATTCTTTCAATCACCCATGTTCCCTAGAACCTCCTCTACACACCCATTTGGTCAACATCTTTCCTGAACTGCAACTCACAGATTTTTCTACTGGAATAGAAAAAAAAAAAACAAACCAAAAAACAAACAAAATAAGAATTATAGTCCTCTATGATCCATCTACACTATCTTGTCATCAATTTTTAAATATCGCAATGAACTCTATAAACATTTTTATAAGTACTTCTTTTATATTACTCTAGCACTTTCTGATAGTCAATAATCACAGTTAAAACGTATTTTCCAGCTTCAGTTCTAAACATTCTGCATAGATTGTATGTATACTTTTCTAACCTCATGGTTGTAGCATTTGATGTTATATGCAGTTATATTTGAAATATCTCTTGGACTTTCTTTTTTCAAGGTGGTCTTGACACTTGTGAAATTTAAAAATAAGACTGTTCAAAATACTTAGAAATTCCCTAGTGGGACTGTTCTTAAACTGTCAGTGTGGGTGGATGAGCTTGGTGGATGGGTAGTTTTCAGTGCCTAATTGCCCTGAATCTATGAAATGCAGTTCCTTTCATCATCAGCATATGCCATTGTTGCAATGACCATTATTTTGTTTTCTTGAGACAAATAGGTTGCACTTTATGGTGGATTTTAATTTACTGATTTAAATTTTCTTAAACAAAGAAAGGAAAAGGAACCAAGTGCATGTGTAACATAGCAGTTCCTCTGGAATTAGTATGCAGAGAATAAGAAAGGAAAACTGTTAATTTTGTTTGCAACAAGAAGAATGTTTACATCAAAAGTGAAACTATCATTTCTGCAGACCTTTTAATTCACAAGCAACACAGGCTTTTCTACATCAGGAATTTTACTGGAGAAGAGGAAAAATGAAATAAAATAAAAAGAAGGCAGAAAGATTAAAGGAGCATATGATGGCTGCTATAGAGCCTGGCAAAATCTGCTACACAGCAGGTCTCCCTGTGTCTGCTGTGCCTTACTCTGTCAAAAGCAGCTCCCAAGTGTGGTGAAGGAAATGTTAACATTTCTAATCTTGGATATATTCAATGGTGCCATCTCAGTTTCATCAAAAACCTGCAATAAAATACATCCAGAACCTTTTCCCTCGTGAAAGCTTAGTGAAACACAGATGTTGCTGCTCCATATTTTCCCAGAGACCCTCACTGACTCCTTTCACAGAAAATCTGGGCTTCCCATAACCCCATCACTGCCTCAAACAGCAGCCTGCCATTTCCATCAACATTTTGCTCTGCAGAATTGCTGTTATCGTGCAACACTGTGCCTTTCAGCACATTAAACTGCTTAGAACTGAGGCACTAGAAACCTATCATTGCTATTGCTGGGGAAGAAAGCAGATGCTGTTCATATGCATGCTAAGAAATGAGAAGAAAAAACCTCAACTGAAGACTGTTTTGAAACTTCCTTTGAGAAATGTGAAAAAAAGCACAGTCCAAAAGGCAAGGAAATTACACTAATCAATATTCACCTTAAGCCTGTGGAAGAATGACTGGGATCCATGCTGACATTATCAAAAGCTTTCTTTCTTGCTCATGTACTTTTCAATAACAGGCTTATTTTCTCTCTCTCTCAAGACTGGAATAGCCAATTAAGGTTTTTAAATATCTATGGATTTTTTTCTTAGTAATCTGCAGAATGAATATAAATAATCTGTAACTTACAATGCTGCTTCATGAAAGTCAGTATTTTTATCTATTTTGTTCTGTGACATCCTGTGGTTTTCCTTAAAATCTGATTTTTTAAAATCTCTATTGATTTTTTTTTCTTTGTTTTAATAGCTTTCTCCCTAAAAATATTTTGCATGCAAATATTAGTATGGTTCCTGCTGAACATTTTTCAGTACTATTACAGGCACATAAATTTTGTGTACCTAAGCAAGTCCTCATTAATGTGTCTAGTTATTAATTTAGAAGAAAAATCAGTTCTAGACATGGAGTATTGAAAATGGTACTTTGTAACTTGAACAATCTTCTTCCATTTGTAACTCAGCTGACATTTCATGATCTAACACTTAAGTGCAGGATACATTAAGATGTATTAATGTATTTGAATAGTTTAACAGGGATTTTTAAATCTTCACACTGTGGCTCCCAGCACCAAGGGAGAATCTCATGGCTATCATGGTGACCAGTGGACTCTCAGGGTAGACATTTCCTCTGACAAGTGAAATAAATCTGTCCTGTCAAAGGAAAGAACTGCTTTGAGGAAGCTAAGCAGTAGACCTGCTCAGACTTGTTAAAACAGCTGGTCATTCTGTTGGAGGTATTTGGAATTGGAAATTCCAGATATATAATGATGAAGTGTATCATGCTGGACCTGACAGCTTGAGGAAGACAGGGCTGCTGCCACTCTGTGTCCCCAGATCCAACTGATAACAAGCTGAAAAATTATTGCCAGCAGGCACAGGGCACATATAGAGATGTTTGGCAGTGCAGGTCATTGACAGACACCCAGGGCATTCCCAAAGCACAGGCAGCACCCCCAGCCCTGTCCTGCTCCCTGTCTGGCTGGGCAGGACAGCAGACCATCCTGGGAGAGCAGGAACAGATGCACGAGGTGCATCCAGCCAGCAGCAAGGCTGCCCAGTGTCCCCAGCTGAGGGCACCTGCACATGGGGGCTCCAAGGATGCAGCCCCACTCCAGCTGCTGGCACCACAGATTCACAGGCAGGCACACCAGGACACACACAGAGGATGAAATTCCCTTGAAGATGGACTTTTATAAGCAGAGAGGCAGAGTGTGATGATCAAGTGCAGAGCAGGGACTGCACTGACCAGACCTTGCTTATGTGTTAATGGACCCTTTTGCTCCCTTCTTCCCCTTCAAACTTCCCAAATCCTTTCCTTTTTCTCATCTTTGAGTCCTCCCTTAAGAATCCCTTAGAAATCCTGTGCAATCCTAAAATGTTCTTCCCCTGCATCCTGGGATGTGCCCCACCCCTAGACAGGAGCCATGCTTAGTCCAAAAGATGACTCAGGCAGCTGCCCCCAGTGACTCATGGTGACATTTTCACACCTGGACACTGGCACTGAGCCTCTGCTGGGGCAGCCCTGGACAAGGCCCAGAAAGGATTCCCTTCCCTTTGAGTCTTGAATTGGGATTTCCCCCCTGTCTGATGTTCCTCTGTGCTCCTCTGGGTTTATGGATGCAGGAGTGGGCTTGGAGCTGGCAGGACAGGGTGTTTTTTGGGTTGTCTCTGCTCCATTGTCTCTCTGGGCCCTTTGTGGGTGTGCAGGTGAGCTTTTCTCAGATAACCTAACATGTTCATTTTGTCTTTTAGCTACAGGGACCAAAAATTCAGTAAGACTGAGAAAATCTCTCAGCTGTAAGAGGATAAAAGAGATCTTAAGCTTCTGCCTTCTGGGATATCCCATGTGCTATTTTTTTACTAATATATGATAGCTAGGGCCATTCAACTACAGATATTATTTGCATGTTAGGCTGTTGTATCTCCCATCTTTCAAAATGCATTTCCACCATTACAGAAAATATTTTTTTCTCTATTTCTTTGAAGAAGTTCAGTACGATTTAATCTCTTGATTAAATTTTGGTAGATCACAGATATTTTCACCAAAATTACATCAGTTATCATCTTGTCTACATTTGTTACTTTTGGGGGCGGGTTACTGAGATGTGATGATGGCGTGTCAAAATGTCATTTTGATTCCTAAGTGCTTTATAAAAGTAATGTTCCTGCATGTAACTTCACAGTGACACCTATACTTCCTCCACTAAACCCTGACCAACACATTTAACCTGTAAACAATGTGAAGCAGATGAAAGTCAACGATTCATTGTGTAATTACAAAGCAATGCCATTAGCTTAGCAAATTCAGGCTAAGATGAGGCTCTTGATTGCTATATATACATTCATGCAACTTCACTGACTTTCCTACAGGCTGGAGAACCAACTTGAGGGGAACTTGGCCCATGGCACGACTGACATTTCACACAGCCGCGGTGCCACTTCGCCCACCCCTGTACCCAGTGGTATTTCAGCTGAGCTTCTGAGCACCAAACTCACTCCCCAGCTTCCTCACACAGTTGTGGTTTGAGAGAACTCAGTAAAAACCTACTTCATGTTTGAAGAGCTTTACAGAGTTTCCTAAGTGGCAAATGTGTTAGAAGTGGATCTGAGAGACACCTACCCTGGGCTGCAAAATAGTGTTGAAACCAACATGTAAGAAATGGTGTTAAGCACCTGAAAAAAATAGCCTTTTCTACTTTGCCCCAGATCATTCCATATAAATTCTTGTTCAACATTGTGTCCAGTGGGTGAGCAAGTGCTTCATGGAGTACATAAATTGTAAGTCATGTTTACCTGCATTACATGCTGTAAGTGTTCCCAGCTGCAGTGCTTGAACTTTTAACTGAATTCCTCTAGCACAACTGAAGGTGTAGTTTGAAAACTAAGGCTTGACTTTAACTGCAAGATAAGGGATAACTTGAAGAGATTATAGAGATTATACTATCAAAGTAACTGTCCTAAATTTTCTCAACAGGTATGTATGAAAGTGAGCTTTTGCAGTAGGTTTTGACTAGTGCCCAGAACACGCCCCCCCCTTTCTTCTAACACAAATAGCCTCAACTAATTCTCTGCAAAATGTAGTCATAGCAGTTTTATATTGACAGCAGTCCTAACCTTGCTTCTTTTGAAAATGAAATGGGAAAAAGCAGACAGAATGTAATGGAATTGCTAGAGCTGGTAGCTAGACATAATATCAAGGCTAGTACTGGAGAACATACAATAAGATTTTCAACTGATAAGGAACTCAATCTTAACTCTTATCTTCAAAGGAAATACCTCTAACAAGCTGGCATTTTCCAACATGGTGAAAGGCAGGAATTTAAGGAGCAGACCCGAGGGAAGCGTGCTGCCTAGTGAGTTACCAACACCTACACACTGCAGCATTTTGATTTTTTTGAAAGCTTCTCACCCAGATACTATCCAGCCCCATCTGTGCTCAGCTTGAGAGCTCTGCTGCAGCCAGAGCTCAAAGCTGCAGGCCAAATTGGAGATGCATGAACTGATCAAAATTTCCTCTAATCCTACCTCAAGAATAAGTGACTGAAATGAATTCCATCAGCTCTATACATTTGCAGCACTGCCCCTGGCACATTCGAGTTGATTGGCTTATTGCCATAATGGTTTCAGAAATATACTGCACTATAAATGCATGAGCTCTTCACAGCAGTGCATTACAATCAAAATTCCTACACATCTACACCTGCTATTATTTAAATTGCTCACTGCAACTTCATTGAACATGGCACTTTATTACAATGGATGCTCAGCAAGAAAATCAAATAGAAGAGGACAAAGGGATAAAATCACAAGAAAATGAGAGCACATAATCAAAGAAAAAAAAATACAACGCTCTGGGATCTCTACTCTTATCCTCACAAAATTAAATCATTCTCTTCTTGTCGGTAGGGGAGAATCTGAATGACTAAGAAGGCTAAATGCAAGTTTGCAATGCTGAAATAGACACTGAGGGGTGAAAGAAATCATGAGTACTTAAAAATCATCATCGAGCCTCCCTGCAAAATCAGCATAACTAGGGTTTCATTCCAAGTGACTAAAAGTGTCCAAAAAGAATTCCAAATAAGCTTAATACTTTTTTTTTTTTTAACTACTAATTTGGAGCACTATGTAAATCATACTGTGCCTCCAGAGAGGGAGAATATATTAAAAAATATGATGTATATCAACTGTATTTTTCAGGGCTACACAATCCAATGTCTCCACAGGGCCCGCTCAGCAATCCAGCTGCATGAATCTTCTATTTCTATAGGCAGCACAGGCGTGTGGCTCAGCTGAGGTTTTTGATTTTTTTTCTAATATGTGGGCCCTAGTGGCTACCTTTCTTTAGATGCAGCTTCTCAGTCAGAAGAGCTAAACCCTCTGAGAATGTGTGATTCTATCAATATTAAAGCTTCAGGAATTGTGTGCATTTGACAGCAATTTTATTTGAAAGGAAATCTATTCTCTTTTTATAGTCAAATATCCTTCTTAAAGGCACTGAAATGAGGTGCATTTTTTTTCAAATTGCTTGTCTCACTTTGTTTTTAATTTTACATTTGGCTTTGATGAGCATCAGTATAAAGTAGAAAGATGTAGGTTTGGTTGACAGACTGCATTCTTCCCCTCCTCCCCTAACTGAGCTTCTCTGCAGATTGTATTAAAAAATTGTGTTTGATTTATAATCAAAAACAAAACAAAAAAAAATTAAATTCTCGGTGAAACAGAATTTCCATATTTTTTACAGCTTTAGCATTGGCCTTTTCTTTCACTAATGGCAGATGAAATATTTGGACACACTTGGAAAGTATTTTCCATTGGATATTCTCTTCTGGTTAATAACTTTTCAGTTAGCCAATATATTACCTTAATTTTGCTTCTCCCAGGCATTCTCAATGTGGAAGATTCTCCTCAAAGTCACAGAGTAAGAGAAATTATTTAGTTTAAAATCTGTGGTTATAAGGGGGCACATTAACTCTTAAACAATAATAACCACCTTTATTCTGACTCTTCAAAGTTCATCTGACTGTACTCTTTCCTATTTAATGACTCAGCTGATTTCTAAAAACAAAAAGAATTGTTAGTGAAATCTAAATTCTACAGAATTCTTACTTCAGTGCACTTCTTACACCAACTAGCAGAGAACTGTATGATTGTGTAATAATCTGATGTATGCCTCTTCCTTTTCTACTTTCTACTTTCATGAATCCATCCATGTTCTCAGATATATAATGGGAACATATCATTCTGTGATATCTGTCACTGTTACACTGTTGTGCCATTTTTGCTGCTGACTCTTCTTGAAGACTCAAATACCAGAGTCACTTTGTGCCCACGTCATAAATCTTGGGCTGAAAGGACTACAGCTCAAGATTTTTTGCATTAAGAAACACAATTTGCCCCTATCTGGATATCAAATGCAAATATGTCAGCAGAATATGTCAGACTCCTTCTCAATTACTAAATATAAATTCTTTCTATGCTACATACAAACATTCTATATCTCAGCCCTTTTCAAGTCTTCTTTCTATAGGCAGTACCCTCGTTATTCACAGCTTAAATTGCAGGCATTTATGTCTCAGTAATGTTCAAGTAACCAACTTGAAAACTGAAATACTTCTCAGTTTTAGTACAAGCCTCTCTCCAGGAGCTGAAGTTATGCTGATGTTATATTGCCAAAAAAAAAAAAAAAAAAGTGACAAGTTGCTCTGTTGTCTTTGTATTCAGTAAAATCTTTGCTACATTTATTTACTCCCAGCCCTGCCCCCCATTTCTAAAGCAGAATGGGCAGATCAAATCTTGCCATCTGAATTGTTTAAACTTTGCCATGAAAAAAAATGAGATTAATACTTGAACAAATACAATCTGTGACTTGGCAATAAAAAGGGGCTATAACTGAGATATATGAATTGCTAAACATAATTTGAATTATGCATGCAAACTTTAGGGATCAGCCTATCAACAGATCATATCCTGCTTGTCATTTGATGCATATTAACTTTATGCACTACTGCTTCAGCTGCTATTTCACTAGAATGTTTACTGATGTTTAAGGTATATTAATTCACAACAAAAATAAAAGTTCTTACAAGCTCCTATTCTTTTCCCTTCAGCATCGTAACTTGTGTAAAATTTATTTCTTTCAAAATTAAATACAAGAAGATAATGACTATAGTGTTGTAACTTCTGTGATTATGTAGATATATTATTTTCTTTTCTTCCATGTTTTTTAATTTAAAAATCAGAAATGGAAAAAATTCAGATTCTGTTCTGAATATTATTTTTCAAAAATGTGCGGTAATGGTAAAATTGAAACCAATAAAATTGACTTGAGTCAGGGAACACATAGACATAATTACTTCACTCAGAACACCTGTATTTTTTAGGCCTGAAGGAGAATTAAATTAGATATGTGGAATTAATTTTATATATATATATATATATAAAAAAAAATACCCTACCCAAACAAAGTCCACCCCCAATCTATCCTCAGACTAGTGCAAAATATCTGCAATTTTGCTTTGCACCTGAAAACCTCTTCTTTCTCTCAGTATGGTACTGGATGTGCAGTCCTGTTTTCAAAAAAAGGCTTTATCTACATGCTTCTGTGCCTTCACACAGCGTAAGAGTCACCATCCTTAGCAGCATCACTTGGATTGGGAGTTTACCTTTGAAAGGGGATTTTCCATTTACCATGCCTTGGCTCACACTATGGAAAGGCCTTGAAGAGCAGGAGTGGATTCCCTTCAGATGAAACCAAGCTGGGGGGTGAGCTCAGCTGCTTGTGGACATTCATGTGACCAGATAGTTCATGTGACGAGGCATGAACTAGCTCTGGAGCCTGGAATCTCTCCTGACACTGGTGGGGAAAAACCAAACAGAACCAAACCTGCTGTTAGTTGGTTAGATTAATGCTTTACTAAATCTGTTTTGGCAAAGCCAACATATTATGTACTCATTGATCACAGAGACTATTTCCTTCTCTCGGCTCTGATTTTGAGGCTATACCAAAGAAAAGGAAAATTAAAGTTCCTTTGGTATTTGGTATGCTTGTTTCATGAGAAAGGGCAGTCAGTCTGTGCCCCTGTATTGTCTTTGCATGGCCAGATTTGGTAAAGGAGGGGCTACAGGGGTGGATTCTGTGAGAAGCTGCTGGAAGCTTCCTCCATGTCCAACAGAGCCAATGCCAGACAGCTCCAGGATGGACCCACTGCTGGCCAAGGCTGAGCCCATCAGGAATGGTGGGAACACCTCTGTGATAACTTATGTAAGAAAAAGAAAAAAAAAAGTTTTTTTCAGATATGATTGCGGCCAGAGAAGAAAAGAGTGAGAACGTGTGTGAGGAACAGCCCTGCAGACACCAAGGTCAGTGGGAAGGAGGGGCAGGAGGTTCTCCAGGCGCCAGAGCTGAGATTCCTCTGCAGGCCAAGGTGCAGCCCATGGTGAGGCAGCTGTGCCCCTGCAGCCCATGGAGGGCAGGGGGATGCAGAGATCCACCCACAGCCCATGGAGGAGACCTGAGCTGGGGCAGGTGATGCCTGAGGGGAGGCTGTGAATTTGTTGGAGTCCCATGCTGGAACAGGCTCTTGGCAGGTTTCTGGGTAGGATTTGTGACCATGTGGGGGACCCATGCAGGAGCAACCTGTCCTTGGAGGACTGTACCCTGTGGAAGAGTGACCCACATTACAGCAGTTTGTGGAGAACTGTTCCTGTGAGATGGACTCATGTTGGAGAAGTTCATGGAGAACTGTCTTCTGTGGAAGGGACTCCAGGGAAAGGACTCCTCTCCTTAAGCAGCGTCAGGAACAACCTGTGATGAACTGACCATAACCCCCATTCCCTGTCTCCTTGCACTGCTGGGGGAGGAGTTCGAGATGGGGAAAAGGGAGACGTGGGGGGAAGGCATTTTTAAGTATATTTACTTCTTATTTTACTTCTCTTTATCCTGCTCTGATTTTGTTAGTAACAAATTCAATTAATATCTCTAATTCTGGTCTGGTTTTACCCAGATGGCATTTGATGAGTGATTTCTCCTGGTCTTTATCTCAACCCATGAACCCTTTATATTTTCTCTCCCCTGTCCAGCTGTGAAAGGGAGTGAGAGGCTTTGGTGAGTGACTGAAATCCAGAGAGGGCCAACCTACTCCAGCCCCTCTCTTTTCCTATTGCCTTCTCAGAGTGCCTGAACAGAACTCTCCTTGCAGTTGATATCTTCTATAATCCCCATAACATTATGGTCCATCTGGTTCAGTGCTTAGGCTGGGCTGAGCACTTGTGAATCTTCTCCTTTATTATGGGTATGATGGTTATCTCCTTAGCTTGATGGATGGAAGCTGATGCTCCCACCTGAAAGATTACATGTCCATAGGGAAACACAATTACAATATCTACATAATAAGATGACATCAACATTTGCATAATTTCCATAAGAAATTAGAAGAGAGGACTTTTAGCTACAGAAAATACATAAATAAGGTATGGAAATGGTATATGGTATAAATCTGGAAATCTGAGATAACTTGGGGAGAGGAGGGAAGGGAATGCAGATTTCTGTAGTTGAACACCACCAGTTCTGGGATTACAGGCAGGTGCAGATGTGGACCTGATCAATGGTCACCTACAGGTCACCCATGTTGGCCAGAGTGGCCAGGTCACAGTGGTTCCCTCCCTAGGGAGGCCACTGAAGGTCACACAGCGTCCCAGATAAAGAGAAAGTGACTTTTCTGCAACACATTGATGTTAAAGATCCTAGGAGAAGTAAAAAAAAAAGAAAAAAGAAAAAAGAAACACCTTTTGAAAACTGTTTTGTTTTGATTGTTATGCATAAAGCCAGCAGTTCCCTGCATTGCATATACTTCTCCTATAATATTGGGCATATTCCAGCAAATGAAAGAAGATGCAGCTGCCATCAGAGATACAAAAGATGTGAAGGACAAGTTGTTAAATACAATCACTCTCCTTGGAGGAAATTTGTGGTATTTTTCTGTCAGGTTTTAAACCAATACAGGGTTTCTTCTCAAGCAGTGCAATTTGTCACAAGGGAATTTAATTTTTTTACCAGGCAGTATTTTGTGACTGTTTCCTGTACTTCAGTGGAACACTAAATTTCGTGGAAGTCTGCATTTCCCTTCCACTTGAAATATTAGGAAACAGGATGTGTAGTCCTTCAGAAAAATAAATAAAACAAAGAGCTATTATTTTTATTTTTTATTAATTATTTTTAAATATAATAATTCATAATTTTGAAATAAAATTTTATGCTTAAATTGTAAAGAAATAGTATCTGAATTTTCTGTCATGAAAAAAAAATCTTCTTGAAATATTCCTTTTTACTCCAATAATGTTAATACCAATGGTAAGCACAAAAGGCATGAAAGACACAGCAAATCAAACTGTATACCTGAATTGGGAATATTTTAGTTTTAATTCTGTATCCTCAAATGAACAAACCTGACATGAAATAGTTCTCTCATGCCTTCTTCTAATACAGAGAAATACCTCAAATGCCATTCATTAAGTGAGTGTCCTATGGAGTATTGTTTTTAAATTATGTAGAAAACAAAGTTCTGAAATTTCAGTCGTTTCAAGGTGAGCATATATATATTTCTATAGTTACATTTACTTTTTAAAAATACAAATATTTAATGCATTTATGTAAATATAACTATATTGAATTTATATAAACTTATACTTTTGCATAGATTTACATTAATAAGATGCTCTTGCAGTAAATTTTTATTCTGGATTTAATTTGAATGGTATCCCATTTATATAAATATACATTTATACATTGTACAATATACATTATACAATGTACAAATAGTAAGTGACAGGAATAATTAAATAGCTGAGCTTCTTATTTTGGCCTTTGCAGCCCAGGCTGCTGCACTGCCATGAGGAGGTTTGGCCCCTTGCAGGAGCAGAGCTGCAGCACATCCCCTGCACCTCTTTTAATTGCTGAGGGTATGCCAGGTCTTGTCCTCTTCACTCTCTTAAGGTCTGAGAGCTCAGTTTCAGTGGCAGAGCAAATTTGGCTTTGTTTTCCTATTGGAGCACCATATATATTTTACCTCTGTGAAACAGGGATGCAGGATGATCACTAAACCCTCTAAGCTAAACTAGGATAGAACTTACCTCGTGCTTTGGGAACCTGAAGCCATGCACTTTATACACCTACATCTGAAATTTTGATTCATGTCTTGCTCTGAATGAAGGAGCTACATTACACAGCCAGCTGGGTCCCTCAAAAATGTAGAAATGAGCTGACTGTACACGTGTTTGCTGTTTAAGTTTATCTGAAGGGCAGAATGATGTGGCCTTATAACACAATTTTACTACGTAGGTCTGGTAAGGTTTTGTCAAATGACACCAGTCTGCAGACAAAGTGCTGAGGAACAGGAAGATGCTTTAGTTTGTGTTCAAGCTTTAGAGGAGGAGGTTGAGGGATGGCTTTGAAATCTCTGCCTGAAATGTCTGAGAATTCTTGTTAAGCATCCATTTATTACCCATATCAAAGCCTCTCTGCATATGACATATTGTGCTCTCATGGCCCAGGTATCTATTCCACTGTCTTGCCCTCTTGCCAGTTTTCAGACACTAAGACACCACCTTTAAAACACTAATTTTCTTGTAAGCTGTCTCTAGCCTACTGAGAAAGTACAGTGATCCTTGCTGCACTTGCAATAACGAAAATAAAAATGCATTAAGAAGGTGGCAGAGGGGAGAATGGATCACTGCTTTTGGGAAGCACAGTTGAACAGTTTTCCGTGGCAGATGTGAAATGTGAAACTGGCGAAAAACAGGTTTTGTACCCTAGGCAGAGCTTTGAAAACTGAGCAGGTGAAGGAGTCATTGGAACCGAGCTAAAATATGGAAACAGGGAGCAAGAAGCAGGAGGATTGGCAGCATCAACTTTTGACTGTATTTGAAGGCCCTGTAAGAGCAATTTTGAGGTAAACACACAAATAAAAATATCCTAAACCATGGCATTTACTGAGGACTGAGAAGAAATGCTCATTAGCTAATTTAAAAAAATAATATGCTAATGAGAATTTCACAGATACCTGGGAACAAAACCAGAAGTAGTACACAGTATTGTTAGAAAAATTGTTCACCCATCATCTCATCTGGTCTCCTCTTTATCTTCCTTGATGATTTTAGATGGCTTACTACAGCAATAAATAGGATTTCTGTATGCTCAGAAGGATAAAAAACATCTCTTTGTCTTCCCATTCTTAAGAATGCTTTTTTTAATTAAATACAATGGTATTCAGGTCTTGTTGTTTGTCAAGCATCATTAAAATATTTGACTCCTCACAGGCAACTGTCCAGATTTTATGCTCATTACTGCCTTTAATCTGTTTTGTAAGGTAGGCAGGACAATTTTTGCTTTGTATTAGCTTCCTAAATACTCAGATTTTTTTTCCCCATAATTTTTTACAGACCTTCTAAGGAAGAGTTATTGCAAATTTGTACAAATTATTTTATTGTCTTATATTATTGTCTTCTTTATAAATTATTGAGGGTACTGCATAATTTTATTACTTTACCTCAAAGCCATCCTGCTTATACTAGTAAACTCTCCTTCCCCTGAGATAGTGCTGTTCCATATCTACTCTTTAAGTCTAAAATTTTTATTTGGAAAATTTTGAGAACTCAGTAAGCAATCATTTCAGAGCAGTGTGAAATGTCAAAAACTATCAGAAACCTAAAAACAGTTTATCATTTAGAAGGAAAGCAATCAACCCAACCTACAAGGCAATCACCTTGCTGGCTGCTAAATTTACCAGACACCAATGAGAAAAGCACTCTGGGAAAATCAGTGTCAGAATACAAAGCTATACTGAAACATTCAGTGACACCTGCAGGGAACACTAATAAAAGAGATGATACTGGGGCAGAGACAATCTAAGTTTGAGAAATTGGAATATTTGACATGATTATTTACTTTGCAAAATAATTTATACTATTCTAATTAATCTTTTATAAATAAAAATATATAATTTACTATAATTATGTGAATTAAAAACCTAATTGAATCAATTTTAGTCATGATCCTGGAGATCACCACTAATAAAAATTTTGGAGCACATTTGAAGACGTATTATGATAAACAAAGAGTGTAAATTAAACCTATCTTGTTAGAACAAGCTTGATTCTTTTTCAGTAACAACAGAATTAAAAAGAAAATTAACATTTCTTTTATCATTTAATTGAACTCTTTTTTCCTGAATATTTCATTATTGGGTAATTATGTCTGTCTTATTTTTATAGACTGTAATACATAAAAACATTTACTACCATTATTACGTACATTTAATGAGTTTCCATTTTTAGCAACCATAAACCCTCTAACTTTTTAGAGGACATATAGTTTTATGGGTCCACTATACTTCATTAAATTACTGCCAAATACCTAATCTTCCAGAGAAAAATGTAAACAGTCTGCATGGTATATATCATCATAACAAGACTTCTCTTTGCCAGTTGACCTGGTATGCAAGCTTCTTTCACATTCCTTGGTAACTCTTTTCATACAGTAAATTAAAAAAAAAAAAAAAAAAGGAAGATAGGGAAAGATATCAGCAATGTATGTTTATTACAGATAGAAAAAGTTATAAATTATAGCTTACTAAGCTAAGTCCAGAAAGATTTCTGTGTAGGAATATGTAAATTAACAAGAAAGATATGTAACAATAAGGATATATTATAATAAGGAGGAGTGCTGCCTTGCTGACCCTGTACCTTTTTAATTTCATCTTCAGTCATTTCCTTATGCACATCTCCTTGGGGCATTTGAAACCTCTTCATGGCTGACAAGGGTTCACATTTTCTGCTTCAGAGTGGCCCAGCTTCCAGCCACAATGGCTTTATGAAGCTGCATTCTTTAACCCCCACACATTTCAATTTCAGCTGAAATATTTCAGCTTTCAAGGGTTACACAGGCATGTGCCAGGGAATATTTACCCATTGCTCAGGTGTTACCTAAAAACTACTTTTTGAAGAGCCTTCTATCCTGAGTTCTGTCTCTTCAGGGTCAGGTTACCTGAGGTACTGCTGCATCCATGTGAGAAGAAGAAGGGATGTTAAAGATAATTATTATGTGTTCCTGAATGTTTTTAAAAATGCTTGTGCTAGTTGCAGTTCCTAGTAGTTGATACTGGGTGTTGTTCCTAAAGGTGGCACCTAGTTCCTGGCAGGTGTAGGTAGTTACTGATGAGCAACACAGACTTGTGCAACCCAGCGTGCACAGTGTGCCTTGGGAAATGCTGTTTGCTCAGTCCTTCATAACCTTTAAATCTCCAGCATAAGGAGGGCAAAATCCTGATGCTGTTGAAGCCAAGTATCTGTTTTGCTTTTCCTCCAGCAGGGCCAGCTGTTAGGCTCCCTATTTCCCTGAGGAAATAGGCAGCTGCATTCCTGCCTGGAACCAAAACACAGATTTTCAGCTGAACTTTGAGGTGAAATTTCAGAAAGAACATTCATTCACATCCACACCCACAAACCCCCACAAAATGAGTGCATATTAAGCATGATGGTGGGGTCACTTATTTATGGACAATGGGAAATATTTTAAAGATTATTTTCTGCTGTAAAAATGGAATTGTAATAATGACAAGGGAATGGAAGTAAAAAAATAATGATTAGTCAGGAACACATTTGGGTGTGAAGACATCCCTCTACCATTTATTTCAAGGTTAAACTACCAAATGTTCAAATATGTCTGCAACTGACTCAACAGCATTATAGATGAATAGGCACTATGCAATCAGAATACATTATATCCCTACAGAGGCAGTCCAGGAGGAATGATGCTGATAAACAAGCCCATATTAAGAGGAGTGACAGAAAGACTAAAAATAAAGCTTCTTGACCATGCAAAATTGCATTTTGCTAAATATTTTATTGGGAGAATGCAATATTGGATCTGCCAGGATAAAAGATTATACAGAATTTTTGGATTTCAGGTTCTGCTTCCTTTTCTCAAAGTATCTGGCTAAATTACAGCATGAAGCAAGTATTCCAGGATAGAAATCAGGCCTGAAACCAGCTTAAATTGTCCTGGAACACTCGGTGTGATTCTTCTCACTCTTCCCCCACTTTTCCACTCCTTCCCAGGGAGGTTCAAGGGAAGTCTGTGCAGGGCTTTTTCAGCTGACTGTAGGCTGCTTCCATATATTTGGTTTTCTTTCAATCCAAGCTTCCCTGAATGATACCTTTTGCTGCAAAGGCTCAAAAGGGGCAGAATCAACTTCTAAATGTTTTTGTTTTCTGAGTCAGATTCCATAATGTTATCTCTATTCTGATAGAGAGTATAAAATAAAATCTTTACAGATAGGGCAATTTTGGCTAGTGATAGCTTCCCTGGAAAGTGCAGCAGGAGGAAACTAACTCCTGTAAATTTTCTACTACTTTAAAATATTTATTATACAGTTCACATGTGAAAATTTTGCATAAACCAAAAGAATATGACATTAAATTGATAGAAAAGTGGGCCAAATGAAAGGTATTAGACAGATGAGAATGACCAGAGGAGAATCACCAGAACATCTCTGAGTTTATAAACTCATATTGGGACCACATTCTTGCTCTTCAGCATCTGACCTCTGGGTCCCACATAATAAATACATTTGTCCTAGGCCATTTTGAGTTCAGTTGTGACTCCAGTTGGTTCAGTTTCAGTTCCAGTACAAACCTCTCAGAACTTTGAAATAGGATTTGCTTTTTGATCTGGTTTAAGCCAAAAATAAAATGGAAAAAAGGACTACTATTTGTTCAGCTTCACTGCTCCATTATTCACTCATCCACTGTTCTGAAATCAGACTTTTCAATACATGCATATTTTGGACTGAGTGGGAGGGCACTTCACTGCTAATAACCTTGCTTTAAAACTTGAATCTGTGGATTGTGTACATCCAAAGAAAACTTTGGGTAAGAGTCAGTGTGTCTCAGTCTGGATGAGATGACTAGATAAGTAAAAACCTCTTCCAAAGAGAAGGTTTTATCATATCCGAAATTGGCTGCATATTTATCAACTTGAAGACAATGGAAGATCCATTTACAGCTCCTGCATATATGTCAGATTTTTATTCCTGCACCACACTGAAGCACATCCACAATTCATCAATGAAAAGTCAAGCTTACACTCTACTTATTTACTGTCAGTTCTAGAATTAGAGATTTACCCTTGCATAATACTGAATACCAATAGTGGTACAAGTGGTACTATGATCTTGGAAGGGCCAAAATAAAGCACTGGGCTTTACTTAAGTCAAATGCAATAGGACCACTGTTCTTCTATTTCTGCCCCGGTTTGATTTCTGAATAGTTGAATCTCTAGGATATCTCCATGTTTTAGCTGTTTTCAGTTGGCAATCCCATCCAGAATGGTTGCTATGTTTCCATTCATAGCATCCAGGGAATATGTGAACAGTAGTGAAAACAGCAGCAGGAAATGCAGAAATTATCCTAAGCACCATATAGGCAGAAAAAGCAGAATTACATTTTAAGCATCCAGAAACGTGCATCAAAAATTTAACAAGTCCACATGCAGCAAGCAATGTGGCACATCATCTTTATTGATTACCACTTCCAGAGCAGATATATGTAGTTCACAATAGAAAACATACCCTGAATTAAATTTCAGTTTGTTCTAAGTCCCTAGCAGGGATAAAACAGTTAGGGAAAAGGGCATATATAGTCTTTGCAATAAAAATGGTCATTCTGTACCCCTACTGTGTCACCTAATGATAATGTTGAGTCAAACATGAACAGGGGAACAAAACTGGCCTGGCTAAACAGAGATATTTGGTTGAAACTCAGGACTAAAAGGAGAGTCTATGACTTTTGGAAGAAGGAGCAGGCTATGCAAAAGGACTACGAGGATGTTTTGAGGTTATGCAGGGAGAAAATGAGAAAAGCCAAATCTTGACCAGAAATTGTCTGACTACTGCTGAAGCAGACAATAAAACCTGTCCTATTAATACATTAGAAACCAAAGGAGGGCTAAGGAGAGCCTCCGAATTTTATTGGATCCTCAGGGGGGTGGGTAACACAGTGACAAAGGCTGAGGAAAAGATTGAGGAGCTTCATGCCTTGTTTGCCTTGGTCTATAGTAGTAAGACCAGCTGTTCTCTGGGTGCTGAGCTCCCTGAACTGGAATAGAAGGAAGGGGAGCAGAATGAAGCTCCTGTAATCCAAGAGTAAATGTTCAGTGGCCTGCTGCACCCCTTAGATCCACAAAAGTCTATGAGGCCAGATGGGAACCACCCAAGGGTACTGAGGGACCTGGTGGAATGCTCACCAAGCCACTTCCCATGATTTACCAGCAGTCCTGGCTAACCAGGGAGATCCCAGTTGACTGGAAGGGGCCTAATGTCCATCTACAAGAAGGACTGTAAGGAGGATCCAGGGAACTACAGGCCCTGAGCCTGACCTCAGTGCTGGGGAAGGACATGGAACAGATCATCCTGAGTGCCATCATGTGGCCCAGATGGGACAGCCAGGGGATCAGGCCAGCATGGGTTTAGGAATGGCAGGTTCTACTTGACAAACCTGATCTGCTTTTATGACAAGGTGACCCACTTAGAGGGTGAGAAAGGGGCTGTGACTGCTGTCTACCTGGACTTCAGTAAAGCCTTTAATACCATTTCCCACATAATTCTTCTGGAGAAACTGTCTGCACATGGCTTGGACAGCTGCACTGTTTGCAGAAAATGACATATTGGGCAGGAGGGTTGATCTGCTGGAGAGCAAGAAGGTCCTAAAGAGGCATCTGGACAGACTGGGTTGATGGTCCAAAGCCAACTGCATGAGGCTCAACAAGACCCAGTGCTACATTCTGCACTTGAGTCACAACCCCAGGCAGCACTGCAGGCCTGGGGAAGAGTGGTTGGAAGGGTGCCTGGAGGAAAAGGAGCTGGGGGTGCTGGTCACCAGCAGCTGAACATGAGCCAGGTGTGCCCAGGGGTGGCCCAGGAAGGCCAGTGGCACCTGGCCTGGATCAGCAATAGTGTGGCAGCAAGACCAGGGCAGGGATTGTCCTCCTGTGCTCAGCACTGGTGAGGCCACAGCTCAAATCCCGTGTCCAGTTTTGGGCCTCACTACAAGAAAAGCATTGGGGGCTGGAGTGAGTCCAGAGAAGGGCAGCAGAGCTGGGGAAGGGTCTGGAGTCTGATAAGGAGAAGCTGACAGAGCTGGGGGTGTTTAGCCTGGAGAAAAGGAAGCTTGGGGGAGACCTTCTCACTCTCTACAACTCCCTGCCAGGAAGTTGTGGGGAGGTGGAGGTTGGTCTCTTCTCCCAAGTAAAAATGGCAGGAGCAGAGGAAATGGCCTCAAGTTGTACCAGGCAAGATTTATTTTAGATATTAGGAAATTTTTCTTCAAGGAAAGGGTTGTCAAACACTGGAACAGGCTGCCCAGGAAAGTGGTTGCATCACCATCACAGGAGATATTCAAGAGATCTGTAGATGTGACACTTGGGGACCTCTTCCATTGATGGACTTGGCAATGCTGGAATAATGGTTAGACTCAATGAACTTAAATAGCTTTTCCAGTCAAAATGATTATATAATTCTATTCTATGATTACCAGTGATGATGATGACCATGAGGAGGAAGGGAAATAGGGTAGCATCTTACCCACAGCATAAGGCCATAAAATATTTCTACCCTGGAAGAGCAAGCTTTGCATAACCCTTGTCCCTTTGTAGAAATCAGTAGTCCTACTGATGTCAAACTGAGATAGGGCAGTAAAATTTGCATTCTTTTGATTAGAGAACTGAGATTAACATTGCAAGTCTCCTCTGATTATATCTGAGAAGATGGGAAGTCATGTGAGAACTCCAGGGGGAATGTGATAGCCTTTAAATGAACACAATTCAAATGGAGGGTATCAGGTCTCTCACTCCTTTGAAGGCAGAAAAAAGAATAGCTTCAAACTGGTACCATGTGAATATCATGCAGCTTATCTGATATTCACTAACCACTTCAGGACTGCTGCCATTCCAAAGGCCAAAGGAAAATGTGGTAGTATGAAGCAAAATAAAGTGCAAAACACTGGTGATGGGCAGCACACCTGTCTCTGCTCATAATAGGGAAAAATCACAAACTGAACAAGAGAAAAATAGAAAGTCACTTTTAAGATTAGTTGTACTGATCCATAGCATGAGTTACAATAGGAATTTGCTTTTAGACATAAAAGGAAATGAAATAAAACACTTATTTCTTAGCCAACAACTTTTAATGAGGTCTACATTTCTGCTGATTACAGACTCCTCACGAGTTTAAAGAGCTGGGGCAAATGTAGGAAAATGCTTATTTGGGTTCTCCCAAAAAGGGACAATAGGCCTGTTTATGTAATCACTTCCTTTTATCATCATGTAATATAAGTCCAGAGTGACAAGGTTCATTTACTCATTCTCTCATATCTTCTGTTGCAGTAGGCTTCTCTCCCAGCTTGCTTGCCTGAATTTTGGGCTGTTTGTTTTTGGAAACAATCTAGCAAGATAACATGATTTTTTTTTTCTGATATGTTACAGTGAAGAAAGTTCAATGCATAGCCCATTATGTTGCTTAACATGAATTATGGTTTCGACCTTTATTAGCCTTTTTTTTTATTCCTTTGTATTTGAGGTATTAGTGTTTTATTAGCATTAGTTCCTGCAAGTATACTCAGGTATTTATAGAAATAGAATTGTAATGGATGCACTGAGTGAGGTGAAATTCCACTGTACTTGGTTATCTTCTCCCTGTTGGTAGCAAATACAGCTCTACAGAGAACAAATACAGTGCACAAGAACTTACTCAGAGGAGCTCAGAAATTTAGAGACTTCCTTGAAAAAATGACCCCCAGACTACTCCTTTTCCTAGCACATAAGGACCAGCTGTTCCCATCTGTGCAGGGGTCTAACTCCTTTCTGAACACATATAAATCCTGGATCCATGGTAACATCTGGCAGTAAATTCAACAAATCAGTGTGCTTTTTGTTTATTTAATATTCTTCATAGTCATTACTTTGGTACCTACCAGGCACATTTAATCTTCTGGTAGGTCATCATGGATACACATTTTGCTCGTCTGAATTCTCTTCAGCCCTGAGGATTTTTTTGGTATAAATTTGTATTATGGAAAGAAGTATTTTCCTTTCAACATTGAAACCTCTTGCTCTCAGAGCACATTGAAGTCCTGCAGATTTCAATTCCAAAATAAAGTACTCTCCCTTCTTCAGAAAGGCTGCCAGGTTTTTGGGCATGCTAGAAAGAGATCACAAGCAGAGGAAAAAATGGAGAAAAAAAATTATTCTGTGCATTCCCAACAGGTAGTCAAATACATATGGCAGATTACTGAGAGACCCTGCTTTGTTTATTCATGTCAGTGCTTAAAAGTGAGGACCATGATGAGCAGCCCTGCTGAGGGATGCAGGGATGCAGCCCGCAGATGGCACTGCTCCCTCACTAGTTCTCTTTTCAAGCGAGCCGTGACTCACAGTTTGGACTGAAGATATTATTTTTTCTCCTAGGGACATGTTTACTTTGTGCATCCTGAGCCACAAACAGAAAAATGAGCTCTTCTTCAATGCAATATTAGCAATGAAAATCCTGTTAAACCTTTAAAGATCGGGATGGGCCATGTTTCACTTACCTTTTGCACCAGACTGCTCATACAGTTAAATAAAATTGCTCTTCCTGGTTCAGTGGACTAAAGCCCTTGCCTTCTGTCCAATTTAGTATGGAATTCCTTTGTTTCTAGAAAAAAAAAAACACCACTAAAAACTTATAGACCTTGCAGTGGCATGAAAACCTGGATTTTTCTTTAAGAAAAATAAAAATATCTGTCAATTGATAAGCAAACAGGTGAATTGATTAAAGGAATACATTTAAACACACACACATACACACACACACAAAGAGAAAATAAACAAATGTGTCCTACTTTGGGCAGCAGCTTATGTTTGATCAGGCTTTCACTGAAGATACAAAGCTAGCAAGTAAATTGGACAAGGAAGAGTTTTCCTCTCTGTTCTCTGCAGTGGCACCTCAGTAAACAATGCTGGGGAGAATTTAACACCAGACTGTGGCAAGGGAAGCAGCATGCTGTAGTAATTTGGTGACTGCATGCTCTCCTTTTATCTATCTGCAGAGAGAGCAGTAATGCTTGCAGTTAACATTTCATAGTGTTTTCCAGATGAAAGTTAGAAAAAGAAGTGGTTTGCCTAAGTTACAGCATCTCCAGTTGTTTCTTTGAAGAGCAGTATTGTCTTTGTTCTTTTAGGCAATGGATTTCAGTTTTAACAGGGGACTAATCTTGAGGACATGAAGGTGGCCATTGCCTCTGCTTGGTTGTTTACACTGATTTGACCAGCCTGTAAAGCCTTTCAAGAACCATGTTCTTACATGCTTAGCAGAACTCTTTAGAGACTGGCTGTAAAAATCTTGCAGCGTTCAATTTGTGCTATGCATGCACTCAACCCTACAGAAGGCTCTGCGGGTATCTGTCTTGAGCAAAGCTTTAAAAAAAAGGACTGAAGCTTGCTGCTGCAGGTACAGCTCCTAACACTGCACAGACTGAACTGCAGAGCCTGCCCTGAATGAACAGGCATGAGACAGGATGCCTTCAAGGGATTTCTACACCACAGCAGATCTCAAGGGGTTAATAGGAACAGTAGCATTTAAGGGCTCCTCACAAGGCAGTGACAGACAACCTATTTGATAGGGAGAAAATAACTGGAAAGATGATAACTGTTTTTGCTCCCTACATGCCAGTACTAAGTACTGAGGTTGTAGCCACCTTTCCTTGTTGCATATCACAAGGAGTTTGCCATGTCTGGGCAAATCCATTGATGTTTCTGCTCCTTCAGGTACACAGAAGAAGGGGAAGCCCAAATTCTTGACTTGTCACATTTTTTTCAAGTCCAGTAAATTATAATCTGTTACCTAATGGGGAGGCATATCTCCTGTTAAAGACAGAAACTCCAATGGTTCATTTGCCCAGAGCTCAGCTAGGTACAATTATCACTGAAGTCAATGAGCAGACTAAAGCTCAAAGCAGATTGAATCTAACATATTCCTGAGGAGCTGCTGAATAATTCCATCCTTTGCCTTTTCTCACACTCCTGCTATGCTTTCTCTGCTCGCAGCTTGATTCTCTTTTTTCTTTGTGTTTGCCTAATGATGGCTGCCATTTCCCCTCTCCATGAACAAACAAGCTCACCATTTTCTTTAGTGCTCCTATTTGAATTATCTCTGTAAATTCACCAGAATGATAGAAGTGTTATTTTGCTATCTACCTCAGCTGTGACTCTTGCTGATTTAAACTCAAATATGCTAAAATGAGTTTTAGATGAGGATTCTTTGTTCTATTGTCTCTACAGAATTCACTGTTCCAAACGTGTTACTTTGAGAAGAAAAAAAAAATTAATATCCTGTGCTTGAAGCATTCTTGGAAAAAGCCAGTGGCCTATACACATAAGGAAGAGATACTTATCTGAAGAAAAATGTCTCTTAGACATATGAAGACATTCTATATGCATTCTCCTTTGAAAAGCTGTCCTAGTCTCACCCACCCCACCTTGTTTCCCTCTGACTCATTCTAATCTGACTCTTCTGAAGTTTCCTTGACCTTTCCTTACTACTCTCTCTTGACTTTTCCATTTCATGTCTTTATATAAGGTAGATGAGCAGTTTTCTTTGTACCTCTGACAGCTTTTTCTTTATAGCCACTCCTGTGGGTTTGAACAGCATTCATCTCTGTGTAAAAAGTCTTTTAACTGGATCATTTAAAAACAGAAAAAAACTCCCCAATTTATATGATGTTCCAAATGGAGCTTTTTAAGCAAGAAAGAGAAGGAAAATATTTATCAGGGCTTAAAAGTAATCACTTCAGGTAATGAAAGCTGATTGACAATTACTGCTGTCTTTTAAATGAAACAATTGGACTGAGGTATTTGGAACACCTGTTGTATGAGCTAGTATTACAAGAGAAAAGCTTGAATTGTTGATTCACTAACAAAAGTATGTGCTAATTTCCTCTTAAAATGAGTAGGTTTTAATACTGAGCAAAATAAAGTTGTCAGAGAACTTGACAAACTATGACACACACAATATTGTTTGGTAAGTGCTGTATCTAGGGTTGGCTTCAAGCATGCAAAAAAAAAAAGGCAGTAGAACACATCAGCAAAGTAAAAGTAGGGAAAAGGAAAATTGCAAAGTGGCTGTGCCCCCATGACTATTCTGCCCTGGTCAAGGTCCTGAAAAGACAAGCTGACTTTTGCTGTGACTGTGAGAAACTTTGTGGATGTAGGGCAGTAAATGTGACTGTGAAGAAGTAAAACTCCTCTTAGAAGTATCAGTTATTTCTGTATCTCTTGCCATACCTCTGGTTGCAGCAGGAGCAGCAAACCTGGCTCTCCAGAATCCACTTGATTCTGGCAGTTTCAGGGAGAAAAATGTTTTTCTCTCAGCCCTCCTTGGATGCCACCCCCATAGTTTTGCCTCAGCCTCTGGCTTCTTCTGTCCCTGTGGCAAAGTAGTCCCATCTTGGCTGTGTTGCTTTGCAGAAGCAAACCAGCAGTTCAGCTTGACTATGGATATATATCTTTGCAACCACTGTGAATGCATTACACCCTGTATAGAAATAGATTATCAAAACATTCGAGTCAAAGTCAAAGACATAATGAAAATTATTGACAATTTTGGACATAAATAATTTCAGATCTTTCTGTGGAATGGGATTTAGCTCCTTCTCATTTCAGCCACCACTGTGATGATGTGACCAAAATAACTGTCAAGCACTGAGATGCATTAATACAGATAGCTATAGTAAACCCTCTGAGGAAGTTAATAATACTTTATTTTCATAGCAGGGAATTAATAATGTGTAGTAAAAAAAACTACAAGGCCACTGTTAAACAGAAAATAGAAATATATAAAAATGCACACAGAACACACATAAATAAATACCTAAATATATCTATAAAATAGTTTGTTCAGTTAAAGAATTATCTATTGGTGTTAGTGCAGTTGGGTTCCTCTGGAAAAAAATGAAATGTAAACTTATGTGCAGCATGTAAATAAATATGACCATATCTGCAACATCCACAGCTAGCAGTAGAAAAATAAACCAAAAATGATACCTAATTCTCACCCAATCATTAACAATGATCTTTTGCATTTTTAAGCTTCCTGGGTTGAAGTTGTCAATTTATAGAAAGAAGCAAAACAGAAAAACAATTATTCAGCTACTGTGGTCTGTGCCTCTGTTCCAGAGACCTAGGCCCTTTGAGCTGGCACAATTTTGGATAGAATAGTTTTCCCCTCCTTGGCAGAGCAGCACTCAGCTAGGGGCAAAATGCTCTACAGGGAGTTTCACAGTTATCAGCTGATAGCAGAGAAACCTAAAACTGGAGTCATGTTTTCTGTTCCAAGCTCTGGGCATATGTTCTGCTGGGTATGTCTTCTGCTTGTTTCTCTCTGGTATCATCACCTCTCCTCTGCCTTCAAAATTTCCCTCCCCCAGTCCTGTCTCCTGAGATGCCTCAGCCTCCTTCTCCAAGCAGAGCTCCCCAGAGTCTCACATCACACGGGATCCTTCCTTGCTCCACTGTTGGACTTCTCCCTCCTTCCTGCATGAGGCCACAGTACTCATCAGGAAAGAGAATGTTTCTAGGGCAACAAAGTGCAGGTTTTAGAATCATTCTCACAAAGATTGAGAGAGAGACAAGAGGATAAACTTTCCACATTCAATTTCATTATCCGCAGTACCTCCAGCATCCCTGGGAACTTGGAGGATGCTGGAGGTACTGCAGGATTTCCCTGCAGGAAAGATGTTCTCAGATCCTCATAACCCTTTGTTGCAAGCTACTTCTCTTCCTGCAGAGACTGTGCACTCACTGTCTTCTCAGCTGTATGGGTTGAGAAGGGAAGAAGTTATTTCCAGCTGAACATTGTAAATAATTTTTATTTTCAAAAGCTGATTTTAATCCAGATGTTACAATATTTTTATGAGAAGAACACTCCTGATATTGCCAAGTATGAAACCACAGCACAGCCACAGAATTTCAAATAAAATATCTGCATATTTTTTTAACATTTGCTAAATAATGTTCTTGCCTTAGGTGGAATAAATAAAATTAAGAAAAAATACTGCAAGCACCTGAAAATTGCCTCCTTACAGGAAACACTGAGCAAGTTTAACAGTAGAAGTTTCCACATCCCCTATGTCTATTAATTAAATTCTCATATTTACCTACACATCTTTTAATATTTTCTTTGGTTTTGGAAGATGCATTGCTAAACACAACTCCAAAGCTACTGGTGGTGTCCCATGGAAAGAAGAACATTGCTTTGTAAGTAAAGAACTAGAAAGGAAAATAGGAAATTAAGCTTTTAGAGCTCCCATAAACTTCAGGATGTCCTTTAATCTTTCCAATCTTTGCCAAATTGCAAATATTATTCTATATACAGCTTATGTCAGTCTCCCAAAATAAAGACCCCCATTGTTAAAGGAAGGAAAGACAAGTCATTAAAAACTGAGTTTATTAACCACAGTTAGATGTTCTTTACCTTATTCCTTTATGTCCTTTTTCAATTTGTAGATCTAACTTGTAAGCTTTTAAGAGGAGTTACTTTCTGTATTTATTTGTGTTTATTTGGTTTTATTGTCCACAGCTTTTTGCATTCACAGCAGTAGAGAAATGTTAAGCTTAAACTGACTCCTAATGTGAAATAAACAATAGACAGCTTGTAACTGCAATTGTAAATGTTGAAGTATACTACATAAAATCTGCCCCAAAATATGTATCTTCTCACAAGAATATGTTTGTCTCAAAAATACTGTCATAATTTTTATAATTCTGCTTGTAGACCTCAATATCTCAGGATTTTTACTCTTTCATGTTTCAAAATATCTTTCTTTCCTATATTAAGTTATGGTGTGAAAGTCAACTGTATACCATAGTAAGAGGACAATTTTGCAAAATTATTATAAATAAAATTGCAATCTGACAAGGTTGGAGGATTTAAACTATTTGACTCCCAGATTTATTTACATGTCCTTCTGTATGCCCCACTAGGTAATATCTAACTTGCAAGAACAGCAAAATATTTCCATCATCCATTCAGTCAATTATGCAAAGTTCAATATTGTGATAGTATCCTTTGTAGTTGTAATTTTGTATTATCTGCAAATTAGTTTCTTTGCTGTGCCTTTAATAAACCCAGTACCAATAATGACACATACTGTTTCCCTGAGACAGGCTGAGGCTGAGAAATGTGCAGAGCATGATTAATTAACCAAGTGAAAGAAACTACCCAGCTGACAAAAGTAATCATTGGCCCAAATGACCTTTGATGTCTCAGTGTTTTTGGCCAGAGGGCTTGGCAACTGTGTGAGGGGGAATGCTAAAATAATCTACAACTAATGAATTAACATTCTGAAGATGGTCTATTTTCACTGCAGAAACCACAGGTCTTAAAAGAAGCCATTTCTGTTGTTATAAAGCCTGGTGGATTCAGTGTTTTGGTAAAAGAGAGAGGGACTGGTGCCTTAGTTTTTAATAATATATTATCTGTCTCTGCAGTAAAAAAAGAAAAACCTAGCCTTTTTTGTACTGGTCATGTATTTCTTAGTAAAATTTTTTACAGAGTAATTTGCTGAACTGCAGTCCAACTATCATCATGTGATTGGTCATGCACATGCAGTGTTGGTCTGACTTTGGTCATTCTCTGGTCTGCACATCCCCCTTTGAACCCTACTGTTTCAGTGGCTGAAAAACCCCTGGAGGTATCCACACAGGGCTGGTACAGACTCAGCTGTTTGCTGTGGTGAGTGCCTTCTCTACTCTGTCACTCAGCAGTTAACCACATGCATGACTAAATCCTTTTCCACCCAATGTGTAAGTCTCATCTCCTTTGTGCCAAATCTCTGTTAAATCACATTTGTGAGTATAAAGTGCCCTGAGCTGCAGTGAATCTGCATTGCTCACCCACCATATTTATTAAAAGTCCTGGTTTCTATTGCTACTGGCCTCTGCCTTTTAGCCTGCGTGGTGTAATGGAGAGACATCCTAATCTGTAAACATTTTAAGGATGGGGAAATGGTACCACTTGTGACAAGTGAGAGAAAAGTGCATCTATCTTAGATTTGGACTGTGAGAAAGAGGTGGTCACTCTTAGTACTCCAGCACCTCCTCCTCTATGAAGATCATCTAGGAGAGCATGAACATAAATGTACATATAGCAATGTACACAAATCTCAACAGAGTTAAACTCATTTCCTAGGAATGGCTGACTTACAAAGTGCACCTCAGCCTCATCCCTCCCTGCCACAACTTAGAAACCACTTTCTTGTGAAAATACAAGCTAATCCAAGCACCTAAATGAAGCCTTAATGAGGCAAAAGACAGACTTTGAGAGAAGAGGTGGCATTTTTACTTAAGAACTGTAAGAGGCATCAGCTTTAATCTTTGCTCAGTGTACTGAGGGAGTAGATCACTGTCATTCTTCCATTTGAGAGCCCACTGCCAGAGTTATACACCCTGTGTCATCTTTGTTTTATCATCCCATGGGACATAGTCACAGTCAGTCTCGAGGCCAGCAGGCCCTGAAGATATGCAGTGCAGGAAATGGTGCCCATTAGCATGCAGCAAAGAGAAACAGCTCTTTCACTTTGCTGCAGAAGTCACAACTCTTTAAGGCTGAAAGCATAATTACTGTATTATTTGCTAATAAACACAACATATATTGTTAATAAGATCCTGAGTAGAGCTGGAACTATAAAAATCAAATGGCATTACATGTGGATGTTTTAATAAACCATCACTTGAGAAATTATGTGCTATTTTAATATCATTAACTGGCATTTTGTCCAAGGAGGATTTTTAATTAGTAAGTGGAGAAATTAAAAATGCAGTGCATCAGCTATTTCTGTCCAACATGTCTCTGATCCTTTTTTTGGATGACTTATATCTCTCATTTGCTACCAGATATGACATAGTGATGTCCTTGGTATTTAGATAAAGGCAAAGCACTTAAGTTTATATGGAGGTGTTCTTCTCAAAGCTACATTTTTATCAATACTTTTGAAACTTGTGGCACAGCTGACAGATAAGCACTGTTAAACTAACAAAGCTATTTTCTCTCTGAGCTTAGGACCACAGACCTTTTATGCTACCCAGCTGACCTTGCTCCTTTTCTTTTACTTTTTTAGAAAACACCTGAAATTCTTTAAATAACGAGGTCAAAGGAAGGCCATTATTTTGCTTACCTTAATTGTGCCTCTGAATGTCTATTATTAATTCATTCCATAAACAAACTCACTGACCCCAACCTACTACTCAGATTTTTTTAATTGTGAGAAGGTTTGGTAGAACATTTGATGTTTTACTGGTTAACCAGAGCAATACTTCAGACATTCTTCCTAATACACCTACAAAGCATCTACCTTGTGAAGCAAGTGAAAGAGCAGAAGGATAATTAGGATAAAAAGAATTCCACTGTGCCAATGTAATCCAGAGAGCAATGTCTAATGAATGAGAACACAAAGGCATGCAGCAGCTGTCAGTTGAATGCATGCCACAGTGCAGAGCAGCTCTATAAATGCTTCTGAAAGATTTATAGACTTCTATTTCTATTCTGGTATTCTGAGAGCGTATATTATTTGGAGGATAATGTAGGGGGAGATGGGATAAGGATGGAAGAAAATTAGATCCCAAATTAGATCACAGATTAAGATGAGGAGTAAAACTGCTCATGAATTATCAGGGGCTCATAATAGAGCTACTGTATACTCCACACCCGAGAAAAGCACTTAATATCCTCTGCTTAGTGCCAGGGCGATTTTGGCTAAAAAAATAGAAATTAAATGGAATTACAGCTTGCCTTAGCTAAGTACACATCCAGTAATTAATGCACATTTGGAAGTGTTGCTGAGGGCTTTGTTGCAGTGGTGAGGCTGCTGGGCTGCAGTTCTGGAGGCCTGTGCACTGGGGCACACATCCCTGTGTCCGTCTGCGCTCCCGAGGATCCCAACGGGCGCCGGCAGGAGGAGTGAGGCAGCCCCTGCCACTGCAGCATATGACTATGGAAGATATATTTGCTTCTTCTGAATTTTTCTTCTCATTTCTGTCTGACATCCTCTGTCAGGTTTCCATGCTTAGCTTTGTCAGTCTTCATTTCCCTCTTCAGGCTCTCTGGGAGGAATTCAGCTCGGGAAATCACGCTCTCAAACTTGCTAAATCAGAGCTCAACTAAAACGCCTTCATCTGTACCTCAATTTTTTTTTGGTGACAATCAGTTAGATAATAGCTTAGAAAAGATTACCATAACTCTGCACCAGGGCAGGATTTACTCTCAGTATAAAATCTGTGCATGTTTTATCTAGTCTACTCTGGAGTATTCCTAATGGTAGTCCCCCAATTACCCCTCTTGGTAGAACTTTCCATTGTCTAATTGTCCTTGTTTCTAGCATTGTTATTCCTTGTGCATAGCCTAGATTAATTTTCTTTCTTCAAGTTCCAGCCACTGCTTCTTATTATATTGCTCTTATAACTTGAAATACTTTCTCCCCGTATTTTATGTTACTTCTCCTGAAGTAGTTAGACACACTTATCACACCTGCTCTTTGCCATTTTTGTCATAGCTGTACAGGTTGCACTTTTTTCCTGTCACTTTTTAGATTATTCTTGCTAAACTGTTTATTGTATTTTACTATTCTCTCTAATTTATTCCTGTGTTTTATTTAGTCAGGAAGCCCACCATACAGACCCTGTGAAATAAAGGAAAAATGAACATGGAACCTCATTTTTTAATAGTCATTTTAAGACTGTTTTAAAGGTTTATCAAGGTATTACATACCTAATTAGTCACTTTTGCAAGTACTGAAACACTGTGTTCTGTGTCAGCATAATTAAGTTATGTAAATGAGTCTAATAAGTAGTCTGAACAATCAAACTTCTTAAAAGTAAATATATAATTTCAGAAAAAAAATTTTTGAGGTGTCCTGACAGAATCTTTTAAAAACTAATTTAATCTCATGAATGCTGCTGAATTTGTAATTATTCTGAGTTACACAAATAGCCTTGGAAAGAAACAAAGTTTCTGTACTAAGAAGGCTGCAGATGACATTCAAGGGGAAGACAGCAAATTCATAGATAACAAAAGCCAGTTTATGCCAGAAGAAGCAGTTCTCATTTATGTTGAAAGTATCTTTCAAGGTGCTACAATCTGAGAAACAGTAATGTGTCAGAGAGGTTCTTATTGAAAAATAAATGCTATATCAAAGTAAAGCTTTGATAATCTGATTTTGTATGACCTTATTTTGTCCTTGGGCAGGCACTTTCAGAAAGTTGCAAGATATTTCAAAATTGGTCGTGGTGTTTTAGAACCACACCAAGGACCAACAAGGTGTCTGACCAACAGCACTTACAGGGCCCAAAGCAAAAACAATCTGAAGACCAGGGAATTGTTTTTAATGATTCTTGAGCAGTTTCCTATAATCCACAAGAACTTGGGAAACTCGATGAGGAAAGTTGTAGTAATTAGGAGCCTGGTGTTATTGTTGGACACCAACATCAGGACATGCCCTTCACCAAGAACTTTGTAACCAAAACATAAGAGAACATTTGGACAAAGTGCTGGTTACAGCTAAAAATTATGTCTCTGTAAGATAAGAAAGAGAGGTGGGTGCACATCTCATCCATTTGTAATCTTGGTTTGTACTTCCAGAGGGGAACCATGGTATATTTTACAGTATCCTGGTGTTGGAGTGTAACAGAGCCCAGAGAGGGAGATCTGACCTGTCACCTGGGAGAGTCCAGAAGTGTCACTGTGCCAGTGCAGAGGACATGGACTTTGCAGCAAAGTCTGCAAAACAGACTTCAGGGATTGCTTTTTCTTGTATTCCAAGAGCAAGGATGGCAAGAAGGATGAATCATAGCTTTACCCCCAAAACTGTTGGTTCTAGTGACAGGCTCCAGGAGGCTTCATTGCATGTCTGTGATCAGAAGAGTGACTGTTTTATATTTTAAAGAAACAAAACCAGCAAGACAAACTGAAGTCTGGTTAAGCTTTATGAGTATGCATTTTCATAAAAATAAATTGTGTTTCATAAAAATCTTTGCCTTCTTACATGTTTTAGGTACTTTCACTTTTGAGTTTGTTTTTTTGTTTGTTTCTTTGTTTTAAATTATTGTTGAGAACTAATGATTATGGAGACTTCCACATTGTCTACCTTTCCCTGGAGTCATGTTCTAAACAATATCACTTAAATAAGCCCCTTACAAAAAGGTG
Organism: Peucedramus taeniatus; assembly: GCA_013400575.1. NCBI lineage: Eukaryota > Metazoa > Chordata > Aves > Passeriformes > Fringillidae > Peucedramus > Peucedramus taeniatus. The sequence continues at coordinate 15,596 of WBNO01012564.1, read as the reverse complement.
CAATTGTATGGTCAGTCCTACAGCTCAAAGAATTTGTATATGCTCATTAGGGAATGAATTGTAACTTTAATCTCAGGACCATTTAATAGTCCTTTGGTTACACTGCCCAGGCCTTAGAAAGGCCCAGCTGGATGTGACAATGTGTGATTTCTTCACTGAAATCTAGACTATAGTATTTGTGACTGCTGTGCATGGCACTGTGACACATTGACCATTCCACTGCTGGTGGAGGCATCCATTCCAGAGACACATTCCTGTTTGGCTGCTCACTGGAGCCAGCCTGACCTGAAGCATATGCTCTGTGGATGAGGGAAATGGAATGAGAGCATGTGGGTGGGAGACCAGACTGATATTTTCCAAGATTCAGGTCCTTAAAAAAGCAGGGAGAGCATTTCATTTAATTTAGTGGCAGAGTACCACGCTGGCAGCTTGCAGTCATTTTGGAAAGTACAGTTGAGAGAAATGAAAAATCAACAAATATTATTGTCCATTTGAAAGCAGCTGTAATTCAGGCAGAGCTCAGCAAATGGATTGTTGTTATTTAGGATCTGGGGAGAGCTGCTCATAATGCAGGGCTGAGCTATACAGGCTGTTATTCCTCAATAGCTGATGTGTTTCTCACCTGACCAGATCCAGATTCACTTTCAAGAACAGATAATTCTGTCTTTAGCCATCAGGCTGGTGCTTGCTTGCACATGTACTGTTAACAAAATAATGTTTTTCGTCACGCCTGCTGGAAAACCATCTGATTATCTCAGATGTTTAGGTCCCAAAAATGCCCTAAGAGCATGCCATTTCACTGACAGGCAGAGTGAGCATTCTCAATTAGTCTGAAAGAGTAAAGCTTAAAGAGATGAGCAAGAATTCCAATGTTCAGCAAACAGCAAAAGTGACATTTTAATGAGCTGCTGAAATGGGAGAACAAAGATGATATATTCTATGGTTAGAACAAAATCAATATATCATCACACCGTTTTAAATAAAAATCTCTACATGTGCCTCTATGTGTAAGTCTAAGGTAGCAAACCTCATGGAAGAGCCTGAAGGAAAAATCCATACTGGAAAGGAACAGAGCATTTTGTGTGTTTCACCAATAAATGATGAAAATACCTGGACTCCCCTAGGTTAAAAATAACTCATTTGGAAAACTGGTTTATAAACTAATTAAACAAGGAAATTTTTATAAAGTTTCCAATAGATTCATAATTTAGGAAAATAGTTTTATATGAGAGAACAGGCAGTAATTTTTGGATTAAGAAAAAGAAGGGAAAGAGGTTTTGCTGGATAATGTTCTAAAACTTCTTTAGTTGTTGCTGTTAATTTCTTCTGTCATTGTGATCTGGATACATTTTTAACAGAATTTCATTGCTTCATTTCTGGGCATTGGCCCATGTGTATTTCAAACATAGAATATAGATTTCCAAACTCTTGTAATGATTTTAAAATTACTTTACTGTTACTTTTGTCACAATTTTCCAACATTCATCCTGTTGGGAAATACAACCTCAATTTAATTTAGATATTTGAAAATTTAGGATTGTGCTGTGTTTTCAGTGCTATAAAGCTGCACTGGAATCGGTTTCTTCCAAATTTTTATGCATACATTTATTTATCTTGTAGTCAACTGCTGTAGTTCTGATAAGTAACTAAATTTGAATTTAAAATAATCTTTGCTGAAGGCCTTGGGTTGGCAGATGCTTTTCTTACAAATAACAACTGCTTCTATTTAGGTTTTCATTATTTCTGATAGAAAAGAAATACTAGTACACTGGAAGTGTGATAGTGAAAATTGAACAGATGGAATTGGATAAAAATGGCATAAATTTTTAAAATGATATTTTTTTTTTAACATGGAAAGAGTTTAGTTGTTTAAATGAAAACAATGAGGATTTTGTAGAATAAAATATAACCATATTTAATATGAAATAAAGCATTGCAAAGTAACTCAGTTGTCATTGAGAATAACTTTGAAGGGAAGTCCTCCACTGTGCTCTCCCTCAAGAATACTGAGAGGGTACAAAAGAAGCAGTTGGCATTCTTGCGAAGTTTGTTGATATTTCCACAATAAATGTTAATGTGTTCATCAGTTTCAAAATGAAGCATCTCTTGTTTTCTTTTTCATGTTCCACAAACTTGAAAACACCAATAAACAAAATCAGATTTAGATAGTAAAATCTTTCAAAATGATTAAGTCATGATTGTGCTCTCATTTGTGCCATTATAACAACATATATAAATCCAAATATCCTAGTGTATGTTATTCCTAGCTTACATTACAAAAGAAAAATTGAAAGATCATTTGCAGTTTTTCTTTTTCATACTATGCATTAAGTAGAAGCCTTAATGGTCTATTCCACAGAATGTCTGGAAGTCTCAGTTAGATAAAATGCTTTTGTGTTAGGTCCTTACAAACATACTGGAAAAAGTCCAACTCCAAAGGAGCTCTCACTCTCAGAAATGCTTGAGGATGGAAAAATAATGATTCACTTTTTGTAACTGCAGACACAAATCACAGAAAGGTGATGTGACTTGCCCAGGGATGTACATGCAACCTCTGGCAGAGCTGGGATTTACGCTTTCATCTTGCTGCTCAGTGCCTTAATCAGAAAACCTTTATTCCTCTTGCAGCCTGAAAGTGACCAGCTTTGCTGCCAAACATTCCTGGGTCTGAGGAAATGATATTGTCCAGCCCTTCTGAGTCCAGGTGTTCCAAAAAATCTGCCTGCAAGAGTTCCCATTCTCCAAAATCTCCCTAGCTAAACTGGGCAGAATTTAAATTTGAGGGTCAATTAACAGGATTCACAATGCACATTATGAAAGACTGAGGGGATTTAGCACAACTGTGACAATGCATTTCCAGCTGACATCACATACATTAGCTGCAGGTGCTGTCTGAGACCTCTCAATCATTACATTAAAAAAAGTGACCAAGTTTATTTCAGAAGCATTTCTTCATTTCTACTCATTGGTAATAGTTGTGTTCTTTGCATGCTATCCTTTTCTTCTGTAATTAATAAATTTGTGTTCTCTAGAATATAACTGCTATGTTCAGTTCTTGTTATTACAGTATTTCCACTGGTTGCCAGCCATCCCATACAATGAGGTTTGATGTAATGTAGGGGTAAGTGGGCTGGATTTCTCAATGGGTGACATGCTAAGAGCAAGGTTTGAAAGGGCAGATTTTTAAAACAGTGAGCAAAATTATCCACATGAGACTGAAGGGCAAAGTAATAAAACTTTAAAACCATTAAGTCTGGAGGCCATGTCAGAACTTTGTAGTAGAGGCACAGATGGTGTGCATACTGATGAGCAGGAAAACACAAAAGAGTGAGAAAAACTGGATGGGCAAATGGAGAATTATGTAACTTTTACTGGGACAACAGATGCACTATTTTTTAAACCAAAAACCCACTGCAGACAGCAAAGAGAAAATCAGATGGAAAGCTGTAGTAATTTCACTACCAAAAGAAAATCAATGAGTAAAGCTGTGCAAAGAACAAACAACATAAATATAACATAAAAACAGTGAAGTGACAATGTGAGATTTTGGGACACAGAAGGGAGTTATGTGGGATTAGCACATCTGGGAGCTTGCCTCTGAGATTTCAGAATCTGCACTGATGGTATTGAAACTCAAGGCGTCTGTAGTCCCCTTGTTGGGTTGTCTTGGCTGAATGCTGAATTGTTGCACCATCAGTCCATGGCCTCTTTTATCTCATCTCCTGAAGCTGGTGAGCTTCTTGTCTTCTGCCTTTGGCTCTGAACAATGTGTGCTGCTCTAACTGATGACACAGAGTAATCACTCTGTAGGGAATTTTCTAAATCATCCCTTTATTTTCAGTTCAACTAAAGGATTGATGACTTCATTCATAACAGTAACAAAACATTCTGCCCTCCTACTCTCCTAACAGTGGTATCTTTTGTATTTTAAGGTGACAGCTTTTGCAACCTACAGAGGTAAAGCTGAATACATCAGACAAGCATGTAAATTTTTTGCAATTGCCTTGGAATAGCTGTCTCTGAATCTGGGTTTTCATTCTAAAGGTTATGGATATCTGCAACATTTACCATCATAAATACTTTCATTATTAAATGGCAGTAATAAATGTATTAAATGGGATTAATAAAATGGTATTTTTTTCTGAATCCATCCTGCCAGAAAGTTCTGTGATCCACGTAGTCCTGAGATGTAGCATGCTTGTCTACTTCAAAGGCTCAGGTCTGGATAGGAAAACACTCCTGGGAACATCAGCAGGACATGTGGGAAGCAGAGCAATGAGGAAGATCAGGCAATCACAGAGGTTGCTGATGCAGCATTTCTCTTGTTTCCCACAGGTATTGCAAGCACCTTACAAGCCTCTACTCCTTGGTTAAACACTTAAATGGTTACTGTCTCCACAGAGCACCATCAACAGATGTTGATTACAACTCTTGGGTTGCTATTACTTAATCTAGCCTATCAAATGTACAACTTCACAGCAATGGAAAAAGAAACTGAGAAAGTATTCCCAGTACTTCTGTACAAAGGCTGGCAGTGTGGCTTTCTTCACAGCCTTTCTTTGACTCATCTCATTCTGGTCACCAGCTGTGTTCAGATCCTCAAAATTATTTCCTAAGTTTCCTTCATCTTTAAGTTTATTGCTATTCTGCCAAAATGTAATCAGTTCTTTTATTCCCCTTTTCATTGTTCAGTGTTGACAATTTAGAAAACATTAAGCATTAGCAATATTATCCCTTCTGTTCTCAAGCTGACACAGTACTCCTTGACCCTTGGGTATTTTCTGAGTTTCTCAGCTCTGCATCTGAACTCAGCACGAGGAAGTGCCATGAGCAATGGGAGAAGCAAGGAAAGGTGAAATTAATGCCATTTCAGAGTTATCTAATATGATATTGAAAGAAATCAAGCCATGTCCTTGTGGGTGATGCACTTGGGATCTGCAACTGGATTGTTACCTTATAAAGATGATTCCTGTTTTATTATCCCTTAACTATCTATGAAAAATAAATTGCCTAGTATATACATGTGATAAACTGTACTGCTGAAATGATGCAAAAGCTTTAGAGATGCCATTGTGGTCTGTGTTAATGGATATGTTTTCAGCAGGATTTTTTTATGTGTGCCTTCAAATTTCACAGCACTTTAAAAAAGATTAACAGTGTTAGAAACATGGGTGAAATATACTTAATGAGCCTATTCTGTGCCAAAATTAAATCTCTGCCCTTAATTCAGAGGCTGTAACTTCTGCATCCATTCAGTAATTTAGGCAGGAGGGATGAGACCCAGAGACACGACTTGGCCAGTGGCATTTACTGAACTTTCTTTTATTGTGAAGCCATGTCCTAGTGATGTGTGTGGTCTGACTGCACTCTCTGACTCCTTTGTTGACAAAGTTCAGTCTGTTATAGTCCTCTGCCTTCCACACATAGTGGATATACAGCTCACTGGGCCATGGCATCACTGCTCCTTTAGATACTGTGGAAGACTTCAGCAAAACCAGTTTTTTTCAGCAAGTTATCAGGAGCCTGTTGTGAGATATGGCTGACAGCAATATGAGAAGGGCTTAAATAGCTGAGATACTTATTAAAAATATAAACATAACTGTATAACTTGCTTGATCCTTCTGTGTGGTGTTTCTGAATTCACTAAGCTATGTTTACTGTGTGCCTTACAGTAATAGACAACCCATTTCTATTCATAAGCTCTCAGTTCTAATAGGAAATACAGAAAACTTTCTCTGCAAATGAAAGTAGCAGCAGTATATCTGAAAGGCTGCCAGGTAAATCACTCCTCTACCATAGTACTGACTGCAGCATCTTCACGTTTCTCCCTGTGCAACAGGCTCTTTGTCACAGGCTTCCTCTCTTCCATTTATAAATCACCCTGTACAAGCTGTGTCAGATGTGTCTGCTCCCAGCAGTGCTTTTGGCCAGTCCTGCTCTGCCAGGGCTCACTTGGCTCAGCTGCTGCAGTGCACAGTTTAGTGTGAGAGCCTCCTCCCCACCAGCTTCTGACCCACTGTCCTCTGACATTACCTCAAGGACAGGGCAGTGAGCAGGACACTCAGAGATACTCAGAGTGTCTTTCTTCCTGCTTCATTTATTCCCTCCAAATGCATTTCTACTGTCTGGGTAGAATATGGTCATTTGTGCTGGCTCCCAAAGTGGTTTTGAGAAATCCTGGGTTGAACTCTTGTGTGCACTGATATGTGGGACGTTCTTGGTGTGCCCCATCACCATCCCTGGCTCAGCTGAGCTTCTCACAGAGGGACAAGGCTGCTAGGGAAGGTCCTTGCCCCAGTCTGTCCCATGGGACCCTTTGCTACCTGCTCTGGCCATGCTGCACCCTGACAGGAAGGAGACTCATGGATTGCAGGCAGAAATCCAGAATGGATGCTGGCACCTCTGTGATCCTTGCAGACATGAAGCTCTGCTCACAGTGAAGAACACTCTGTGAGAAAGTCACATGGATTTGCTTTGTTTTACCCTTCCTTTCAGAATTGCTTCTCATGGTGAAAGGATGATCTATGCAGGCTGGAGATCATAAATACCACCCAGAAATAAGAGAAAAGCATTGAGAGCATGGATTCTGGTGGATATTTATGGCAAAAGAATGGCATTTTAGAGTGGATTTTTGCAGCTTAGTTCATCCAGCTAATAACCTTCCTTCCCTGCTTGAGTATCTTTCCCAAGAGCTCCTCAAAACCCATCTGCAGGCTTGACAAACTGCTCTGCTGGCAGTGACATCTCATTCTGTTTTTAATTTTTCCTGGGAGCCCTGTGATTGCTCTTGATTGTACAACATGCCCAGACAGGAAGTCATAAATGAGAAAGGAATAAATGACCTTGGGAAAGATAAAATCTAGGAAGGAGCTGCCTCTGTCATTGCCAAAACAATTATTCTGGGTCTTCCCTGCAGTTCCCAGACAGAGGGGGTCTTGCAGCAGTTAATGTGGATTTCTCTGCTGGCTGCAGCTCATTTTTGTTCCTCTCTGCTCTGGTACACTTCAGAAATGGGCAGGAATCAATACTGTGATGAATGGACTTTGCATGGAAGCTCTGGAAATGTTGTGGTATCCCTATGTACGGGGTTCTCCATAGGAAATGGTCAGTAGCTCCTTCAGATGAAATTTGAGCAGCACTTGCCTCCAGCAGCCCCTAAGAGCCACCTCCTCTTTAGGTCCCCACAGTGCCAGGCCCCAAATACAGAGCTCAGTTTCAGCATTTCCTCAGCTTGTGAGGGGTTCAGTAAATACTTAATGTTGAATTCCCTGGCTGAAAAGAAACTGCACCATAAAAATTTATCTTCTTTAAGTTGTTTCTAATTACATAACTATTTCCCACAGACTTTTTTTCTCTGACAATAACTGGTAGGTTCCCATCGATTTGTGGTGTTTCACTTTTATTGTGCAGTGATGGTAACCTGGCTTTCATAGATTGGCTAAGCATTGATCTTTACTTGTTAATAAAGGTTTTCTTTAGCATTAATAAAGTTAAATTCAATGTTAATACAGTAAAAACTGTACCTTGTTGATGTGTCTGTGTGTTTGTATTATGAGCATGGTTTTTATCTTACAACAGGTAAGTTTAACATGCAGATATTTTACAGAGGTTTTACTTTCAATTTTTTAAAAGATAAATTAATGAGACAAATAATTTTAACACATACAGCAAAAAAAACCAAAAAACTAAAAAAGGGTTCTCATAGCTAGGGCTGATGAAGACGAGGGACTGTGTTGCTTTGAGGAAAAAAGGGATAAAATAGGAAGCCTTAGAGTGAAAATTATTCTTGGATCAAATAAAAGACACAAGGAACCATGCCAATTAAAAATGAATTGTGCTTGCCTTGTGATTATTCCAAATTCTTTATGAGCCAAAAAAAAATTACATGTCTAATAATTCTAAATATTCAGCATTAGATCACATTGTCCTCTGCAGAACATTAGAGCTGCTTCCAGCTGGTTCATATCGTGACTTCCTAAATGCTCAGCCTTCCACATCTTCACACTTGATGAAATACAGGGAATACATAGGTATAATATACTAAATATTTTAGGCTAAATGAACTAATTATCTTTGCTTCGTTAGAGTCAAGATATATTTCTATCTATATCAACTGTATCTATATCTACCTATACCTATATAATATTATCTATATTTATATCTATCTAAGTATCTATTTATCTGTCTAAAGTGGTAATTACTATAAACAATAGGAGTAATGAGGCCAAGTGTTATGTCTTGGAAAGGACTTTCCACAACTTTTTTAGGTAACATTACTGAATTGCTTACTGAGTGTTACAATTACATAAATACTCTGCAGCTGTAGGACTGAGCCTTCTCAGTTCTGGTGTTCCTTTGAACAGTGTATCTCTTCTTAAAATCTGAGATTTTGAAAAAGCAGAATAAAATATTTAGTAGGAAAAATATGGAAAAATATTGGTTTCTGATAACAATATTAATAATTCCAATGCTAAACCAGAACTTTTCATCTCTTCATAAAGAATTAATAGGTGAAAGCAACATTTTTAATTATGCAGTAGTTCTTACTCCTGCCAATGAAAATTCAGTTTGTACTTTCATGTTTTTACGAGGCACATGCAGTGTATCCAAATATTTGAATACATCTATTTATCCTTTATCTGCATCAATATTATCTTAATATTTATTTTCAACCCTCACTTGGCAGTTCTTTTTTTTTAATTTTAAACATGAGGGTACTGATAAAAAAGGTTACCTTCTTCTATATATATTGTTGTTAACTTCATTAATGCAAGTCATAAAATCTTTAGCTTTTTGCCAAGAAGTTAATTTTTTAAATTAATTCAGAAGCATTCATGGAAGAGGAATTGCTTTTATTTGAGCAATGTTGCAGAAAATTCAAGCTTTGTTTGCAAAAAATTGATGATTGTTGTCTAAAATTTTTCTTTATCCTTGTTTTTAAATCTCGTAATTAGAAAAATCAAACTCTTCTCCCATTTCACAAGCCAAGATATTATTATCTTCTATTTTGCAGTTATTTTGAAAAGCGTTTTCTAGCCACCTCAAAAACATGAAATACAGCCACAGCAGGATTGTTAACAACAAAAATTTCCCCCTGGGAGGAAGAAAATAGAATTGATGTCAACATGTTTATTGATTTAGATTAGAATGAAGTTGCAGAGGTAACCAACCCTTCTAATATTTGTCAAGCTGCAGGATGACCTGGTATGTACTGATTATTGGAGCTGTGGAGTTTGGGGAAGAGGTGCCTTGGTTGCCCTTCCTTGCAGCTGACTCAGAAGACCAGCTCAAACCTCTGTGTGCCCTGCACACAACACTGTGGGATACTTGCAGAAGAAAAACAATGAAGGCCTAATAAATTATCCTATTTGTTTGTAAATGTGGGAAAAAATGAAATAGACCTAAAGCACAGAGCACAACAGAAATTCCTCTGGTTTATATTTCCCAGCCCTGCAGACTCCTGCTGCTCAGGAAAGCCAGAGAGAGCTGCACAAGAGGAACTGTTCATGAAACAGATTGAACAAGGTTTGATACCAGCAGCCACTGCCACACAGCTTTACTGATCTTGTCTGGGAATGTTTCTTTGTCCCAGTGTCAAAGAAAAATAAGTAAACCAACCTGTGAAGTCCCTCAGAAGGTCAGTGGGCTCTCAGAAGTATTTTTTGAAGAGAAATGAGGGTGGAGCAGAACATGGTGGTGACTGAGGAGCCAGCTGGTGAGTGGCAGGGATCCATCAGGGATGACTGATGCCAGGGCAGTGCAGTACAGCTCAGCCCTGACTGAGTGTCCATCACCAGTCCATGCCTCACAAAATCACAGAGTGCATCCAAGTTGGAAAGGACCTCAGCAGATCATCTGATCCCAGCACCCTGCTCAAAGCGCGCTTCAGGGCAGACCTCCTACAGGGTGTGACCACAGTGAAAACAGTGAAACAGTGAAAATAGCTGGAAAGCTGAGATCCTAAGGGATAGCTCCTCCTGAAGTTTGTCATAAACTGTGAGTTTCAAAATGATTATTCCCCTGCCTGTGGGTTTCTTGGAGGTGGGAACAGGTGTGGTGCAATGCCAGGGAGTGGACTGAAATATAATTGCTATGTTACAATTGAGTCAGAAAATATTTCTAATTGACAGCAAAACTAGTTGCACCATCTCCCACTTGATACATTCATGATGATCTCAGATTTTGCATGATTTTGGTGGCTGGATTTCCCAAAGGATGTGAATGACAGAATTACAATCTAGTACACTGATTTATGATCTCATAGCAGGCAGGGCAGGCAAACCAGCACGCCTCTTATAGTAATTTTTCCTCTAAAAAGTTAATCTTATAACTACCTCTGGACCGAGAGTCTGAGTTTTGTGAGACAAGCCACATAAATCCATGTTGCTGGTTCAAATATTGCTGAATGAACAGCAATTCAGGCTGCAAGAGATTGGCAGGAAAACTTGCCTATAGCATCCCTCAGTCAGGGAGGAGCAACATCTTCAGCAATAAACTGACCAAGTCCAGAGCTGAAAAGTCCAAGTCTAAAGCTTGGACTTGAACAGAGTTCAAGTTGGATTGAACAGAGAAGTTATCCTAGTTCTCCCAGCAGTTCTGACAAAATGATCCATACCAGGATGCTATTTTTCAAAATTTTATTTAGCTTGTCCATATGCTTGTTGTGTTTGTTCTTCCTGACCTATGGAAAAGTGGGTTGAGATTGTCATCTTAAAAGGCAGCAAAAATGTATGTTAAATAGTTTTCGGTTTTTTTTGGTTCTTTTTTTTTTTTTTTTCCCCAGATTTCTGTGGCATATCTTCTGCATTCTCACAGTTTAAATCTGAAAAGTTAAAATCTCTGAACATATTTCTCTCCCAGGGGTATAGCTGATGCAAAAATAGCTAAATGTCAGTTGAAGCAACATGTAGGAGAGAAGTGAAATTCATAAACCAGATCACCCCAAAGTTCTTGCACAGCATACAGAATTAGTATGCTTAGGTCTGCACTTTCAGTTTTAGACTGAAGTCTTTCATCACTCTTCTGATTCAAGGAAATATTTGTTTTGTTCTAGGACCTAGCATTTTGAGATCAGTCCATGCAAATCTTTCACTTAAAGAGAGCCATTTTAAGTTCCAGCAAGATATTTTATGCTTAAACTAGAATGATGTTTCTGAAGAGAGAAAACGAATGCTAACTGGTAAGGTAACTGGAAAAGCAGGGAGAAGTATCCTAAACATGACTCCACCTCTGTGTCGGTTCTGTCTTGCTGATTATCAAAAGGCTCTCTGTACACAAGCTTGACCTTATACCAGAAGAATTTGACTTTGAGACCTGCATGATTTACTCCTTGCTGAGAATTTTATTCTCCTGCCACACTTGGCAGCATCTAGAACCATTTGTTTCCTGAGCAAGTTCACTTACCCTCCAGGGTATACCAGCTGCTGATCTTTTTTTGTTTAAGGGAAACAAGAGGAAACAATCCCAACTCTGTGCACCCCAAACACATGTTTTCAAATAAAATTAAATATATTGTGACAGCTGAGTTTATTTGTGTTTCATGATATCCAAGTGACTTCCCAAAAATATTTATATTCTATTTAAGTTTACCAAAACAAAACTTAAGCAATTAAAATTTCATTAAATTATCACATTAGAGTTTATCTGTGTTGTACTGAAAAGTGATAATAAACTGACAACCACATGACCAGGAGACAAAATAAGGCTCATTTCTTCAAAACCACTTGCAAAGAACTGCAGAGGAAAGAGCAGATGAAACAAAGCAAAACCTTCATTAAAACACTCCCAGTCTGAATATATGCATAAAACCCAATCAACCTGCTTTTTAATTCTATAGATTTTGGTCTGATGCCAAGATAATTTCCAGCTCATTTTTTCCAACATTAAAATAAAATTGCTCAGCAAGCTTCTTCATGGTAATCAGGAACACCTCACATCTGCATTATGAAATGGACAATTTAAAATATTTATCCTAAAGCCACAATGCAAGACAAATGGCCGCCTGTAAAATACTCATCAAAACAACAGGACACCTGACTACAAAAAGAGATCATCTCATCAAACAGGACAGCTGGCCATCTTCCTCTAACACTTGAATTGCAGATGTGCTTCCCATCTTCAGCACTATCCTTCAGCATTATTATAGAGGCCAGAAATGTCTTTGTCTTTGGAAATGGGATGCTTTGTCCCAATTTTAGAGGAGAAATTTTTCTTGATATCACCTTTAGGCACTCCTTCAGGACATAGTGAGCTTGTGGCTGTGTGGAGGAAGAGGGTGTGTGATTCTACAAGACCAAGTGTAAGCTCTCAAAATGAGGGTATCTCCTCCGGGTTGGAAGTCACCGTCCCAAGCTGAGATGAAATCTCGAACATTCTCCTGGCCAGAGGGACACTCCTTGGCACTATCAGACAATGTCTCACTAAGACATTGCCCTGGTTCTGTTTCTAGGGTTGGACTAGGATGTCTGGGATTTTGTGCTCATCCAGATTCCTTGTCCCTGAAGGACAGATGAAAGATCCACCTTCTCGGGGAGGCTGTAGAGTCCCTTTGGCCCCTTTCTGCCTAAACACTCAAGTATTTCTTGAGTTTGAGAGGAGCTGTCATTTAGTTACTCTGCATCCTGATACAAAAATAACCTCGCAGTGTAGATGGGTTTGAATCTGCATTACAGAAAAAAAAAACAGGCAGTAAATCTCAACCTCAGTCTTCAACACAAATGAGCTCATTGTCATCTAATTGTCATTGAGTGCTGGTGCTGCCTGAAGACTTTTTTGGGAAATGATCATCACACCTCTAACTTCCTCATGGAACAATTTAACTGTTAAAAATGTCCATGTCTTAGTGACTATCAGGATGCAGAATTGGTGGGACAGGCAGTGGCAGGGGAGTGGGACAGGCACTCCTGCAGTGGCCCCATCTCACCAGAGGAGCTGGGAATGGTGAGCAGGGCAGGTGAGTCAGGGTCTGACCAGGGCAGGGCAGGAGCATTGCTCAGGCCAGGACCAGCAGAGGTCTGAACTGGGGCAGCTCCTGGGCAAGGAGGATGAGAGTACATGAGAGGAGAACTCTGGTGATGCTGGTCAGGGCCATCAAGAAAAATTAGTGCACTCAGGACCCTGACAGAAAACTTGGTACAGAATTCTCATTGAAGTCAACAAGAAACAAAATATCCTTTTGTCTCCAACCAAAGAGTGATGTTGGTGGGGATAGGAAACAGTGCAGAACAAAGACTGAAACTTCTTGCCACAAATGCAAATTAAAATATGTTCAAAGGAAAACATGTGCATTAATAAAACATATCTTACTGAGATAATTAAGCATATGAAATTATCTGTACAAGAATGCAACTAACTTTTATCATTTTCATGCAAAATGAAATAAAGTCCTTTCAGACCAGTATGTAAATCTAAACCTAAATAAAATCACGCAATTTCAGACCATCTGCCTTCAGAGAATGTTTTTGTCTGTGATAAGCTATTTAATGGTGTTGCCCACACTAACAATGCCTATGAATTAGAGGAGTCATGTGCCTTGCACCAATTTGCTCTTATGTGTCTTTTCCTGAATACCTTTTATTATTGCTGTTATACCCTGTCACTGGATTTTATCCAAAGTAGGGTGTAATTAAAGCTGGGAGCTCAGTTCTCAGAGCAGAATGCTGAGCTTGGTCAGATGAATGCTGTTTCATACTTTGCCAATGATCACTGACTGATATTTAAGCAAAAGGCAGTATTTAAAATTATATAATGCACCTGGTCATGTTTTGCAATATGTTCCATGGCTTATAAATTTTTGTTTGAACCCAATGTGATTTACTTTATCCTCTGTCACATGAATTTTGATTATCCAGCTTACTATGTGTAACTGCAAACATTGCTCATAAGATTATCCACTCCTTAAACTCAGCTGGAGCACATGAAGGCTTGAGCTTCTCTAGCAGTGGATTGTGAAAATTCTACCTAACAATCATAAGTTATATCCACTTTAAATACACACACTTGTTATTAAATACATAGCATGGCTGACATGATTGCAAGAGAAACTGAATAAGAGATTTTGAGTTTTCATTTCAGGACACAATAGGAAGGAAGGTGATATTGCTGCCAGCACATGGCAGCAGCTGAAGCGAGCCCTAGGCTCAGGGACCCAACTTCCTGGGAGAAAGAGGAATATCAGCTCTATTTAGCAGGATTTCTGAACTTGTAGATAATAAGTAGGATGAAATTCTTCAAACTTATCTCAAATCTTCCTAGGATAGTTGTGTTTCTGCCCATAGAAATTGCATTATTGGGTTTTACTAAAGAGTGAGTTCAGCCATCACATTACTATCAAAGGCAAAATAAAACAAGATGAAAGGTCCAGGAAAACCCATCTCTGAAAGCATTCTGGTGCCAACACCATCTCATGAATGCTACAGTCAAGTCCTTCTGTGGATAATTACTTGCTTGGCTGCAGTAGAGGTGAAGAAAGTGTCCCTAGTAGTACTGTAAATGATGTGAAATATGCTTGTTTCTTACTTTTCATTGCAAATGAAATAATTTCTGTAGCTTTGCTGAGCTTCACAAAAAGCTTTTGAATGAAAATGGATCTTTGTCAAGAAGAGAAAAATTGGTATTTGTAGCAAAAGCATTGGAAAATAATGCTAGTCTTTACCATTCTCATGTGAGAGACTGTAAAACTCACCTGAGCTTTTTTTCATATTCTCTAATCCTTAAGATGACTCTCAGGAGTTATAAATATAGGTGGAAAATGAAACATGAGGCTCTAAATGATAACTTATCACATTTCACCTTGCTTTAATCCTACAACTTATGGCTAAAATGGTAAGAGAGGAGAATTAACTCATTAAAGGGGAAGAGATAATGCCTTAAAGAACTTGAAAAATCTCTTTACTTTCATGTAAGATAAAGAGGGCCTGATTTGCATTTATGCAAATCCACTGGAAGGGATGCAATTACACTAGCATAACTTAATGTAAAGATGAATCAAAGTTGATGTCTTTCTTTATAGCTTCGGGGCAAAAAGCTGAGTTCCACAAAGACCTTTAAGGTGAAATTTAAGGTTTCTAGTTGATGGGTTGTACCAATGCTTTTGCCTCAGGAAAACATTTAAAATCATCTTTATTTTATTTCTTTTTGAAAGGTAAATCTGAGGATTAACTGAGAGTTACTTTTAGGTTGTGGGCATATTGGTCACGTATACTCTGTAACTCAGCCTGCTGCTGCTCAGCAAAACCCGTATTTTTTTAGAATGCGGAGATATTATATGATGTTCTTAGTAACAGCCAGTTCTCTAGAGAACTTCAGAGATGGGGCAGAATTTAAAGAGCTGTCACTCCTTGAAACAACTTCTTACAGTCAGCACGGAAATTGTTATCTGGAGCTATATTATTTTATGCATTTCAGATCAGACCTGTAAACTCCCATTTCTCAGAACAGCTATGTTATCACAGTATGTCAGAAGCAAACATTTCAGTAAGTACATGAGGCATATTCTATTCTACAAACAAGGGCCAGGGAAAGGATGCATTCTCTACAAAAGATCTGACCTGAACAGATATATAAACAGGTGTATATATATATATATGTATAGTATA
>WBNO01012559.1:0-78348 GCA_013400575.1 Peucedramus taeniatus | reverse complement strand
CATTTGCCCCAGAAGAAGCTGAGAAGATAGGAAATACATACCTGGTTTTTTGTGACAGCAGATTGTTTATTTTTCATCAGAGAGGTGTTGTGGTGTCCTAAATCTTTACATGGCTCATTGATGAAGAAAGCATTCAAACAAGGCTCATCAGATTTTAAAATTAACATGGCATATACTTATACCAGAACTAAAAAGTGAAATTATTGATGGGTTATACTTCCTGTCTTCATTTGGTTCAGTGGTGATTTGAACGTATATTTTTATTTTTGTTTTTTAGTAGCTAAGGATGTCAACATTTATTTTGATGAGTTAGAAGGTGTGAACAGCCCTTCCAAAGATGATGATTCCCTGCTTCACCATGGTAACTTGACCAGTACTTCTGATGATGCCAGCAGGCTGGAAGTTGTGGGAGAGGTAAGGACACACAGAATTATTAATACATATAATATAAAGATGTAATCCCTTATAAAGATGTAATAAATGTAATTTGATTTAAAATCTCATTCTCTATCAACAAATTGTGTCTAATCTTTCCCATGAGAACTGGTTTTCCATTCTAAGATTATCATGCTGAAATATATCTCAATTTCAAAAGTTTTGATTTCATTCACCCTCAGTGAAACATCTATACAAATCCAAGGCTTCCAAAAATGCTGGAAAAGTTTTCCTTATATTCATCCTTTAAGGGGAAAGAGTGTGGAGGGGATTTATCTACAACTCCCATAAGAATCATTGGGTGTCAGTTATGAGGCACATTCCCTTCCAATGAAGAACAATTATCAGCTGATGGTGCATAATGGTGATTCAGAGAACATACCAGAGAGGGAATATTCAGTATTCAGCATATAGTCCCTTTTAAAATCTGTCCTAAAGCAGGCAAAGTGTCATGGACCCACGATGGAAATTTGGACCTTAATTTCTTTCTGTGTCTTTTGTGAAGAAATGAACAATATCCCCTTTAATTTTGCCTCCCAGTGCCCTGACACCCGTGGATGTTAGGGTTGTTTTCTCAGCAAGTGAAGAAACCAGGGACTTCTCTCCTTTCCTCCACCTCAGGAATGGAGCTACATCTAGGCTACTTACGGGACTGGTCTGATGTTACCTGCAAGTTGTGCCTGAGGAGTTTTTGGCAGAGGGCTGACTGGAACAGATCAGAACTGGCAGGGACCATGCTACTAATTAAAAAGAATGAAAAACCACAGGACATTGCTGAGGGCCCTGCCCTGACCCTCTTTTGTTTACTAGATTTGATAGAGTTTAGAAGAGACAATTGGAGATTATCTTTTTCAGGAGCTAGAGGGTTTTGTGGTGCAAGTTCTTTTGTGCAACACTGCTGAGGAGAAAGACAGAGATTTTCTTTGTTCTAGAAATTCAGCCCATAGAGAGCTGCACTCCTCAAATGTTTAGACAGATAATTAAAGCAACAAAATTCAGGGCACCCTGAATATGTTTGACCTTGCTCACAATTTCATCTTCTTTAATCATAGCTCTTCCTTAGCTTCCCATACAACGTTCAAAGGACTCTCTTTGCCAGCTTGCACCATAATGGGCTAATCCAACATGATAGTCCTGTATTGCATTTTGGGACCATGTACCATATGGTCTTTAGCAAAAAGGAACAGGTGAAAGGCACATGATTTTTGTAAGTTTAAGAGGAAAAAATAACAGAAAATGGTCAGAAGGACACGCTGCTGATAATGTAATAATATTGAAAAAACAATACCTCAAAACCTTTTTTTTTTCTCGTGGATGTGTTCTTTTTTGTTTTTTTTAAAGGGAAAGGGGAAACCTTTGAGGAATATGAACAGATTAAAGGGGTCTTTTTGTAATCATAACTGAGGAAAGTAGTAATGTAAGTCACATATATGTATAAGATGGGGGGAAAAAAGATGAAAATTGAAAGTCTTAATGGGACTTTAGGGATGCTGCAGCCTATCAAAAAAGTTTCAAAGTACTTGGTCCCTGCTAAACTCTAGAAGGAAAAGATACACTGTACAGATGTTGTATGGTTTGTATGGATATGTGTGGATAAGCCTCTTGGCCTAAAGCACAGGAGGCATAGCTGTCATATCTGCTAGTCACTCCTAGCACATGAATCATATCTGAATGCTGATGGTTCCCAGCTGAGGACCTGAGAATATAAAACTACTGTACTCCTTGGAAAACAAGTGCAAATTATACAACATGTATTACAATACAGTCATAAAGATAGAAATGCTGAGCTTCTTGTTAGAGTGAAGTCTTCACTGTCCTACTTTCTTCCAGCATCCTTTTTTAGATGAAAGAATGGAGGTTTGGCATACATGACTACACCACTTTTTCACCAAAAAACAGCAGTCAGACCTAGTGCTATATATTTTTTCTTCACCAGTTTAGGAAAACTGAATTTTGGTGCTGTAACACAGGTAAGGGAGATGCAGTATCTGGAGGAAGGTAGGACAAACTTCTGTCTGGCATAGCATAAGCCTGTAATACTTGGATGATACAGAAGTCCTGCAGCTGACACTGCTGAACCAGCCCTGACTGTCTCAGTATCATGTTAGATTCTCAAGAGTTCTTGCAAGTCCACACTCAGTCTATAAAGTTGCCTTAGAGTTTGTAACAGAGGGCCAGAAAAAGGGTTCCTTCCCAGAGGGCAGTCTAATAGGGTTTATCAGTCTGGCTTTGACATAGTGTTCCTAAAATGAAAAGGATCTTCAGGTACAGGTAAGGGTGTCCAAACCACCTTTCTGAGTGAAAAATTACAATACTGTAGCTGGTAGTGTTTCACAAGTCCAAGAGAAGTAATTGTCCCAGGCAGTCATATTTGTAGTAGAAGAAGTCCAACAAGCCAAATACCTTGGCTGAATAGATACTCTTTATTATAAGGTTCTGCATTCACTGATGAGTCAGTGCAGGGCAAACCAATTTTCTTCAGAGAAAGAAGAAATATAGGAAGGGGCAAATCAGTTTTTCCAGTGGAGTCACTTCTGCATGCAGAGAAGGACACATTCCTTATGGTGCTCTCAAGATCTGAGTTCAGATGAGGAGTGTACATTTGAAGTGGATCTCTCAATTGCCCCTACCCATGATTTCTCTGCAGTCCAGAGCAGTGCTGGATTTTAAACCTTATTCCTTATGGATGTTAATCCAGTGAGTCCTTTGGACCAGATTACAGTGGGCCCAAAGTGAGCCCTTAAGCCTAGATAGCATACACAGCAGATCCTCAGCATGGATTGTTTTCTTCTACAGCTCCTTTCCTATTACACCAAAAATACATGTTGACTTTTATCACTGAACAAAAAGCTTGCCAGGAGAGCTGGAAATCACAACAGGACCACCAAGCTGACCCACAGCCTCTAAATCTCCTGCTACACTATTTCTTGATTTAAATAACCTTAAATACCCTTTGGGCTGTTGGGGCTTTTTTATGTATTCTTGACAAAGATTTTTAATGGAAAAAGATAAAATGTGTCTCCTGAGCTGTTTTCGCATTTAATGTTCTATGAAAAATACTTTTCATATCTTGATAATATCATTTATCAGCATGATATGCAGCATAGCTATAAATAGTTTGCTACTGTTTTTTCCTTAGAGATTAAATTTTTTTTCTTGCCTTCTCTTTGGGCTCTAAGAACTGTTCCACTGTATAAAGTCTGCCCTAAGTTGTGTCAGGAGTTGGACACTGTAATGAAAGGATGTTAGAAAAATTCCCTTCCTTTAGTGAATTGGATGTGTCAAGGGGGTGAGACATTTGGGATGCTTTCATTGGTTTTTCCATTTAATCAAAATGCCTGCTGAGAATCAGAAAGATAGCTTCTACGAAACTCTTTGAATGAGAAAATTGTTTTGGGGGGGGTTTCCTGTAAAAATAATTTTTCGTATTATAATGTTCACTTTGTGATTTAAATTCAGAAGCAAGTATTTTATGGAGAAAGTATTCTGAAAATTCCCTCCTTCCCCCAGATGTGAAAGTCAAAATATTATTTTTTTTCAGAGACTTGATTGTATATTATAGGGCAGGGCTATTTTTGGCAGGAATAGCAGAGTGAGTTTTGGAAAAACAGAGGTAAATTAGCTTAACCTTCCCTTCAGCTTAGAGGTGGACTGGTCTTGAGGTTCCTGAAGGTGCTTGCCCTTTATACTGCTCAGAGGGAGTGCTGTTTGTTCCCATGTATCCTTCACAGTGTACATTTCCTGTATGAAATGCTCCAACCATTGCAAACTGCCATGCAATTTCAACTTGTCTGAAAGTGAAAGCTTAAACCCTGGGCAGAACTTGTATAATGTAGAAGTAGTGTTAAATTGTGAGGAGAAACTGTAGAGAATTTCATCTCATGGCTTACTAGAAAAAGACCAGTATTTGGTCTTTTATACCTCAGGAGAGTGACCTGTTCATCCTCTTATTAACAGTGAAATCAAGTTGTGTTTTTCTGTTGGACCAAACATTTGAACAGGCTTTAAAAAAAAAAAAAAAAGAAAAGAGACAGTATTTGTTGCTTTTATTGATTTTATGTGCTGCCACACCTAACACCAGTAATTCCTTCAAAATAAATCCAAATAAATCCATTCCTCAGCTCTTCCTTAAGCAAGGAATATTCTGTAGTTAGTTTGATGAGCTATGGTGAGGTTGGTACAGAACCTTCATGTTGTTGTCTGTGTCCTATAGGGTAAAGTCTCAAAATCTCTCTGCCAGGTTTTAGTGTTTCTCACTACAGTAAATGATAATGATAATGTTAATGTTCACTCTTTTCACATGTACAAAGACATTTAGCCATATTAAGTTCTTTATTCTAAATTTATGCTTCAGTAACACTATTCTCTGCTCTATTTTGTAAGTAAGAAATTACTCCTAACCTTATGGAGAGTGGTGAGGGAGGGAGGTTCACTTGTGTTTTTTATTCTCTCCTATCCCATCCCCATATGTCCAAGCATTTTCCTAAGACCTCCTGATGCCTCATAAGATTCCCTTTAAGTAGTCTGTGCTCCTCTCAGGTGAAGACAGAAGCACTGTATGTGAAAAGCCAAAAACTTGAACAGCTTGTTGTGATTCCTTATCTTTCCTATTGAGTGTTACTGAAAACCAATGATGCAAACAGCAATACAGCAATTATCAAGGAAAATGAACATTACTGAATTGCTTGATTTTGTCTTTGCAGGAAGTACCTGATAAGAACAAAACCAATGGACTATATTTTAGAGATGGGAAATGTCGGATTGACTACATCCTTGTGTATAGGAAATCTAATCCACAGACAGAGAAGAGGGAAGTATTTGAGAGAAATATCAGAGCAGAAGGACTTCAAATGGAAAAAGAAGTAAGAGATATTCCTTAAAAAAACTTTCACATTGAAGCTATATAGAATCTGGGGGTATGATTTGTTTACTCTGAAACTCCTTCACTGTTGTAGCAGTAGAAAAATGCTTTTAAGCATGCCTAAATATAGGCCAGAGCAGTGCAAAAGTGTAGCCTAAAGGAAAATCAGACACAGGGATTGAAGGCTAAAACAGGCCATTACAGTCATCTTTTTTCAACCTTATGCACAAGTAGGCCACAGAATTTCATCTGGTGTGCTGTGCAATACAAAAAAACAAGTGCTGGGTTTGAATGGCCTGAATTCTACTGAATGCAATCCATATTTCTGCACCTACATTTTCTTCTAGCTACGTGCTTCACTATTTGCTGAGGCTCTTCATACTCTTTCCTAAGACCTAACTAGATCCCTGCCTTCCTTTATCTGTCAGCTTAGGCAAAGCAATGTGAGAAGTATTTTAGAAGTTCAAAAACAGCTTTCTCCTTCTGTCTTAACCCTAAGCATTGAAATAATTGGGCAGTACATATGAATCATTTATATCTACATTATTTCCAATATAATGTCCTAAATCAGTAGATCTTTTATGGACAAGAGTGTAGAAATTAATGTGAAGTGTCTAAAATGTAATGATATGTTAGGTAGCAGGACCATATCTCTTTTCCAAGCCTATGATCTTCCTTAAACTTTGATAATGTGCTTAAACAGGGCTTAAGCCTCACTTCCATCCAGAACAGGGATTGCTTAGTGTTTACTTTTATTTGTGCCTGGTGGACTCATGCTAATATGCATTGTCATGCTGCCAGTGGTGGAAACAGAAGAGGAATTTTCAGGATATAGGCTTTGATCAATTATGTAGATGTTACACATTATCTCCCTTTCTTTCACTGAATTCTTGGTACATGTGTAAATATTCTGTCTGTGTGCTTGAAATGCACACTTCTTTGGAGAACACTGGGGAAGAAAAAAGGGGAGCCTTTACAGAAAAATAAAAATGTTTATTTTCTTTAAATGTTTTTGACTGAACATGGGTATTGGTGTATGTAAGTGTATTAAGAGCATTTTACCAGTTACACCAAAAGTTACTCTAAACTATTACTTCAAATAAACTGAAAGTCATCATCTTCAGTGCTGCAGTAATTGATAGATGTTTTCAATGCCAGAGATTGTTCATTATTACATTTTCTGTATACATGCTACTGCCTATAGGACTTGTAACCCAACACGGGAGTGTTGCTGCAGCTATTCACCTTCACATCCTAGAATTCTGCCCTGCTTCCACCAGGAGATATGATAACTAAGTCTCTGAAATTTGGGCAGTGTAGAAAACGAATGGGGAAGGAATCCTCCCTATTAATACATATGTCCAATGGTTTCAAATAAATTTTTTCTTACTTTGTGATTTTTGCAGATTTATTACTGTGCTAAGGTCAGCAGTGAAAGCTATGAAATCACTTTATATTTTAAGTATTATGAAACTTATTGCAACATTCTGCACTGAAAACTTTTTCAAATTGATGATTTAAGCGCTTGCTATAGAGGTTTTTTTTTGGCTTTCAAGACCATTTATTTGGACTTTGCTGCCTAGGCTGCATGAATGATCTGCCAATTTGATTATTCATTTCAGTTTCTATTTTGCTAGTGACATGCAGTTTTATTTCTTACTAATCTCATTCGCCCTTGGTGTGACTTCTTGCCAGCATCAGTAATTGTACATTTTCTAAACACAGAATGATCAAAATAAGGTTGTGCTACTCAGGCTAATGTTTTTAAAATCGAGGGTAGGAATCTTTTTTAACATATGACTCTGACCTAAAATTAAACCCTAGCATGTACACTTTATGATCACATTAGTTTCTAAATTTAATTAGAATCCTGAAGGAAATATGTACATTCTTAGTACGCTCCCTCCCCCATCCCCAGAGATTAAGAACAGTGCTGCATAACACTGAGCTTTAAACTAAGCTGAGTGATCACCTACTGTCTAGATTATTTCTCATTATTTTTACTTCTCCTTTTTTTGAGACTACATGTAATTTTTAGTGTTAATTCTGGAATATTTTAACTGCAGTGGTTTTTTTTTTTGAGTTGTTCACATGTAATATACTGCTTCCATTGAAAAAAAGCTTGCTCCCAGATGAAACGAGAAAACTGCCTATTGCTTTGACCACAGAACATATCCAGAGGCAATAGGGAGAAACTGTTGGACCAAAAGAAACTTTTTACCTTCCATGAATTTTGTGTGGTTGTTGGTTCATTCTCCTTTGGCTACCAGCTGTTCATATCTTGGCATTCGATTGTGTTAGCCCTGTCCTTTTAATGTGAAACCACTGGCAGAGAGGAAAACTTACAGAGCTATTCTCACTGCAATTTCAAACCCATATGCCTCACTGCAGGGAGGGAGAAGTGCACTTCAGTGGCTCACTGACAAGTACAGCACAGTGAAATTCCCAGGGAGTGGTGAATGCAGGGAGCTGTGTTCCCTTAGCAGCATGAAATGAGAGAGTGAATCTGAAACAAATTCACAACAGCTGAGATAACTTCAGGCACAATGTCAAGATCGTGTAACTGAGAAAGGTCTGAACAGATATATGTTTCTGACTCTAGGAAAAGGTGATAATGTTTTGCAGATATTCCCCAACAAATTCACACTCGCAGTCTTCAACTGTACCACACCACTCTGCCTTGGAAGTTGTGCCAGATTTTGTGCTCAGTACATACAGTAATAAAGAATGAGGGGATCCCAGACCAAGGAACAGATAATTCAAATAATGAAAATTATATCACAACAACAAAAAAAATAGAGAAAAAATAGTGATAAAACATTTTTAAAGAGTGAAAAAATTTGAAAATAGTAAAAAAATTTAAATATTAATGATTTTAAATTGAAAGCAACACTCTAAGAGTGAATGCTAATTGAGTGGTACAGTACAAGTCATTTTATGACTTGTGATTATGATTTTATAAGCTTCCACCTGCTTTTCTGTGTATATTGGTTCTGGAAAGCATGAGTGTTTTGACCCTGTCACAGCCAGACAGTTCCAGACCACATCCAACACATGCGATCACATGCAGAGATGCTCAAATAAGGTAATCAAAAATGTAGGTCACTCCTGGGAAAGAGACTGTATTTTCTTTTCAGCCAGGTGAAAAATTTCCTCTGTTGATTTATCCTCTTTTCCAATGTCTCACAAGTGAGATAAGTAACTATGATATCCTGGCTCTGGGATCCTTGATGACCCTGCTGGTCTCATTTTTCAATACTCTTTGAAAAAGACTTATGTGTGGGGAAAATGGAGAGGACAGTCTCCAAGTGGAGCATGTTCTTATGGGAGATGAGGTACCAATCACACTGTAAGTTTGTAGGCACTGATACCATCTGTAAATATCACATGAGACTCATCCTTTCCAGAGCTGGTGGGCAAAAGGTTAACAGGGTGCTACTGTCCACATTCTGAGGGTATGTTTTGCATTTATCTTAATGCAAGATAAACCTGAGACTTAGATCGACCCACTGACGTGCAAAAGAGAATTACTTTTGATCACTTTCATGTGAAGAGAAAATATAGATGGTGTCTGTCATTCCAAATTGAATGTTCCTCCCTGCTGCCCAGCAATTTCTGGAAAACCTGTCTTTTCAAGAGAGAATGAAGAGTCAGAATTGCTTTGAGCCCGTGATCTTTTTCACAAGAATAAATATTTATAAATTTAACCTCTTGGCCAAAATCTGGAGAAGTACCCTTTTCCCAAATTATTCCTGCAGCATGAATTACTGTTCACCTGTCCTAAATGACCAGGTAGAACTAAGTTGCTGTCAAGAGTACCTACACGAAAAACAGTATTACACAAAAACAGAATTACAGATATGTAAGATACTTTAAACTATACTATCATAATAGGTCATGCATGGCCAGCATGCAGCAGCTAACTTGTATTACTCATTCACTTGAAAACTTCTTAAGCTGCACTGTAAAGTAATGCAAATTCATGACAGAGGTGAGAAATTTATGCTGGATGAACAAACACAGACCACACTTGCATGTGTAATTTGTACAAGAGAAAAAGAAGAAAGTAATCTTGACTTAACTAAAAACAGTGTATCCAAAATGAATCTGATGTTGGGTTAGGATTTGATCATGTAGCCCTAGGAACAGCCTACATTTAGTTTGAACATGGCATGATTTTTTTGGTTTTTCTGCTTCTCATGACTAGACCAAACTATGTAATACAGAGTATTTCTACTACTAAATGTACTTAATACATTATGCTTAATGGTTGTGTTTAAAGTTTTTAATTTATAGATTATAAGTTGATTTCATGCAGTGTACTTGAAAAAGCAATTGACAGACAAGAAGAAAGTGAGTGATAGAAGTGTAGTAAATGGGAACTAACCCCATGAGTAGTGAAAATAGTATTCAGGCCTTTTATTTTATTCATTTTGTGTATTTATGGTAACGAATGTCTCAGTATAAAGGCAATTAACTACTTTAAACCAATACCATTTCTTACTGCCCTGGAAAGCAAGACTCCTCACAGCTTCTGCATGCAGAATGTGCTTCAGGAACTAGCTTCAGATATTTTACAAGTAACAGCCAATCCATTTGTGTGAATCTGGCACACTGAGTTTTGCGTCTCCCTGGTAAATGATGTCAGTGCAGTGCTAGTCCAGTTTTTGGAAGAATCCAAGTTGTGTGGGTTTTTGTGTCACATGCCTGATTAGAAATTTAAACTTTGCCACCATAAGTGTCAAGCTGTCACCAGGGCACCTCTAATTGCATTCACTCCCTGCCTCAAGCAGCAGCTGACATTTCTAGTGCAACATCTGACAGCAAAAACACAGCTGGTGTATACGATAGGCAGTAGAAATACATAATAGGTGTTCTCTGGGGAAAACCCAAAAGGACAAGAAAGAAAAGCACAGTATAAGCTTTAGTTGTGTTGTATGAACAAATATCTACTAGTGGGTATACTCTGAGTTATGTTAGCATGACCCTAGAAGTTGTATTTTGAAATATTTTTCAGTAGTTGATGCAATATAATTACAGAATACTATTATTTCAGGACTTCTCAAGTTTGCAAGCAGATGTAGATAGGTTCCTGAAGAGCTAGGAATAGTTGTGTAAAGCAATTTCTTTTGATGTAGCTGTAACTTCGTGCTAATGGGGCAGGACATAAGAAGCTAGAAATATGTATTCAGTAAGATATTTATATTTAGCAGCAAGTTGGAGTCTGCTTTCAAGATGATGAATGTTGAGAGAAATTACAGATGACAGAAAGAGCACGCAAAGTATCTCTGTGACTTTTAGCACATCCCTGAGTGTAAAAGGAAAATAGACCTATGACCATGTCAAAGTGAGGTAAAACTTAGAAATAAAGAACAAGAATAAGCTAAGAACTTCAAAGACTGAAACTTCTGAGTACTAACTGTGTTCAGAAAGTGATGATATGAAAGAGACATTATCATCAAGAGCTATTGCTTCTGAACTTAATCAAATACTGTCAACTTTCTGGAAAAAAAAATGACATCTACTCCTTTCTGTTGTTGTTGTTGCTGTTAGTACTGCAGAACCAAAACAGTTAGGAGAGACTGATCTGCTTTTTTCTGGTTTGTGCGTCATCAGTGCAATTGTTCATGAGATTCCTGTTATATAAACATTTTCTTTCTGATTGTGATTCATGGGTAGAAAAGAACTGAGCTGACTTTCAGACCCCAAGTGGCGCTTGCAGATCTGAGTTAGAAAAGGTGTTTTATAAATGTAGCTTATGTAATTTGGTTCTCTGAGCCATGCACAATAAAATCTCAGTGCCTTTATAGTTGATTCCAAGTTTATTTTTCAGTTATGACTTCAGTTTATCCAGTTATTGAAAGAACAATAACTTTTTTGTAGTTTATTGCTCCTATAGATGTAATTTGATCAACCAGGCATACAGTTTAAACCAGAGTGCTTAGTCTGTGGTCAACTGACTTTTTACAACTTGCCTGGAGAGTTTGTGTGATAGCCAGGAGCAAGCTGCAGGTCAACTGGAAAATCTTTTCCTGACTGATTGTGTTTATTTGGTGCTCATATCCTTTCCCTGTTGTGTTGAGCTTACTCTGCACATATCAAAAGCACCCATCCACTAGAGAAAAGGGTGGCTAGGGAAAGCTTCCACCATTGAAATTATATCAGCTGTCCTCTGAGCTTTTTGGCAGAGAGAAAGATAGCTATGAGCATGCCTATGTGAGACATGTACTAGGAAGCACTGGGACAGTGGTGAGAGTGGTGATGATCCCTACTGTGCATGCATGGTTGGTCAAGCAACATGCAGGATGTCACCTATGACTAACAGGTTTCCTTTAGGTCAGACTGGCATTTGGACAAAACTAGGCTTTCTTGATCTTTGAAGATGAGACCTTGTCTTGGGTTTGCGTGGCAAGGTTTTGGTGGTAAGTGGGTCTACAAGGATGGCTTCTGTGAGAAGCTGTTAGAAGTTTCCCTCACATCTGTCAGAGTCTGTGCCACACAGCTCCAAGATGAACCTGCTGTTGGCCAAGACTGAGCCCGTCAACAACAATGGTAGCACCTCTGTGATAAAGTATTTAAAAAGAGGAAAAAGCCTGCTGCAGAACAGCAGCCAAAAGAGAGGAATGAGAATATGTGAGAGGAACAACTCTGCAGACACCAAGGTCAGTGAAGAAAGAAGGGGAGGAGGTGCTCTAGCTGCTGGAGCTGAGATTCCCTGCAGCCCATGTGCAGACCACGGTGAGGCATCTGTGACCCTGCAGCCCATGGAGGTCCACAGGAGAGCAGATATCCACCTGTAACCTGTGGAGAACCCCACAAGGGAGCAGGTGGATGCCCAAAGGAGGCTGTGAGCCTGTGAGAAGTCCACACTGGAGCAGGGTCCTGTCAAGACCTGTGGCCTCCTGGAGAGAAGAGCCCATGCTGGAGCAGATTTGTTGGTAGGACTTGTGACCACATGCAAGAGACCCACACTGGAACAATCTGTTCCTGACAGACTGCATCCCATGAAAGAGACACGTGCTGGAGAATTTTGTGAAGAACTGCAGCTTGTGGGAAGGACCCAAGTTCAAAAAGTTAGCGGAGCACGGTCTCCTGTGGAAGGCACCCCACACTGGATCAAGGGAAGAGTGTGAGGAGTCTTCCTCCTGAGGAGGAAGGGGTAGCAGAGACAACACGTAATGAATTGCAGCCCCCATTCCCTGTCCTTACATACCACTGTGTAGGAGGAAGTAGAGAAAAGTTGGAGTGAAGCTGAGCCTGGAAAGAGGGAAAGGATGAGGGAAGGTGTTTTGAAGTTTGGTTTTATTTCTCATTATCCTATTCTAATTTGGTTGATAATAAATTAAACTAATTTTTCCAAGTCAAGTCTGTTTGGTCTATGATGGTAACAGGTGGGTGATTTCTCTTTGTCCTTATCTAGACCCATGAGCTTCCTCTTCTATTTTTTTCCCCTGTCCTGATGAAAAAGGGAGTGATGGAATGCTTTTAGTGGGTACCTGGCATGCAGCCAGGGTCAACCCACCACCGGTGTAATTCAATGTTACACCACTACTGTGACCAGTATCAAAAATCCCATAGCTTTCATGGACTCTAGTAAGTTGTTTCAGTGTCTCACTTTTCTGATCCTATTATTCAATATGTAAATATCTACAGCTAATGAACTTACAGTACAAATTATGCAGCCTGCAGGCTCTGTATTTTTTCGTGAGGAGCAGCATAACTATAATTATTAGCAGGTGCAGTTTGTTATTTAATGTTTTAAGCATGCACTGTGTCTGGTTGCATCCACAAATCATGGACAGGGACATCAGCATGACATAAACTACGCCTGCAAAAGGGAACCAGACAGAAAAGCAAACCTTACCACAAGCATTATAAATTAAAGTGCTTCCAGCTATTTAATTTTAAATGTTGGGCTATTCATTTCATCCCAATTCATCCAGAGCAAGTGGAAATCAGACTGGTCTTATTATCTAATAGCAAAAGGAGTCTCTTTTCAGCAAAGTTTTACAGAAAAATGTGTTGGTACAAGCAGAACAATGTCCTTTCCCAGGGAGTGTTCTCTACCACAAAACCATGGTCACTAAACAATGGAGAAGTTTCCAGCTGCTTGAACTTCTGAGGGAAAAGTTTTAGATTTCAGATGCTATGTCCACTGTACAGCACAATGGCAATTTAGAAGAAAAATTTGAGGAGATAAATGAAAGTCTGGATAGATAGGGTCTGAATTCAAATTTCAGAATGCAGTTCTTAAAGATAAATTTCTTGATTATCTGAGGGAGCCCATAAATTAATATTTTTCTGAGCTGACAAGTGCCAGCCTTTAATAGGGCATTATAAAACTAGTAGACTAAGTAAATGTTGCTGAAAACTTGATCCACTTTTCAAAAAACCATGGCTTTTTCAAGGAATAGAGAGGTAACACAGAGAATACATAGATAACTGAATAGGAATTTAAAAGCCCCTGACATACTTCTTTCAGGAACAGGTAAAATTTCTTGTCAAATAATTTACTGTCATCAACATCCACAAATCAGAATATCAAAAATCTTTTGAAGAAAAAAAAAAGAGAGGCAACAGGTTAAGAAAAAATTATCACGGTTATATATGAGATGTCCCCCGTATGTCAAAAGTCACCTTTCCCTTTACAATAGCTGGTCTTACACTGCAATTATTTTTGAGGTGTTGTTTCAACTGCCAGCAGCATCAGGAATAAGCATAATGCACAAGGCTACGATCACTTAATGCACAGTGAGAGTTTTCATTGCCCAAAGGTGACATGACTGGTTTGCTGCAGCACTCCCTTACAATAATGGCTTAATAAGCAAAAATCTAAAGTTGTCTCTAGGGAACAGAAAGACAGAGTATATAGAAACCCAGCAGTAGGCTTTATGTTCTCATTTTATGTTAATGATTTTGGTGTTGAACTTATTTTGAGAAGACATCACGTAATTTAAAGCATTATGCATCCAAAACAAATAGTAATGATTGGTCTCGGGGAAATTTACATCTTCCCCTAAAGCCTGACGAGGTGTGGGGCTGCCCCCTTGAAAGTAGTGCCAAGAGGGAAGCATGAACCTGGGAGGAACAGTTCCCTGTGTCACTGCTCTTGGCACAAGGACTCCTGGCCCTCTCATTGTGGAATTTTTGTTGTTATACAGGGTTAAGTCGTGATGCAGCAAGTGGAGCATTGATGCTCTGTGCCTTGGATTAATTGTATCTCAGTTGTGAGAACGGAACAAAACAGAACTAGTCAATTACATCAGGGCTCAACTTCCTTGAAAAAGACCTTTGAGTTTATGGGTCTCTGGGTCCAAATGAAATGCAGAATTATCCACTGCATATTGACATATTTTCATATTTGTTTCTTACTGCTTGAGTGGTAATGAAGTGGTGTTGTAAGTGAAGTTTAAAAAAGCCTGACCTGAGGGAAAAATGCTTCTGAGATAGCCACACTAACTGAAACTTTTGTCAGCCAGTTAGTCATGTCCTCCTGTTTAAAGTCTTATCTGGTTTACAAAACTCTCTTCTGTGCAGAATTTCTTTTTTTAATCTGAAACCTCTTGAAAGAATCTGTAAAAGTACATTTTAGACAAAATGGTGTGAAAGCCCTCTTGTTTCCTCTTGAAGCTCTTCATGGTACTCTACTTACTACTCGTCTGATGTACAGCGTTTTTTTGTTAATAGACCTTTCCAACAAAATTCTCTCCTTTCTTAAAATATCTTTGTGCTTATTTCTTTGTTTAAAAGCCATCTCTTACACTTTTTTAGACTTCAATTTTTTTCAGAAAGAATAAAACTTATACCGTGAAAATGTAGATAGGAGAAGAACAAAATGGAGACATATATCTGGAAACCATGACTCTATACTTTGTCTTGTAATATGCAAAATTCATGTTCTTTTCCTCAAGAAATTTGTCTTTTTGTATTTAGACTTCTGCATCTTTTTGCGCCTTATAAATTCATAATCTATTCTGTGACCTCTTTTTCTGGGGAATCTGGAGAAACTCCAGAGTGCTGGTGGGAAGGCATGTCTGAAGGTCAACTTCATGAAGCAGAGCTGTCACCAACGCTAGATCAAGATGGCCATGGCTTGTTTCTATAGAATTCTGTAGGTTTTCTATAGATAACAGCCTGGCCCTTCATCACCAGAGTTCTTGAAGTTGTACTGTGAGTGCTATTGCTATTGGAAACTGTGACTTTCTGAGACAAGATTGGATTAAACAAATGTCCTGAAACAGCAGTTGAGAGAATAGAAGCTGTGATTTTTAGAACATTCCAGGTCAATGTTCTTGTGCAAATTTATGGATTTTATCATTATTAACTTCAGAAATTCACAGGAGAGAAGAATTCAAGTAATAAAATACAGAAAGTACTGACCAAATTCAAGAGGCCTTTTAAAGTACAGAGGACACTGATGGGAGGCTTTGTTATTTAAAGATCTGCATTTCCCTATGTCTTCTCTGCAGGAAGAGTGAATAGGGTGGGATGGGGGAAATGGATGGCAGCCAAGGCATTGTAAAATGTTTTGAATCAAATGCTGCTGCTGTGATGTGTCCCAGACAGCTGAGCAGTGCACTGGATTCACCCATGAAGGTGCAGTTGTAGGCAGTAACATGTCTCTGCTACTGCAGAAGCTGATGTGGGTGGTGAGGAACAGGAGTCCAGGGAAAATAAGGTGATTTTACTGCAGAGCCCCAAGAGGAAAAAGAAAAACCAACATATTGACTGTAGTTGTTGACAATGTATATAATCTGACTAGGTAGGAGCTTAATATGCATCAGTTCATCTAATTCTGAGGAAAATAGGACAAATGAATTGCACCTTGAAGGTGCCTGTTCCTCTCCATTGCAGACATCTAAACTTAGTTGCCCTGAATCACACCTGTGGTGTCTGCTCCTTGGGAATAAGCCTTCAGGGAACTTCTCAGGATCAGTGGGCTTAGAGACATGATAGTGCCAGTGTCTTGATACAAATATAGTGGCCTGCCAGCAGGGAAAACTGGGTCAGATACCTGTCACACACCATATCTACAAACTACTCAAGATAAGCCTTTTTGTTTGCCCTCTGTCCAGGTGTTGTCTATAGATTTATATTAATAGATCTGTGGATTGCAAGATCATCCCCAGTACTGGTATAATGTCAACTATACAACTAATGGAATTGTGTGACAACTGAAAATTTCCATTCTAAAATCCCCAAGCTATGGAATGGATTAATATTTCTGCAGTTTTCCCATTATTTGACATTTTTTGTTCTTTGATGTTTTGACTGGGAATTGATGACTGCTTGCCATGCTGATTTACATTTCCATCTTGGGCTGGATTTTTGTGAAAAGAAACACAATTCATGTCTCCTACTAATGTATTATTCCAGCCAAAAGGCACAACACAACAATTATTTGGGAAAGGTGAGTGCTTCAGAGTTTTGGGAAAGGAGGTAATCTAGAATGATGATGAGAAAGCATAAGAGGACACTCGAATCAAAATGTGAAGGCATATCCACATTAAATCATGACAGATATGTAAGGAAAGCCCCCTTGTCATTGTATAGTTCCCACTATAAAAGTGTGACTGTGAAATCACTTTGGAAATACAACACAGTCCCTTAACATCTTGAAACAATTGTTTTATATTTATGGAGAACATCTTAACAGAATGCAGCAAAGGAGAAAGGCAAGCAATTAATAATCTCTAGTATAAAATAGACTCAGCAAAGAATTTTAGCTGAGGAAGGGGAAACATTTTGAATATGTGAAAATATTTCATTTAAACAGATTCAGTATTAAATACCTGATATTAAAATGCTGTGCTAGTTGTTTAAAAGGCTATCTTTAAAAAAGAGAAAACAGATATAATCCAATGAAATACCAGAGCATGCAATTTTGTATGGACATTTTTTTAAGTAAATCAAAGTGAAGAGTTTCACCTGTTTCCTGACAAATTTTTAGAAACCTTGTCCAATTTGCTCCATTTTCATAAAATTTATTCAGTTTGGTGTTGCAGCAAAATACTTTTATCTCTTAAATGGCATCACAGCTGATCACTGAAATGTTCATACAGGACTAACCATGCCTCGCTAGCAAAGCTTTTATGTGCTATCTTCTTAATTCATTTCATAGATTACTTGTAGAGCATGAAGGATATTTTCCATTAGACAATATGTCACATAAAAGAAAACCTCATTTACTAAACTCATGACTACATTCTTGATGCAGGAATGATCTAACAGAAGCCTTTGTAATCAGAGTCTCTGGACCAGAATTTTATTTCATGTGACTACAGAAAAGTAAAATTATATCAACAGCCTGGAATATAGTGCTGGGCCACAATTTGCTTCAGGTCTCATCAGGAGGTACTTGGACATGAACAGATTACTTGCTCTTACATTCCTTATCCTGTATTCAGAGATTATCAGTCAGTTCCTGAAACTTGAATGGGAACACCTGAAAATGTGCCAGGTTTTCTTGAACACCTAGAATTTGTATTTTCTAAACAGTGCATATGAACCTCTCTAAACACCTGACAAACAGTGTAACTCTACAGCGAAGTCCTGGAGCTCTGTCAACAAACTATTACCAATGTCCAAAAGCACTGATGTCTTTCATTGTATTACTCTTGAGTTCCTAGCTTCTTGTAGATTGAGTTGTTTTAAGTGTATGCCTCTAACAAAGGGAAGATATGTTTCTGGTGCCCTTAACAGCTAAATTTTGATCTTGAAGCCTATAAAACTGAAGATCTCAGAAAGCAGTTTTAAGTAAAATAATAACATATTCCACAGTAAGTGCAGCACTCAGATACCGTGGAAACTCTGAAGGATATTGGATGTGCTTGAAGAAACTTATACTTTTAATACCACTTTTGCCTGAGTCCTCTGTGATTTTTATCAAATAGCTCTTTATTGATTTTAGTATGGTGAAAGCAAAATATGTGTGTGTGGATGTGGATAGAGTTTAAGTAAAGAACCATTTCTGCCTTCTTGACAGGGTTTATTACAGTAATATCCACATGAGAGCATAATATAGGGCTTCTCCTTTTATCCCAGGCTAAGCACTCTCAGCCACTCGTATATTCCTTACAGCCCCACATACCAAGTCCTAGAAATTCTTATCTGGTGTTCAATAGGACCTGACCTAAACCTCCTTTGCTACAATTTAATCCAGTTATTTCTTGCCTGATTGAGAAGAAAAATGGAGTGCAGTTCATTCCTTCTTATTCATAACTATTTCTTACTTATTTTTAAAATGTTACTGTGGTCAAAAGATTGTTCTGAACAATCTTTTTCCCCTAGGTCAAGTTTCCCTAAATTCTTTATCATTCTTATTTTCCTGCTCTGATTTTTCTTTAATTAATACATCCATTTCTTACTCAGGCTGTACTTTACCCCCTGCTGAATAACTATGCAAAATAAAGGACTAGGGAATTTTAGTACTGTATGCTCTTAATTTGATTTTTTTTTCAATCTTCATGCACCTTACCCTATACTGGCTTCTGTTTCTGGCTTCTCTGCTTGATTCTAACAGTGATATTTTGTGTGTTCATCTTTTCTGCATTTAACTCTCAGCCACCTCTCTATCTTCTGTGCTACAAGAATGTGCTTGTCAGACACATTGAGTGTAACATGAGAAGCCATTTACCTAAGCACAGACCATAGTTTCCCCCTCCCCCATTTTCCTTTGCTCTTCATTATACATTTAAAATATTCATATGTTAGATAAGTGCATCACTTTAGGCACTTTGTGACATTTCCAACATTAGATTTTCTATTTTCTTGTCAGTTTTGCTGCCACTGCACTTACTACCAACGATGTACAGTGGTGATGATTGCTCAATTGTTACCCAGAGCTCTTTCCTTATTAGTATTTTGATATTTTCCTGTTAACCTTTCACGTTTTAAAGGGGAGATGGCATCTCTGTCAGATGAACTCTTCACTTAAAATCTGCCAGAAAAAAAATATTTCAAAGCTCTCAGTTTTCTCCCACTTTGTGCTCAAATACTATCTGGACAAAGCAAGAATACCCACATTCTTGTTCCCTTGGTAGTTTGGGAAATTTAATATATGTATATTTTATACAAGGTTCCTCCAGTTCAAAAGGTGATATGTCTTCCTGTTATTTTTTCAAAATGAAGTTTTAAAAAATAGAGATCTGTAATTTGTTGTGCTCCAGAGGCTGCTGTTGGCAGAGATCTGATGCTGCAGCTGCCTCCATCATAAGTACATCACACAGAGCCAGAGTGATGGGCAGGACTAGTTGCCCTCTGTGCTGGTGAGAGGAGCCTGGTAAGAGAAATGTGACTTGGACTGATCAGGAGATAAGCAAGCAAGATGCAGATGGGATTCTGGAGGAGGAAACAAATATGAGGAGGAAACAAACACTGAGAGAAGTATTTGTCAGTTGTGTTTCCCAATATGTGTAAGACAAAGAAAGGGGGAGGGGGAGTTGCTTTGAAATATTGTGCTGCAGAAATTAGTCAATTTTTATAATTTTTCAATCTTTCCTTTTTTGAAGAGCAATATGGCAATTGTGGATGGTAAGGCAATAACATTATTTTAGGAAAGAAATTCACCAGCTGTGCTACTGTGATGATAACAATTCAGTTCAAAGCTTTCAGTCCCTAGTACCAAGAACTAGAAGAAGTATGTGCCATACAGTTTTAATATCATTTCTTCCCTAACCAATTCACCACTTTGCTCTGACATTCAAAAGAGGTTATGCATGACAGTGTATGTGTGTACAGCACAAGTAATTATAGTGATTCTGCAAAGTTGCATCAAATGATGCAAAGCTACATTGCTACACTACATTTCTCTGACACACTGGATGTTATATTTTAAATATTTGACAGGAACAACAGCCTGCAGTGTATGTGCAATTATAATACCCTAAGAGGTGGTTTGTTGAGATAGTGTTCTGCAATTTGCAAAATTTTCCCTGTTGTCTAGTGATGTAACACTAATGGAATTTCCCTCCAATTTAAAAATATCTTTTATAATATTCACTGGGCCCAAAATGCCATGTTTTTAAGAAAATTCTTTTCAACAAAATTATTATTATCTAGAGAGCCATTGATGTATGAGCCATACTGACTTATTTCAAAAATTATCTGGTTGAATTATAATTTTCTTGTTAGGAAATCTCTGTAATAGAAGAAAATGTCTATCACAGTGCATCTATAAAGAGCTTGAAAAATTTGGATTATTAAGTAAAGTGAGATATTAATTTTATTTCCATGTTACTTTTCTCTACTTCCCTGTAGAAGAGAATGAAACATATTGCTGTAAGCATGTGTGTTCCAGAGGTACAATAGATGAGAATTTCAATACTACTCAAAAATTTTGCTCTGAATAAAAGGATCTGAATAGTACCACAGAGCTAAAAACTCTTTTGTACTTTCTGTTTCACTTATAGACTGTGAATTCTCTGCCGCAGCTCTGAGAGGCACAGCCCTTATAAAAAATGGGCAAAATGCTAAAAAAAATCTTGAAATATTTATCTGTCAATAGATAAAAAAGACATTTGTACTCCCTTAAGCTGAAAAGCTGCCTTTTTTAAACTGGGGGTTTCTTAAAGACAATAATATTTTTTTCTATCCCTAGAGGAGGACAGTATGGTCTATTAAGTAAAGAATCTTCATTTCAGCAGTTTCCATGGTACAAGTGAATTTGGAAAGGGGGATTCTTTGCCAGTGTATGTGTTACTTGTGGCCTTCATTTCATGCATCATAGGCATCTCAAACTGATTTGCGGAAAAAGGAAACCCAACAACTTCTGCAAAAAGTTGTAAAGCCGGTGTGTTTATTGCAGCGCTGGACGCATGTGGGGATCGTTGTCCCCCTTAAAGGACATGCACACCCCTGAGAATCCCCGAACCCTTTTTATTCCCCCTTGCTTATACATATGCATATAGTCTCATGCATATTCATTTTACTGATTTCATGTTACACTTGCACTTAGTTTTTTATCAGAAAGTACAGAAAGAGCTCCTGGGTCAGCTTGCCCCCTCTCCCGCAATCTCAGCCCCATCTGGCTCTGTCTGTTTCGAGGTTCAAGGGGCCCCTGTTATCTCAGTCCTTCGGCTGAAGCAGGTTTCGAGCACAGGTTTTTTTGCGAGAATAGGCAGTCTTGAACGCAGAACAAACAACTGTGTTTGCAAGCTACAGACTTAATTCAAAGAGGCACATTTTACCTAAATTTGAAATGGATTTCTACTCTGGAAAATTTCCCCTCTGTCTCAAAACCCCAAAATTTTTCTGCAAACAATTTCAGGATTTGTACCACCTCTTTGCAACATATTCAATCAGATCAAAACTAACATTATGTCATGTGATAGTGATGTTGTCTTTCAAGAAAAAGAGGACTGGTTTGTTTTCTGCAACTCCTCTCATTAAATCTGCCTGTCAGAGCTCTGAACTAGGAGAGGAAATCCTCTCTGTGCTCTATCACATTTATCTGAACCTTTAAGATACTGAGCTCCATCTGGTGTTGCTCTGCTCTTCTGTGTCATACAGGAGATGTTTTCATCCAGCACCTTCTGTCAGTAGGCACACTGGGAACAGCAGTAATTGATCAATAGCAGGGCTCATGTTTGGGTGTCTGCCTTGACAATTCATTGTGCCATGTATGGGCATTGCTTTATCACAATAAATCCTGGAAAGTGTGGGTGCTGAAAGGACTTTGGAGTACAGATTGATAGTCATATATGTATTTCTTGTCTTCCTTGATTGTATGAGCTGAGAAACAAGACTGCAGAGGGAGTTGAACAACCAAAGAGCTTCACACTGCTGGACCATGGGCAGGTGCTCAGAACCTGGGCTGCTGCCAACACTTCTGCATCCACGTGGAAGTTCAGCTGTGACCTTTCTGTCCAGAGACACTCTGGTGCTCAGAGAGGTTGCAAGGTCTCCAGCCACAGAGATAGTCAAGACCCCACAAACCACTCTAGTTGTCCGTGCTTAGAGCAGGAGATTTGACTATATGGCCTATATTATTCTAGGATGCAAGAAGAAGCTTATTCAGTTTTCTCTAGGTTATGTTTATGAAAAAGTTATCATAAGCCTGCCTGCATTTTTTGTGTATTTTATCAATTATCATGTTTGTGAAATTAACTGTTGGGCAAAATATAAACTGCCTTTTTCTTTACCAAAGCAATGTTTTCCCAATAAGCCTCTAAAAGCAAACATGAATATTTAATGGACAATTCATTAAATGTAAGTATTTTCTACTTAAAAAATTATTAATGAGAAATAAATCTGTATTGGAAAAATATTTGCTTTATATTTTACACTTGGGATAAATCACAAAGGAAGCTGCCTTATAAAATGTAGTTCAATTGTGTGATGCATTTTTAATGGCCTGTGGTGTCAAAAGAAAAATAATGTACTTAAAATGCCTTTCTTTGGCAGTCAAAAAAATTTGATGATGTCAACTAGCACTGTATAAAGTACTAACTTTTTTAATCTATAATTTGAGCCCATAACTGACATTTCATGTAAAGACACAATGTCAAATACTGTTTCCATAAGTAAAAATTCACTATTCTGCCCAGAGATTTTAGCTGTCTGCATTTTAAATCTGAAAATAATGAATTTCACATGTTTATAGTAATTTTCCAGTCCAGAGGAATTAAAGGATATTTGTCAGATAAAATCAGTATTATTAGCTATTTTGTCTCAGAGATCTTACCCAGATGTGTCTAACCTGTATTCATTCAGTATTTGCTGATGGAATTAGCAAGAAATGTTCTATCATTAGCTCACAGTCATATCAACCTTTTCCATTAAGATGGTCATACTGCAGATATTTCTAATTCTTTTCTCTTGGAAGTGCAGTCCAAGTCAGAGGATATTGCTTTCATGGTTGATTTACTACATCTAAGTTCCTTTACTGTAAGATCCATTCTGCGGATTTAGATGACATTTGTTGGAACTAAAGACTTCCTTCTGATGTTGTTTCTTATCTTAAAGGAATTTGTATTTCTCTACTGCAGATTGTGAGCTCATCATTCCACAGTAAATTTGAGCAGTGAGATAGTATTTGCATTTTACTTCTACTCAGGCAACCTACCATGTTCTTGAAGCTGTCCTCCCACTCACATATTTTTGTCTACATAGAAGGACATTGCAAGCATTTCCCCTTGTTCTGTTCCAGAACTGAGGTCCTGTCATATGCTGCCAGAAATTAAGCAGTGTAACAATGA
Organism: Peucedramus taeniatus; assembly: GCA_013400575.1. NCBI lineage: Eukaryota > Metazoa > Chordata > Aves > Passeriformes > Fringillidae > Peucedramus > Peucedramus taeniatus. Next base: position 54,855 of record WBNO01012559.1, on the reverse strand, counting down.
CACCTGCTCTGAGATGGATTAGATGACACACTGCCTGAATGCTGGCAGGAAGCAGCCACCTGCCTGCATTGCTAACTCCACTGGAGCAGAACCTCTGCAAGTACTTCGCAAAGTAAAAAAAAAAGTTTTACTTCATCATCACGTTTTGTCATGAGATTTCACATAAAAATCACTCTAAATCGCAATCATGTGCCTGTGTCTCCTTTGATCAAGTTATTCTACATTTCACATGTCAGTGTCCTCAAGTCAGAATTGCTTTTATCAAAGACTTCCTATTTTTATGTAGGGCTATCTTTTTTTATTCTTATTTTCATCCTTACTGCTTTTGCCCTACAGTTTCTTGCAAGTCAAAGGCTTCTTAATATCCTAATTAAAATGCGAACAATATATTCCCCTTTTTCCCTAAACCCGTGCTTTTGTTGAAGGTACATGTGTGGAAGATATTGGCACTGTTATTCTTTAGGTTCCTCAGAAGCATGAACACGGAGGCTAATGTTTGTGAGTATGCAATATTTTCCCTGAAACCAGACATATATTGACAGTATCGAAATAATTGCCCAGCAGCAATGTATGCACTGGAAAAGTATTGGCAGAATATATCTTCTGTTTTTCGAGCCCTATGGAATTGCCCACGTGAATTTACATTTACTTTGGTTTTGCAGAGGAAGAGCAGTTTAATCAACTAAAATTTGCTGGGTTTTGTTTTTCCACTTAATTCACTCCACATGGCAAATCAATCTGTGCTGTTAAGTAATTCTCAAAAAGAGTGGAACATGTAGTAGTGACTGTTTACTACTTGGACATCATACAGAGCTAGATTACAGAGAGAATTGTTACTAGAGAATGTATGTTGATTTTGTCTCGTTTTCTGTTTTTTCCCTGCATTATGGTCTTCCCAGAAATTAGCTAGGTTTGCCAAAATGTAAAGAACTGTTTCTGGTCTGGCTCTTTAACTTGCCTTGTAGGATCTTCCTTGAGTAGATAGCATTAATTCTGGTTGTTAAATATGTTTCAAAATCTTACTTACTTTACTTTGATGAGAAAGGATTTTAAAGAGAGACTCAACCCTGAGAATTTTTCTCTTAAGTGATGATAGGGAAAACACCTTAATGGTAAATCCTGACCTTTTTTTCACCCTATTGTTCTGCATACATGAATGAAAACCTGCCTAGTAGCCTCAAGGCAAATAAACAATGGCACCCTTCATTTGGAGCCACTGTAATTTTAACCTTCTGCAAGGATTTCTCAACGTTCTTAACTTTTAAACTCAAGAAATGCTTATATCAAGGTGAGTACCTACAGCTGCTTTTGTCTTGAAATGACTGGACAATATTATTGATAGTGAACTAAAATTGGCAAGGAGGAGGAGAATGTTCAAGAGAATAATTTACGAAAGATACTAATCTTTAGCCTTGATCGTGGAAGACAGCCTGCAAATACAGCAAAATATGGGCTTTTCAAGAGACATTCCATGTCAGCATAACTCTGCTTCTATTCAGACTAGCAATGATAAGTGCAGAATGAGCAGAGTGAGGCCAATAGTGAATACATGTATATTTAAATCCTGCCATCAAAAGACATTAGAACGCTTGCAGGAATACCTGGGAGTTTAGTAGCCAGGACTTAACCAGCAGTTAGCACCACTCTGTGCCCATTTTAGAAGAATGACAACCTGACCTTTACAACCTTTCCTTGATCTAGTTGATGACTGTAACTCACCACAGAAGGTGTTTCTGCTTTTGGAGTTACATAAATGGCCCATGCTTTAGTCTCTTTCACTCCTTACATAGTGACCCTGGAGAAGAAAATGTGGCTTTGTTTTTAAATGTGTTTGCAGTTGACTGGGTTTCTTTGGGAAACAGCAATATCTTTATAAACTTAATGGTGAAATAGAAATGTTGCCTTGCCAGAAGGGGAAGTCTGTAATAAAGTCTGTGGACCTGTAGTACTGCCTGTATTCTAGGACTGGCAGCAATGATACAGTACTGATGATGCTTGTCAATGAAGCCAAAATGTATATTGACTATCTGTCACCCAGATAGACTCTGGTGATCTGAATTATACCATATAAACTTGTTTTGAAGATCAGGTCAATTAAACTAAATATACCTTGCTACCGCTTCTCAATGGGAATAAGAATTAAATACAGTTCTTGTAATAAATAAGGGCATTTTTAAAGGAAAACAAGTCTAGAAAGTGTAGTTTTGAGCCAACATTTCTCTATGAAGAGAGCAGTTCTTTCAAAGAAAATATTATTTTCTCCAGCCAGTTTCAGTCAGTGGGTTGCCCAAAGGCTGCGAAATCTCTGCCTGTAGAGATATTCAGGACTCAACAGGACAAGCTCCTGTCTGAGCAGGCTGATCTAAGTTAGCCCTGCTTTAGTCAGAGGCTTAGCCCAGATGAGCCGTAGAGGTCCCTTCCACCCTAGATGAGTCTACAGTTGTCTGATTCTGGTAAGTCTCTTGTCACCCTGGCTTTATGCTGTTCTGAAGACCGCTGAGAATGTTTGTTAGCAACAGAAGAAAATCAGGGTTTTTTAATGGATATTGGTCCTCAATAAATCTGTTCAAAACAACCAATTTATTTGAACATTGGTGGCCTGAAAATTATTGCATTGTGATAATTATAGCCACTGGTGCTACAAGTCAGTTCCAAACATTTATTCCATTTCTGTGTTTGCTAAGTGTTTAATCTCATTGGTCTGCCCCCTTAATTCCTCTGTTTCTCTTTCTTCATCATCTGGACATCACTTTATAGCAGATTGCTCATGTCAATAGTTGTTTTATTTAAGTTTCCAAGGGGAGTAATGTTACATTGATTTTTGTTTGCGTGTTTCCATAATGTGAAATTGAGTTTACTTCTCCAAATCCTTTAACGAGCCAACCCTTGAAAGTCAATTATGTCAGAAGAATGTTCCTCTATTCTCAGTTGAAACATTTATAAGATGAAGGATACTGAGTCTAAATACTAATCTAACCAAGACAGTTTAGGACATTCCATTCACTAAAGTATTTTTGTAATGAAGATGGTCTCCATGCTATTGTTTTTCCAGATATTTTGGTTAGCTATTTACTCCTTAGATTAGGTGACTGTGAAATCTCATTCAATTTGTCCTCCATCTGGATTTGTTATTCTCTTTCCAGTCTTGTTTTTTCCAGCCTTGCTTTTCTCAGCATTGCTTAGTGCTTTCCTTTGTGAGCACTTAACATGAGCAAACCCAAGAGAAATGGATTTTTATATTAATAATTTAGCATTACTATTTCTTTTTTTTCTGACTATAACTGAACCTGCCAAGTGTATTTTGATTAGATTTTCTGTTGGTTAGATCTTCTGTTGGCAAAGCTGACTGTCATTTTGAAAACATTTTGATGTGCCAACATTGCAAGATACGGAGTAAAAAAATATTCTTTAAACATCTGTATTGTGATAACTATTCAGAAGTTTTTCATGTTTCTGCATGAAAACCTGTAACACAAAAGATACCAAATTTAGATAGTGTTCACTTGTGAAACAGCATCTTCACAAGTCATGTTTGGTTCCCATATCTAGTAAGGCTCAAACTACAATACGCTGGAAAATACCTATAAACTTCTTGTTTAACAGCCATCACTAAGTTTAGAAGCTGTTTCTAATAAATTTTCCCCATTTCTCAGTTTTTATTGGTGTGTCAGTACTGTAGTTTATTTCTGTTCTTTTGAATAGTTCTTTTGAGTTTTGGTGGATTTTGTTCTGTTTTGTTTTGTTATTTTAATCCAAGCTATTTAGGACAAAACTGCAAATCCACTGCTGACTTAAACCTCACCTTTGAGAGAGCAGTTTGCAGGAGATTTTTAGAGTGGCAGAATATAGCTTTGGTTTTGTGGTATCTCCTTGCTAAATTCTCATGGGAAAATAAAAGCTAATTTGTGAAATGTACCTATAAAGAAAAACATAATTAAAGCCTGATTTAGAATCCATAACAGTCAGGGAAAGAGTGCAAGTGAATTCATTGTCTCAGAAGCAAGTCTCTTGGGGGCATTTTGTTGCTTTGTGTCATTTTGTATTGAAATATTTTTCACAAATTCATCAGCAAAGAAAAAAGATTTTTTTTCTGCAGTTGTTAGCAGCAGGTTACTCATTCCTTTATATGTTAAATCCATATTTGCACCCCAGTAATATTTTGAGTACAAATATTTTTCTGTATCCATTATGGTCCAAAACTGTAGTTGTTTATAAGGTGTTAACTCTATAGTGATTGGGTTGGGATTTTGGGTTGGGGCGGGGGGGGATCCTTTTGTTTTGGTTGGTTGGTTGGTTGGTTGGTTTTGGAGGTTTTTTTTATTATATATGTATCTTAAATGTTGAAGTTTTCATTCCTATCATGTCATAAAGTAGTAATAGTTTTTTAGCTACTCTAAGGACACAGACATGTAAATTCAATAATTTCAGCATCTATCAGGATAGTGGAGGGAGAGTGTAAAAACCATAAATGTCAGCCTCCCACCCATATAGTCATAGTAGTTTCCAGATAACAATACTAGATTTAAGAACTCCTAGTAAGTTGTGTTAACCAAGAATTTATGTGACAAACATGGAATATAGGACAACGTCTAAAAACTAGGAAATCATCTCCAAAGCTGTAACAATTTTCTTGCCTGGTTTTCTGTCATCATATTTTCCTTTTTTCATACTAAGTACACCTTTACCTAGTTATTGAAATGTCATCCACTTGATTGTCTAAAATTGTATTGTATGCAACTTCATGAAAATTTAATTAATATTAAGTAGAATTTTAACACTTCATCTTCCAGTATTATAATGTGGCTGTGTTCTCACATCAGCTTCAGCCAAACCTGCTGTAGCTTTCTTGTAGAGCTCTGTCTCCTCCTAAGTGCAAACAGAGTTAAATTCCTCCTTTTCTCCTCTTTGCTGCATCCTCTGGTCTTTGCCAGACAGCTTTCTGCTAGGTAGCAGCCATGCTGATGTGCATGCTCTGCATAAAGTTCTCTCCATGCCACGTACACTCAGCTAACCCTTAGATGCATCTGTCTGTCCTCCGTGTCCTCTTTTCCATGTAAAGGAGGCACACATGCAGGCCAGAAAGGAGTCACAGCATGGCTTTCAGGACAGCAGAAGAAAAATGTGCTGACAAAATACCAATACAACATTTCAAGAGGAATAAGGAATTGGGAAGTGTGACAGATCGCATTAACCACTACCTATGGTTTTTTCTTTTTGACTTGAAAAAGTAAGCTCTGGTGGCTGTTGTGTTTCTCTTTTGCAGTCATCCCTAACAAACAGTGACATCATCTTTGTGAAACTGCATGCCCCTTGGGAGGTCCTGGGCAAATATGCTGAACTAATGAATGTAAGAATGCCTTTCAGGTAGGTGTAGTTGTATTTTGTCTCAACCTCCAAAGCCACACTATGCTGTAAAGTTAATATGATAATAACACCAAAATGCCTGTAGAAAAGCTCTTCTATAAGATACCACACACCTTCAGGAAATATAAACGGAGTTCCTTAGATACCACATGCATTGTTGTTTCTTGTTAAAGCCTACAATTTCGGTACAATGCTGGTTTGAGATTAAGATGGGCTGTAGCAGTGCAGCTGTTTTCATGGGGTATTCTGTCCTTAGGCCCTTTAACCCCTTCAATGCTGGAGCCCCCTGCATACTTGTGCGCTGCTGTTTTTTAAATGGACATTTCATTGAAATCAATGGGAGGTCAAGAAGATCCAGGTACGTAAGGCAGCACAGAAAGTGCATGTCTATTTGACGTATCTGGTATGCACCTGTAAACTGCTTGTATAGTATGTAGTTAGTATCCCATAAATAAGTATAAATAAGTATCTCATCTAATAGGAAAACAATTTAAGCTATTAATGTTTTTTTCTGTGGAGAAAATAGTGAAATTATATTAATGCTACTGATAACCAGATTAATTCCACATTGAAATTCAGGTTATTTTTATAATTTAATAAATATTATTTGCATGTTGGGCTATGAAATTTTCTACATAAAATATTGCTTTTACTCTGCTGGTTATCAGAACTTTGAAAGTAGCATAAAGACTTCTGCTGGAACTGACCACAACTCATGAACTGTGAGGCCTTGACTCTTCTTTCAATTAGCAGGGTTTGCAATATAAAGCTCCATTGATTTTAATGGAATTACTCCTGAACAAGAAAAGAATCAAACCCGGAATATGGTGCCTTTGTACCATTCCTTCCGTTTTTTCTTACCTAAGTATGAAAAATGCCTCTGGTAGGAGACACCCTGCAGCAGTAGAGAACTCATAAGGAAAAATGGATATATATAAAGGACAAAATTGCAGGCTTATTTTGTATTTATTTTGTTTTCATTTTTACAGCAAATCTTCAACTGTTCTTCCTTATGCTTTTATTCTTAAAGAGAAAATTCTAAAAGCAACCACAAGTCATTGCAGAATAGTAATATTCTTTTTTTAAAGTGTTTCAGCCAAAAAACAATGGATTAGGCTGAAAGTGTGCCTTCTGTGACTTCTGTGGCATTCCTTGAGATGGACCCAGTCCTGCAGTAGAGTGAGGTCTCATGATTCAGAAATACACCAGGACCTCTGAATTCAGTCATGGAGCAGCTTGCTCTTTCCTGGTTACTCAGCAGATGGCAAAGTAGGTGTCATACAGATTATACAGAAAGCTTTGAAAATACTGAGGTTTTCTTGACCTGCTTCAGGGTCATGGCTTCATTCTTTGCACACCCATAGAGAGAGAATTACTACAGCATTGTTAAGAGGAAAGCATGGTAATTCACTAGTGACTGCTGGGCAGGCTCTTTATTTTTTTAAAAAAACAACAGTACAGTTTACCATTTCAAAAAAATTTTATGAACTGTCCACAAGTCTAGATGTTGTGTTCCCAGATACCTTTGTCTAAGCCGTTATTTTAAGAGCTGCTGGTTGCTTATTGCTCCTGATTATTCAGGCTGGAATTGTGCAAGGCTCATGCATCACTGAATGAAATCCTTGTTGTTTCAAAGCAGGAGGGAAAAAGTGGTGGATACCTCTGAATATTGGACCAAAACCAAGAAGTGGATGGCATCTTCAGAAACACTTAGCTTTGAGCTTTCTCTGCTGAGAAAGGTTGAGCAGAGCAAGATATTGAGTATATTGATTAGAGCAAGATAAATAACACTATCCAAAGAAGGCTGGCCAACATGAAATAGTTTAAAAAATTTACTTTACCAGGACAATATAGACTCTGATAACAAAAATGTTCAAAAGTTCTGAAAATTAACCTGGAATACTAACAAATTTTTAAATAATTTATAAATTAGTGTTGTCTTATTTTAGAGGACTTGCTTCCAAGGCACTAACAGCATTCCTACACTACATCTACTACAATATTTAGAACATGTGTGATGTAAACCTTCATTTTCCAGAAGTGGTACAGTTCTGCATTACACAGTGGAACCTCTCAGAATACACAGAAACTCCCTTGATTCAGCAATGACCTTCAGTGGATGACTAAGTCAGCCTCTGGAGGAGGAAATCAGAGTTTGGTCAGGCACTCAAATCTTCCAGAAAGAAGTATGAGTCCCAAATTCCAAAATCCACACTCAGGAACCCTCAGATTTTATTATGAAGATGTGCTCTCTGTGCTGAAAGCAGTGTGTCAAATCCTGACAGCTGTGGTATGATAGGCATCTATGAGAAGAACCAGAGCAGCCAGCAGGGGAGTGGCACAGGACGTGGACTCCCTGTCCTGGATCTACACATGATGGTTAGGGGCTGCTCTGCCCTGCAGGGCTGGTCAGGAGGCAGGTTGGGAGTGGGTTCAGCATGTGTCTGCTCGTGTCCCCTTGTCTGCTCACTTGCTCATTGTTGGCTCTCACACATGGCTTATTGCACTGACCACAGAAACAAGCCTGTATGAGGGGCAGAGGGAGAGGCTGCACACTTGGAGGGGTGCTGAGCACATGCGCATTTGCTTACGTAGCCTATATTCTGTTTCAAGGGATGTTATCCCAACAGGAATCACAGGCCCTGCTTGGTACTGCATGTGTAACAGCATATTGCAGCATAAGGTACAGTTTTCCTGGCTTTTCTAAGTGATTCCCCCTTGTGTTTCACCAAATGCAGCTTTAATAACTCACTAGTAGATGTCATATAATTTACCCATATTTGTGTCAGTCCTATGGAATTCCTGCAACAGTTTATGAACTTTGAAATAGAAACGTCTTTGGATTCCCATCTTTCGCACATGATAAATAGCAGAAAAGGAGGAGACAATGGGAAAATTATGAACTTCTGGCAATTCAAATGCCACCAGTGTCTGTGTGGCTTCCTGTGACGGTTCTGTTAATCTCTCTTTTAGTCTCTTCCTCCACCTCTTACAGGCTTCTGTCTTCAATCTCCTTTCCTTCCTTGCTAGTTCATACTGTAACTGACGATGGGTTTTCTTCTCGACTGGCTTCATTTTTGCTGTTCTTCCAGGAGAAAAATCTATTACCTGCATCGCCGATACAAGTTCATGAATAGGTGAGTACAGTTCTCATGCCAGTTTATGCTCATGTGGACCCACTAACAAAAATACTAGTTAAAGTCAAGCTGGAAGGAAAATTTATCGGTTGTGTTTTTAGAAATTATGAAGGGAGTGGTTATGTACTAGGACATCTGCAAAAAAAACCAAACAGAAGTTGCATTTTTAAGGCATCTACATTGTGAAAGAAGCAATTGATTTTATCTGTTTTGCCTTTTTTAGGAATAAGAAAATATTTTTCAACTGATGGAGTCTTTAGAGAAATAGAAGTATGTTAGTGAAAATGCTGTACATTCTTCTTTCCGTGTAGCTCATTAGGGAGTTTCTTGGGGTTAGAGTACCACAGTTACAGGGGTTTTTTCATTTACATGAACCTTGCTTACTTGTAATAGTGATGGCATTATTTATTTATTGCTTCCTCTGTGGAGATGCTTAGTACTTTGTTGGTAGATAGGAAGCCAATGAACCAAGCTTGAGAGATGTGTGTTTTCCAAGAATCTTTGAAGTGCTTTCACTCAATTATTAAATACCGTTAAGGTTATGCTTGATGCCCAGGTTATGCCTGACTTCAAGCAATAAAACTATTTTCCTCCAGCAGTTTGCATTTTCTTTTTGGTACCTTGGAAAGTTAAATGAAAATATCTCCAAAATGCCAAAAATTATACAGACTTAGCAAAAACCAGATCATTTATATAATTGCCTCCCTCAATTATTTCTCTCATTGTGTGTGGCATTGAATGCCATGGTACTCTTGAAGCAGTTTTCAAACGGGCCTAGCCCCTAATCTACTGTTTTACTGAGGTCAGTGGAAATATTCCCGAGAACATCTTAGAGAGAAAAATTAAATTTGAAAAATCTGCATTTTGGAGTAAACAGCTATACAATTTTGCACATAATGTCGGTACATTTACATCCATGGGGTGGTCACTCTGCAGTATGAGCACATTAAAAAGCATTTTGGATATTAAGTTTTGTCACAGTGTGCTGGTAACTTGACAGCACCAGCATTGATATCACATTATGGAATTTGTCTTTTCTTAGTAGTAAGCACCAAATGAGCACTTTGCGGAGTTGAGACTTTTTGTCCCTCTTTGGCTTAGGGTAATAGATGCACACACATCTTCTAAAACTTGCTGATGCTGCCCCACTTTCCATTCACACCTTACTATAGATACTATAGCAGCTGTTAGCTTTGGAATTGGTCTTGACTTTAAGGAAGACATGGCTGCTTTGACTAAAGCAATAGATAGGAAGGAGAAGGTGAAGGTTCCCTCATTTATATGTGTTATATGATAAGTTTTGCTTCACATTCATTTTCTTATGAGTCAGGATGCAATTTGAAGTCAGTATGGGAAGAGGTATGATCTTTTTCTGATATTTAGTTCCTGAGTGATGAGAACACTAAATTCAATTTTTATGTTCAGATCTATAAATAGCTGCTTGAGAAAGAAAAGCTGTAACTGACTAGCCCCAGAGGGGATAAAATAAAATTTTTCAGCTTTATTTTCACTTATGTGAAACCTAGATATATGGCTTCAATAAAAGTATCTATTTCCTCTACTCATAGTTCAGTGTAGATTACAAGTACCCAAAGCCTTTGTCATTTTTTGAGTTAATACAAACATTATGTTGACATTTGGGCAAAATTTATTTTAGAGAAGAGTTTCGTCACAAGGCAAAGCCCAGAGCAGGTCTCTTGCATCTTGTGAAGCTGACTTGAATTTTCTCTCTGAAAAATTCTAGTGATCTCAAACCTTCAAATTACAAAACTTTCCTACTTTAAAGGAAAAGAGGGGTATCAGACACCTTATAGCACCTGCATCATGGTTAAAAACTAAACTAATAAAATAGCTAGTACCACAATATGCATAAAGTTGTATGAAAGATGACCCACTCATAAAAATCAGTCTCAATTCAAAACCTTTTTTTTATTTTCCTAACTTCCCTTTGAAAAACGTTTCTACCCCTACCCTACTTTATGATGAGAAAACAGTTTCTTTTAAATCATTTGAGAAACTCTTTGTGTGAGTTAAACACAATATGTACCTTAGAAAGAGGGTGCTGAGTAATGACTAGACTTGGGGCAGGATTGAATTGGGAGAGACTCTGTCTTTGAGGCACTGTGTGAAGCAGATACCTCTTTATCACTCCATCACCCCATTGTTCATGAGTAGGTCACACTGCTTTCCAAACACCGTTCCCCTATTCAGCTGGGTGTGGGGAAAATGAGACATGGATTAGCCTTGAAGAAATTATAAAAAAAATAGATTTTGAACACTGTGTGTCTGTATTTGTTAGCACCAACACCACTCTTTCAGCTTTTTCCTTTTGCGAGATGATCCTGTAGAGTACAAAACTTGCACTGCTGACTGACAACACTGTTGGGATGAACTGGAGGAAATTTTAAAACTTGGTCATTTTTCTTTCCAAGGAGTTAACTAGGGGCGCTTGCTTTCCCTGCAGAAGGCTGTCCTGCATGTTCTGTGCTTTGCAGTAAGGTTTTGCAACCTTCTCAGACCCGTTTGCCAGCAGGCTGACTGAGCATGCCAAGTAATCTGAGTCTTTGGGAATGGCAAACCACTCAAATTCTGGGTACACTCGGTGAGAAGCCAGCATGAATAATGCATTGCTGTTAAGTGGGGGAAGCACTCAGTCCCTTTGTGCTGTGCTTGTGTGGTGTGATAAACCTGCAGCAGGCAGTATCTCCAATGTGCACATTGACTTGCAGCATGAATGGGAGAGCATTGCAGATGGGCAGGGGTGTTAATAGCTTAGAGAATTCAAACGAGTTTAATTAACAGGAATGAAGCAGGATATTTAGAAAAGCTCTCTTCCTAATTCCTCCTTCCTTTTCCATACCCAGACACACTAAGCCTGTTGAATTTACAGTAGCACAGGACTTACTGAATTTACAGAGGAAAAAACAGAGGCCAAAGGACAGGGATTTCCACCGTAGAGAACTTTCCCTTGGCGTTTCTATCTGCCTACACAGAGTAGCTCGAGGCTGTCAGGATGCTGCAGCTGGAGAGTTAGGATGGATCAGGCCTTAGAGCCCTGGGATCTGACATCTCACCTGCGTTCAGCACAGACATTTGCAAACTACTTCCTCCTGTGCTCCAACTGCTGGGTCAGTGCAAACACTGCCCATGGAGAGGTTATGATTAATTAAGTGTAAATTTTATATTAAGTGTACATACACATTCCAGTTTTCCCAAACAGTCCCGATGATAAATTTGCACACATATGCAACATCCGACACCCCTTGCCCCATGATGCTATTCCAGATTGGAAGTGCACAAATGAAAAAACAGGTACAGCTGATTTATTTATAATTTTGAAATGTGCCCATGTTTGAAAATGAGCATTAGCTTCTTTATCCACCACAAAACCTGGGGGAAGAAGGCTGAATATTCCAGGAAAAACTATATGAATTTTAAATGAAAATATGTAACATTTTCACATCACTTCCTCATATATTCAACTGCCTGGATATGGGTTGTCCTCCCTCAAACTGACTGTACAGAGGCACCAGCGTTTTCTGGTCTTAAGAGTCCTTATGTTGGCTGTGTCAAAAAAAAAAAAAAAAAAGAAAAAGAAAAAGAAAAAAAAAAAAAAACAACCCACTACGAAAAAAATCCACAAAACAAACAACCCCCCTCAAGCATATTTCCAGTCCTTGAGCTTCTCTCAGAACTGAGCTTTAAGTTCAAAGGAGGTAAATTCTTGTCCATTAGCTCCACTTCTGGAAACATTCATCCAGTGACTGAAGTATGGGCACACTCCATAATTTGTAGTCCATGATTTTTGTAGGGATCACTGGTTGGGACTTGCACTAGGGCTCACTGTGCTAAACATAGCTTTCCTAGGTGCTTTCCATTGTAACATTCTAGTATGGATTTGAATTAGGTTTAGATTGTCTTCTCCATTGAGCTCTGATTCTTCCCTTCATTTCACTGTGTATCTTTGCATGAGTGCATCTGTAGTTAAATCTGCCCTTTCTTCAGCTCAGTCATTCTTTTTTAATCTTCCAAATGTAAGAATCTGCATAGCAGTCACCTGTTAGCCTATACACTCAGAGTTCTGGTTTCATGGAGGTTGTAGTGTTGCAAGAAACCATAGTTGAATGAAATTAACAAAGTAGCCTAATTTTTAATAGCATCAATTGCAAGGTAAGAATCCATACAGAGAGCAGTAATGGGATGTAACTTGCTGGGTTTAGCTGCCAAAGATCTTTGTCACAATCTCAACTGTTGTAATGTTTAGATGGCCAAAATCTAATGTTGGTTAAGCCTGAATTTTAAACTAACTGAAAATTTGAGAAATAAAGATTTAGAGACATGCCAATCACTCACTGGGCTTAATAGGATTTATGGCAGCATGTACCATCAACATTGTTTTTCTGATGAGACAAAATAAATGCTCCTCTGCAGACAGAGGTTATGAGTAATCGAGTTCGGCATACGTAATTTGGTCTGCCTCAAAAAAAGTCAAAAGACATTGCACCTTTCCTAGATGTAAATATTCAGTGTTCTGGTTTGACAACCTGTACTTCATAATGTAGTGAAAAAATCCATTATCACAAATGCTCATACTTATGTGCTACAGGATCGAGAAACAGATAAGCAGGTTCCGAGGATGGTTACCCAGAAAGCCAATGAAACTGGACAAGGAAACACTGCCAGATCTGGAGGAGAATGACTGCTATACTGCTCCATTCAGCCAGCAAAGGATCCATCAGTGAGTATTCTATCACAGCTCAGTTGCAAGGTGAAAACTTTTCCTTCTGGATTCACCTTGGAAAAAATTGATTTCTTTGTTCATGTCTTAAGGACTAGTGCCTTCATATTAGTCCTTTTTCACAAAAAGGGAGAGATAGCTAGCCTGCGTTTCTGCTAATTAAAGGTCCAGCTCAAAGCTAAGGAAATCAATGGGAAAATTCCTTTTAATTCACTGGAATTTCAATTTCATCTTTAAAGGGATCAAATGGCTATTTTCTCTCAGGTCAGAATTGCAGTAGTTCTTTTTCACTTAAAGATGTGACTAAAACTTTGCTCAGCATTCCTTATGTCTTTAGCATAATCAAACCTAGTCCTTCATCACTGGTGGTTGAAATACTGACACTTGCATTTCATTCCTAGTTATGACAGTAGAACAAACAAAGAAAACAGACAATTTTTTCTAAAGAAAACAGACAATGTCCTTTTGATTGCATTTCTCTTTCAATTTTATGGAAGCAAAACTGCTTGCAAAATGGCAGTGTTCAGTGTTTAGACCTAGCAGTGACACTTTTCCACCAACAGCACCAGTGTTGGACAAATGTCAGAGAAATCACTTGGCTACAAGAAGCCTTTATTCCCTTGCAAAATGCAGAACAGAAAAAGCCCCTCATAACTTTCAGAACTCATATAGAATTTAAGAGGTGTCAAATTTTTTATGTCTTGTGGGTAGTTACATTGTTTGTGATATGGGAAACAGTCATTGACTGAGAACAAAACCACAAAGATTAGGCAGCACTGTTGAGGATACTAAAAGAAGACACAGAATGAATTATAGGTCACTCAAAGTTCTGAAATACATGGTTTTATTCGGGGGAAGCCAGGCTGATAAAGCTCTGAAATACCTCATTTTGAATGAATAATTTTTCAGGGATTTGATTTACTAGCTGCAATAAAAACGAGTAAAATAAACCTCTGTCACAAATGGCATCTTTCCAAACACAGCAGAAAAACAAGAACAGGTGCAAAACTCCAGGGAAATTTCAATAGAAGTCTGTTTGATACAGAGATGGGTCAGTTATTGTGCCCTGCAAGAGGAAAAGTAGGTGCAAATTAGTTTGAGAATAGACCAGTGATACTAAAAAATTAATAAATTGGGATGTCAGCATTAATGTTTTTATTTCCAATAATATTAACTGCTAACTTCCCTTAAAATTACTGCATATAGGAAAGGAGTTGGTGGTTTGTTCTGAGATATTTTTTTGTGGCTGAAAGGAGAATTGACATATATGAACTAGAATATTTTTTTTCATTCTTCTGCCTTGCTTATGTTCATGTTGGTAAACTGGTAGGAGAGTTTATTAAGTGGTGTTAGTTTCATTAGCACTCCTGCTGTTGTTTGGCACTTCTTTTACGTCATTGCAGACTTGGAAACTTTACTCCCTGGCAGACCTGACATTTCCTGCTTAGCTTTCTGTGTGTAGTCTTCCTATCCTTTTGTGTGGGGGCTTATAAAATGTTGACTGAGCTGACCTCCTTCTCCCGAAAGATGCTGGCTCTGACAGCAATGGTGTTCCTATCATGCTTCAGCCTGTTTCCTGTATTTGACCTTTTTTGTTTCACTAGAATTTTGAAATACAATGACTTGTTCAATATTTTTCTACTGAGTTGCATGCAGGTATTTCAATTTTCTAACCCAGAGACCCACAGTATTGTTTTAGGAATGTGAAGATAAATAATCACTGAAATTCTTAAGATGCTGAAAAGAAGAATTGCCATCTACAGTAATGTTATGATAATTTAGCTTACATTTTGTCAGTAGTAAGAAAAGTCCATACATTTTGATATTTGGGACAGTTAAGGTTTTTCTAAAGTGCTCTCACCATATTACCAGTACAATGTAATTATACTGGAGGCTACAAAATTGTCATGGGTAGTTACTTGTGGAGTTCAGTGTTCCACAAGCACATCATCCTGTAGCATAGAAGAACAGTGACAATCTCTTTCCTACTCTTGGGCCTTTAGCTGTGACTCTGCCTCCTCTTCCATCACACAGTTGTGCCAAAACTGATTCAGAGGGAACACGTACAGGACAGGACGGGTTCCAGTACCAAACCAGTGCTCAGCTGGCTGACCTCAGTGTTGTTTAAGACTTTTCATTGAGCATATGGCCATTTTTTGAGCAAAGAAAATGTTTGTAACTTGTTCACTTCTTGAAGTCCTCAGAGAATGCAGAATAAATGCAAGGCTTTTAGTCCTTTTGTAGTGGATTAAGGTGGTAGCTGAAAAATGCCACTAGTGTCTGCATTTTGTCAGAACTTATGTACAGTTTTGAGTTTTAAGTTTACAAAAGTTTTTTAAAAATTTAAAAAAAAATTTTTTAAAGTTTTAAGTTTATAAAATTTTCCTACGATTCTAGAATCCTAAGTGAGAGGAAGAGATGAGTGGGAAGTACATTCAACTCTTCTTTGAGAAATACCCACAGGAGCCTAAAATATATAATCAGTCTTTTAATTACACTAATGAGGATTTTTCTGGCTATTGTACAAGTATTTCTGGAGAGCAAGATATGTACTTTTGGCAGTTGAAAATATTTGGGATTTCTGTTTTGCCACAAATTACTGTTTTTCCAAGATGTGTTTAATGAAGACCATGAAGTAAATCACTCACAACCATCTTGAAAGCACAGAACTCCATATCTTTAGTTTTCACATAAGATCTTCATGGCCTCAGAGTAGATTTTGCCACATACCCTGCCTGGAGGCCGCCAGATTTTTCCTTTTTTCATGGTTTTATGTGCTTTTCATTTTCTAAAATATTATACCTTAATATTATGCCTTTTCTAAAATATTATGCCTAAACTAAAATATGAGCTTGGCTGTGTTTGAAATATTGCAGTTTGGGTCTAAAATTTGTTATTTCCTCCATTCTTCGTAGCTTCAGATGTCTTTCACATCATCAAAGAATAGGCAGTTTATCTTTTGTGATCTAGCCACAGTTTCCACATAGAGGGCTCCAGTTTGATGCAGATTTTATAACATGATCTGAGTAGAAACTTCATTTGTGATAGTTTCTTTTAAAAGCATGAAAAGACAAATAACTGACAAAACTTACAATTCAGTGTCTGGGGAGGAAAATAATTAAGAAAAAAACCTGACTGGACCTTATTTTCATAGGAAATAGTATTTTTAAAATGTTGATGTACAATGAGTGTGTGCAATTTTAGTAGATCATATCAATAGACTTTTTCTTTCTTGCATTTTTCTTTCCCATTCAGATAGAAAAGAGAGAGAAATTGGAAATGTGATTGGATCTCTTTCCAAAAGAGAGAGAGATGGAAATGTGAAAAAATTCAGCTTTCAAAAAAAGTTAAGTTTGTTTTAAGAGGCACAGCTAGCCATGTGTCCTTCCTCCAGAACTGGGAAAGAGAAAAACATAAGAATGATATTTATGAGATGTGCCTATAACTTTTGCAGCACGGCTTCAGGTTTTCTTTTAAAGGCATTGTGGCATACTTAATAGGATATATCACAAGAGAAGACCAAAATTCATCTTATTTCTTAAGTAATAGAAAATCTCTTTTTGGAGGAAAGAAGTTTTGCTAAGCACTTTTTTTTTTTTAATTATGTGGAATAACAAAATTATTATTTTCAAGACAGTCTTCTGAGTAGTGTCTCTTTTCTGCAGCCACAGCTTGGAAAAGGCTATGCTTACACCAAAGTATTTCTTCTGAAAATTATCCCTTACAAGAATGCACAAGATGTGAAAAATGTTTACCATTAGACACACTTAGTTGTGCTTCTACTACATCACAGTTATTTCATGTAGTCAGCTGCTAGTCACTTGGGAATAGTAGCAGCAGCAATTAGCTCCAATTTCCGAGATAACTGTACACTAGCTAGGGAAATATGTTAACTGCTGTTTAGAGATTTTGAACTCTGTATCAGGAGCTATTTCCCCTTTGTTTTTTCTTTCAAAGGCGATAAACTCTCTGATTAAATATTAATCTAATATATAATTGAATAACCACTTAAAATAAATATTTATTACTTAGTGAAAATAAGATTAAAAATTTACTCAATTAGGAGAACTAGGATAGTAACTTGATTAATTAAGAAAAAAATGGCCCTGCATAGCAGAGGTTAATGGAGTTCTTCTCATTTGTATTATGTCCCCTTGTGGTACATAAGTCTTGTATTTTTTCCAGATTTCCAAGATATGTGTCTCTCAAAGACCGCTTGTTTTTTCAAGCTTTTTCTGATGTTCAGATTGATCTTAACAAACCCCATCTCTACCAAGATGGTCTGTGTCCATGTTCCCTTGAGCCCCCTCACCCCAAAATCCCTGATGGGTAGATCAGGAAGCTGCTGCACTCTGGAGACATGGCACAGGGCTGCATGGACATGTACTTGTTTTGAACCAGGATGGTCATTCTGGGGAACATCTACAGTATAATAATTATACATTTTTAAATGGCTTTTTATAAATGGGGAATCACAGTTTTGTAAATCCTGCGCTCAAACAAATCTTTGTGCTGCCAAACTTGGACACGCCCTGCAATGGCTTTTTTTGATTCCTTCCGATTCTGGAAGTTTTAATTGCATGAAAAATAGGAAACAGGGCATCCCTGAAAAATGCAAAAGGCTCCCTCACTCTATCTCAGGTGAATGTTTCTGAGTGAACTAATTTAAATTAAGAAGCGATCTGGGGAGAAGGCTGATCTGGGGGAAAGGCAGAGGAAGGTGAAGAAGAGATTCAGCACTTTCATGACTTTCTATTTTATTTCATCGGTTTTAGGGTGTGGTGCCAAATTGGAAACAGAGAGAGCCACTATAACAATCTTCATCCCAAAGTGACCCTGTTTTAGGCATAAAACCCCCTGCTAACCACTAATAAAAATGTCCTTTTACATAAACAAGACAGTCAGCTGCAGCCTTAAAAGTCAAGCAAAATGAAAATCAGCAAGTGCTAATAATATAGCCATTTTTAAACCAATAAAGTAGAGAAATGTGTAGTAATATTCTCAGGAGAATACTTCAGACTCACATTGTTGCTGCTACTACAGCTGGTGATTTACTTTCTCTACATTAAATGAGCTAAAAACCTGCTATTACATCAGCCAACAACAAGTTGGCTGTTGGCTTGTGATTTACCTGAGAGTACAGAAGGTTGGGCATTTTTCCTGTCCTAGGGAATACACTACTCACATAGAGATCACTACTTCCAAAAACATCTGTGCTCTTAGCTTGTACTGCTTCCAGCAGAAGGCAATTTTAGATATGGTGAGTGTCAGACATCAGATGTTTCAGTGTCTGTGGATCCCACAGTGCAAAGCTACGCACGGATCTGAGCATGAACCATCCTCCCTTTGTACCTTTGTCACCAGGCCACAGGTGTTCAGATTTCAGCTTGTTTATCTTGCCACTAAAGCAGAAAATAGCCTTTTCCTGCCTTTTGCTTTCCCAAAATAGAAAAAGTAAAATAAAGCAAGAAAAGTAAACCCACTTTTTTTCAAATGTATATTCAAAGGTTCAAGAGCTAAATTTACCCTTTAAGGGTTTGTACAACCTGCAAAATTACCAAAGAGAATGTATGAACAAGAATTCATTCGTAATTTTTTCTTGGTTGAATTTGCACTAATTTGAGGCCTTTCTTTAGACAACAGTTAGCTTTCCTGTGCTTTTCTATCCATGGAAAGATTGTTTGAAATTTCCAGTTCACAATTTAGTTAAAAAAGCTACAAATATAGCTTCAAAGCAATTAACCTTCACTGACTCTTCATGTCACTTAGAGCATAAATATAAGAGCAGTATTTCCAGAATGACATTTTTGAAAGGGACTTTAATTAAGGATCAAGTCTGGAAGCTTTCCTTCCAATAGTTCTCTCCTTATCTTCATTGGGATTTTCCTTTTGAGTAAGGATAGCTCACACAAATAAGACTTACAGGACCAAGGTAATGATTGTAGCTGTTGGGGAACAAATCACTGGCTTTATCTACCAATACATTAAGTTCACAGGTAAAAAAAAATTACAGTGTATTAATCCTTACTTATTTTTTGTCTTACAAATGAGGCAACAAAATGATGAAAACCATCAGTGAAGAGTCTCATAAATAAAGTCAAAACCCTTACTGAGCCTGAGAACAAGCTGTATTGCTCTTATGAATATTCAAATCCTTGCGCTTGTTGAAAATCTAACAAGGGCAGCAGAAACAGAACAGCTGAGGAAATTCTTCCACCTAAAAGCAACAAAGGTTAAAAAACTTGCTAGAAGGCCTCTGCTTTATACAGTTCGTAGCTCAGTAATGTCTGATAAATATTTATGTGTACCTGGTTTGAAATTGTCTTCAGCTCTGGCCCCTGTGAACTGAAATTTGAAGTGTGAGATTCTTCCCAGACTGAGAAAATATTTCTCCTCTGAATTCTTCATTGGATGCTGTAGAACATGGAATAGCTTTAATAGTTATTCTGTGAATATGAATTTAACACCCACATTTAGAAATAAGACAAAGTGAAGCACAAAAATTTGAGAAGAGGAAACACCCATGAAGCATGGGAAGAAGGGGTGGTGGTTGAAAGGGGTAAGTCCTACACTGAGCTGCCTGATTCTCACCTGGCAAGAGCAACTCCTGTGACTTTTGAGATAAATTGAAACCTCCCTGACATTGTCCTAATTTATGTCAATGTCTAACTGGGATGTTGTAACACAGATACAACTACCTGAGATAGTCTCAACCTTTCAAGGCCTTGCACTCATGTCTGCCTCTTTTCGTTTCCTATGCCAGAGGTCCCTGCCCCATTGATTATGGTGATGCTGCTCTTTTGGGTCTACTCTACAGACAATTACACAGAAAAAAAAAAAAAAGAGTATTTGAGTTAAGCAAATTTTTAAAACCCTATGACTTTTATGTTCGAAAATAAGTGAGGATTATTTTTTAAATGTTACCACATGCAATTCTATCCCAAAATAATGATGTCGTTAGGGATGGTCCAGGACATCCAGAGGACCCATTTTTGGCACTCTTTTTTCACCTATGCTCTAACATCTCTTCTTTATCCATGTCTTCATGTATAACTTTGGAAAACACTCAAGGGCATGTTTTTGACCCACTCTGATCACAGTGAGTCCTTCCTCTCTTCTCCCCCTCCTGCCCTTATTAGCACAAGACTGGGCAGGGCAGAACCTCTGCAGCTCATATTCTCACAGGTGTTTTAGGACTGCTTCAGCTATTCTGGAATAGGCAGTGTTCTTCATGGCAGTTATTACACTGAGGTGTTTACATCTGCTTCACAGACACATCTGGTTATTTCTTCTTGCCCATGTGAGATCAAAAGCTATAATAACACAATTACTAAGTTTGCAAATGAATGCAAATTACTAAAGTGTTTCTTTAAACAAGTGATTATTTCTTTGCTTTTTAGAGTTTGAGTAATCCTTGATTTTTGCCTTCTTGCCTTCATGACTCATGAAAATAAAATTCTTAAGTACCAATAAAACTATTAAACAAGTTCTTTAGAAAAGATGTTGAAATGGCTACCTCTAGTCACAGTATGAGACAGCTGTGATAACAGATGGGCAAAGTAACCTTGTATTACAAGGAAAATAGATTAAGGTGTTATCTGGTTCCATGTTGCAGATTTCCCAGATAAGGTGATCCAATTTGCAGTTGAATCCTACAAGAACTAGTCACTAAGTCAGAATCAAAACTGTGCTGTTTTGATATCTGTGAAGTTATCTTCACAGATCTTTAACATTTAGTGCTGTATGGGAGGTGAGGTCTTGGATAGTCAGGCAGTAAAAGAAAATTAAATAAAGAGCAAAAATCTCTAACTGTTCATTTCTGTTTTACTCCTGCCTTTTAATTTGTTTCTGCTGCTACGAAAACAGCCTAATACAGAGTTCCAGCTTCAGCTGACAACAACACTTTTCTACCTGCTTCAGAGTTTAGATTTTTTAAAAATATAATTTCTATCAGCATTGAGATAGATGATGACATACATGATGACAGTACTTCTATTTTCTCAACATACTTTTAGTAGTTATTATTTTACATACTGGTTACTTTCAATTGAATTTGATACAGGTGTAGCAGTACATCTTTATATCCACATATCTTTCTGTATCTGAAAGATAAGCTCAGTCTTACATACTTTTTGAGTAATAGCTGCTTGGAAAATGGAATAGTGGCCCAAACAGAAAAGGCAGTGGCCAGTGGACACTGATTGCATTTGCTGTTTGGTAACAGCCCACCGGTAAATCAGCATGCCCGTGGTGGTCAGCCAATATGCATAAATTTAATAATTTTTGGTAGGTACTGTAGGGCTTGAGAAGGACTTTGGGAATAGCAGGGAAATGAGAGGAAGCCAGAAGCAATGAGTACAATAGTGAGTAGATTGTAGACACAGAAATGGCCTGTGAGTATCTGGGGTGGAGCGGCAAAGGAGACATGAGATAGTAACCTCTAGAAAACCAGGTTTCTGGTTTTACTTCTGGTGCTCTTGGAGCAATTTGTCTTACATACCTTACTTTAGGATTTTTTTTACTGTCATCCTTTGAAGCAGAACATAAGGAACTTATGTACACATTGTATTGTATTGAAAATTCAGCTGAGAATTTTGATAATAAAGAGGAAGCGCATGAAGTTCTCAAAGTCCAGAAACTGGACTCCTCATTTTTCAAAATTGCTGTGGAGGTGCAAAGCTGTATATTATTTCCCATGGGTAAAGATTGATTTGGAAAAAAAAATTTCATTTGGGTAAAATTACCTGAGGGGAAAACTGAGCAGTGAATCTCACGTGCATAAAAGAAGGTGAAGTGAATCCTCGCCAAGCTCTGGATTATGATCTCATTTAAGGTTGCATTTGTCTAGTGTGCTCTCCTACAGACTGATCTCTCTATGACACCTCTGTGACCTTAACATTTTATTTATCAGTTTATTAAATTCAAATTCAAATGCACAGACGAGGAAACCAGTATTGCTTCCTATTCACAGGGTTTGTTGGGTTTTTTAAAATTTATTCAGACTCGCCAAAATTCCGTCTAACCTACTGAACACAGAACCTGCATTCATACTTAACTTGACAAGTGCCTTCTGAGAGCTAATTTCCTACTGTATTTTAGCTTCCAGGACCAAATGTATGGAGCATATGATACTTTCAATTTCTAACATAGTATTCTGTAATAGTTATCAGTAAGAATGGTTTACCAAGTAGATGTTTCCAACTGACTCTTAATGGTAAAGCATAACAAAAAAGCCTGGAACAGATGTGAAATTCTACTGCTGCACTTACAAAGATATGCTTTTGCAAATTTTTGTGCAAGAATTTTGTAGTTTTCAGTGAATTATCTAAAAGTGATGCATATCATAATGAACACTTAAATATCTTCTATCTTTCTCCAGACTTCTCCACGTAATTCTTTGTAAGAGAATGAATACTGTTACTGACAGAATCTCACCTGGCTAATCATCTCTTAATCAAGTGTCTTTAATCCTCCTTGCACTTACTTACATAGTGTAGATTTTTAGAGTGCTAAAGAAAGTAATGGAAGTAAATATTTGCCTTAAACGTACTATTACATATTTCTGAGATGCCCTTGGTTTTTATTTTCATGTAGCTTCATAATACACAACAAAGATACATTCTTCAATAATGCTACAAGAAGTAGAATTGTACACCATATCTTACAAAGAGTGAAATATGAAGAAGGGAAAAACAAAATTGGTAAGTACTGAGCAATGTGCTTTTAAATGTGTGTTTAAAAAGAGAAAAGGAGAAGTCTGCCTGGCCTCATAACAGACTCTTTTCCTTCCTTTATAATCATCTTGGTTTTGACTGTTTGCATCTCACCCACTGCTGCAGTAGGAGCTTTGCCTGGAAGATGTGATCATCTCCCTGTATTATCAGTCAGCTTTTCCAGGCAAGTCACCACATGGGATTTATTGCCTCTGCAAGGGAAGAGGCTGACTTAAACATGAAATATTAACAGATTACAAGCAGTGGAGAAGCAGAGACACTCATGCAGGAAAACCTTTATTCTTTCATTAAAATGTGCTTGGAAAGATGGCAAGATTTGTGCTGCTCTACATCTCAAACTGCAGGGCTTCTCCCTGGATACCTATCCATCCCTAAGGGAGATGGAGGACTCTGTATCTGTTGTTGCTGTAAGTCAAAAGGGAGTTCACCATTAATGTCCTCAGTGCAAAGAATGCTATGTGTAACTGTGGCTTCATTTTCAATTAGTCAATGGAAATTGGAGAAATGGAAAAAGGAAATTTGGAGTGGCACACATGCAGGTCCAGGAGAGCAGGCGGTGACAGAGGAGGGATAGAACATAAAACAGTGGCCACCTTCTGCTGAGTCATACAGAGCGCATACTACTTGAGTACCACACAGAGACAAATGTAGAGACAATCTGTATAAAACTCTGCAGTCTGTTTAATTTCCCTGCTGTTTAAACCTCACCTTTCCTGAAGAGGAAGAGAAATATCCCAGAACTTCACTTCTTTCTTTCTTTCTCAGCTGCTGGGATGAGGGCAGCAATAGCTCTGAGCAGAGCTGATGTTGCATCTAGCCCAAACACCTGAAGTCCCTGCTTACCTCAAGATCCCAATCTCCCTCACATGTCAACTTGTGCTGTACCTATAGTGAACACAACCTTGTACTGATCACTGGGCGGAACAAGGCCAGCTCAGCTGTACAAGTTTTACTTTTCTGACAGAGACACTGGAAGTGAACATATTTTGCCAGGCAGATAATGATGCCACCACTGAAAGTGTTATTCATGTTAACTTAATACTTCTCATTGCTGTGTTCTTGCTGCAGTCTGTCCCCTGTGAATTAGGAAAGGAATCAAGATTCTATGCCTCTTCGTCAATAGGGTTCAAATACCTTCAGGTTCTTAGCATGGATATTTTGGTTTGCATTTGCCTTGTTTTGCATTGCCTGGTAACAGTTCAGTCCTATTTTGGTGATTTTCCAAGTGAAAAGCACCAACATCTCAGCAAACATTATTTCTCCAGGCTCTCATTAAAGAGGGACATGGCCTGATTGAGTTGGTTTTATGGTTACTTTTTTGTGCCACATAGGAATGATTTTATTTTCTGGTCTTGTACTGCTGCAGCTTGTCTTCTTCCTTTCTGTATGTCCAGCAAATTTCCTAAGATACAAACTGAACACATTTTAAGAAGTTGTCATCATATAGAAATTAAGAGATTCTATTTCTTTAGTAGTCTGCAATTCAGGAATGTCAAGACCTTCCCTGAAGTTTTTAGCTCCCAAGATATGCAGCCTTTCATCTAAATAGCTTTGTTAGACCATGTTTTATAAGGACAAACTTTAACCTGGTGTGAAGTCTCCAATTTCACTGAAGTTACACTAAAGATGGATTTGGCAAATGAATCTTTAAGCCTCTAGTGTAATAAATTATAGATTGTGATTAATATTTGAACAAACCTTTCTTTGTACTATTTCTTAGTTATCAAAATCTATAGAAGATTAATTTTTCTACATGTATTGTGTACTGTCAATTGGCTTCCATCTTCATTTAGCCAGTTTATGAAAATGTGTTTTGCTTTTTACTTAGCAATTTTTCTGCTCCTGTTGGTAAATAATTGAATACTTTTGATTCTTAGGTCTGAATCGATTGCTCAGTAATGGCTCCTATGAAGCTGCATTTCCTCTTCATGAGGTATTTGCTCTTTTTTTTTTTTGCTTTTGAACAGACATTTCCCACAAAATGAATTCTTAATTGTGTAATTATTTATCCTCAATCTTATTAATGTCTGCCCCTGACATGCTTCCATTTGGCAATGTTTTTTTCCTTGGGGAAAAATTAGGGGTATTTTCTTGCAAAAAGAGATGAGTAAAGAGAGTTGTTCTGGATCTGTTCTGTAAAAACTGTTTGAGTTGATATATCAGTATGCTTTCAAAGAGGAAAAACATCACACTCTGGGTTGGTGTTTTGTTGGGTTTTTTTGAGATTCTCCAAATATTTTCTTTGCTTTTATAGGCTATGATTTCAATATAATTTATTACAAATTTCTTAGGAAGAATATTCTCAAATCTTAGTGATATCAATCGATTTTTTAATGCCATGTTGGAGCACAAGTATGTAGTTTGCGTAAATTGTGTTATCCATGCTGCTAGTAAGAGAGATTTCTTAAATATTCTTTTTTGCTGCTGTTGTTCATTAATGTCCGGATTTGTATTTTAGGGAAGTTACAGAAGTAAGAATTCAATAAAAACCCATGGAGCAGAAAACCACAGACATCTGCTCTATGAGTGCTGGGCTTCCTGGGGAGTGTGGTATAAATACCAGCCACTGGATCTTGTAAGGTAAGACTTACCTGCTTTTGCTATGTCACATTGTAGGTGCTGTGAGCACAGGTTGTTTCACTTCTGACAAAACCATTAAAAGCTTAGTTAATTCATGTGGTTTTTAAAAACTGATCCTGAAGTCATGGGAAACCATTTAGTTCATGGTGACTCTACATCCAAAGAAATATTTATAGAGGAGTTTGTAGAAGGACCTGAAACTTCCAAAGTTTCCTGACACCATAATTTGTAATGAAGTGTTTACAGGGTATTTAAGAGAGAAAGAAAGGAAGAGAAGAATCTGTGGAGGCTGGATACACTTGATTAGACATCTGTCCACAGGAGGAATTCTTCCCCCTTGGAGCATGACTTTGGTGAAAGATAGGCTCTCACCTATCTTTCATCTCAACTAGAGATGGAAGATCTCAACTAGATCTTATTTTTCCAAAAAGCAACCACAGCATGAGCTCTGGATTAAGTTTCATGATGTTTACAAATGGCACAGAGCAGAGCTTACAGTTGCTGAGTGTGCTACTGTGTTCAGCAACACTAGTGGTGGAAGTCTCCTCTGTAGCACTGCTCTTTAAATCAGACCAGCCACATCACCCCTGTCCAGATTTTCATTCATCTTGGAAGTCGTCTGCAAAGAAAAAAACATGGAGAAAGCTGAGACATGATTCCAAGTTCTTACAGTCCTTTAAAATAATGTTTTCAAATAGCCTTGCATGCACTAATAGAGGATTACATATTTCTTATGCATACAGAGATAGCTAGAGCCTTTACTGATCATGATGGCAGAGTTATTATTGGAGAGTAATGGGGTTTTTCTACTTGAAAAGAGGAATGTGGAGCTACAAGAGCCCATTAATAAAGTCTTCAGATGAATCAGGAGCACTGAAGATAGATCGACCATCAGGAAGGGTCATCCACAACATGCAATTGGTCCAGCTTATTAATTGCCTATTTCATAAATCCTGTAACTAATAGAAAACTTTGCTCTTATTTATTCTCAAAATTCTTTCCAGATTAATGATTTGTAGAGGGTAGCCCTGGAGACAGACAGTGTTACTGATTAAGGCTGTATAAAACCTATCTATTTCATAAAACAGAGAGTTTCATTTCCATGGAAAAAAGCTAACTAAGAAATACAATAAAAAGTTTCACTAAGTCATGTAATTTTTTTAATGTTTTACAAAATAATTTATTAAATCTCATAATTTAATCCCAAAAGCTTTTTATTTCTTTTTTTTAATACATTGGATAGAAATTTGGAAATTTTTGTCAAATTACACAATAGAAATTGCTGATTTTTGGAGGAGCCAACAGTTTTACTGAAGAGGGTTTTTGCTTTCAATTTCCCAGTACACATCAAGATATTATTATCACAATACAAACAACTTATCTCTATAGAGTTTTATAATTATTTTTTTGTAGTGGTCAAGGTTACTATTCTTCATCACTTCTTGTTTGTGAAAGTGTTCTTGAGGCAATATGTGGTGTTTGGTTTAATTTGATGATCAGACATCTGAAAGGTTTTTTAAAGTATGAGAATAAATGCTAACAGAATAAGCAGTGTTAGAGATGTGATTATTCTAGACCTTGACAGCAGCCTTCTTGCATAGCCTGGGTTTAAAGTTAAAATTTTTTTAAGAAATTTTATTTTTTCATCAGACAGATTTTTCAAAATCTATTTAAATAAAAAAGGCAATTGCTATAGACCCCCTAGTTGAGCTCAGGAGTGTCCTGCTGTTGTTGAGAGTAGGCATTTACCCAAAGACGACAGGGGCAGGGGCATCTGTGAGATTCCTTGAGCATTGGCAGCAGCCTGAGTCACAAGCCACCAAACTCAGCAGGTCCAAAGCTGCAGCCCCAGCCCAGCCTGCCATTTGCTGCCTGGAACACATCCACAGCTGTGATAAATTCACTGAAGGAGGGTGACAACAAAGAAAAGGGGATGCCTTTTCCTTCTCACTTCACAGATGCTGGATTACTCACATTTCCTCAGCTCCTGCTGAGTTTTCAGAGGATTTGAAGATTTGGGAGGAGCTAAGGAAATGTGAGTAATCCAGCATCCGTGAATGAATCTTCCACGTCTACTGTCACTCTCAGCAGTTCACATGTCTATTGAGCTGCAGACCTTTCCTTGAAGAACTGATGACACCAGCAAGACCTGCTGTTCATTTCACTTGGAAGCATCTCAGTGGGCACAGTTTAAAAAGAAGCTTTTATCAGTGCCAGTTCTACAGCAGGAAAATCTTTTTCTCCCCCCATAACAAGAGTTATGTGAGATTGTGTTTGAAGGGTGTGGTGTGGTCATTTGTACAAAAGGAGTGGCTGGATGTTGATTCTTCCACAGACATCTGGCCAGAATTTATGCTGCTAGTTGACATTATGCTTTAGAAAGGCTAAGAGATAAATTAGCTATAGACAGTACTATTATGTCATTAATAGATGTGCTATTTCTACTTTAAAGTCAGGTTACCACAATGGTAAGTGAAAATGTTCATACTCCAGTGCTGTTTTATTTTTTCCTTAGATGTTAAAAGGAGGTTTCCATCTGTGCTGCCAATTTGGCAACTCCCAGATTTCATTTTATCTCATCAGCGGGTTGTTATGGAGATACTAGTCACTAAAAATAAATGAGAAAAAGTTATTTGAGGGAAGTTGCATGATTCTGCTTCCACTCTGCTTTGAAACGTGCCAGTATGATGGCACAGATTACACTTTGGCATAATTTACAAAGCCACTCCTATTAGTCAACATACGTGGTACCATGACTTTAATTATGCATCTCTTGGAATTTAGTGCCCATAGATACTTTACAAGAATAATTTATGATCCTTAGAATTGATTATAATTGGAAAGAAACGGGTCTCATTATATTTATATGCTCTGGGACCATGTAAATCAACAGAAACAGTTGCAGTGATTCCTGGGGACTTTGGATCACCTCCTTCACACTTCTGTGACTTGCTGCTTCCCTCTTGATTGTGCACAAATTGCTCCTGCTGCTCCTTGTGCATGTAATTGACAGGACAAAAATGCAGGAAGAAAATTATGTTTTTTAAGTGATTGTAAAGCTATCTAAATGAACCTGGAAGCAAAAACTGATGCCTGAGTGAGCTGCATTTTGTTCTGTGTTTCCATTAAATGTCTTGACTGCGAGCTGACTACTCCCTTTCAGTCTCCTGTCAAGCCTTCCTACCCACCCCATTGCTTCTGGCATGAGAGCTTCATATGTCCAAAACACCTGCTGGAAAGCTCTAGTTTCTGTGATGTAGAAAGTTCTGTACAGGATTTCATTCTTACCTGCAAAAGAGTTAATGAAAATAGATAAGTTCCTAGCTTGAGCCCTTATATGTTGATATTCTAGATCCATTACTTCCTTCTAGGCATGTTGAAAGCAAAATATTCCATAATGAACGTCATTAAACAGAGGATAATCCAATATCGCATTTCGTAGGTTGGAAATTAAACTTTGTAGCTTAATACTTTCCAAAAATGTGCCTTATTGATAAATATTGATATTGAAATCTTGACCCAGTTAAGTCATAGCTCTACCACTGGAATGGGTTGAGGGGATATACAGTTCACCGTTAAGGTAACTGGTATTGAAGGGCTAGTATACAGGCTAGCTTACAACTGAGAAGCTGAAATTACATTTTTATTATTATTTTGATGGTACAGCATATATAAGGAGAGGAGAGATTGATTACCCTATTAGGTGCTTGGGGTTTTTTAATGTCTCTCCTTTTTAGGTTAGTTGTGGAGAAATTTTTCTGTGGGAGAACCATTAATAATTCAAACGATTTTTTTCTGTCCATATTAATAATCTGAAAAATTGGATAGTAATAAATTAGCAAAGTTAACAAGAACTAAGAGATGTTATCACCACTGGAAAATTTCAAAGAGGCCTTGAAATGAGTGGAATGATAGCAGGTGAAATTTAGGTATAAGTCATTCACAGTGATGCATTCTGGGAAAAAAACCTCTGGAATTGTGTACATTGCTGAGCGAGAACTGCCATCACTGAAGCAAGCTATATGAAATTTCTGTTCTTTACATCGTGACTGAAGAAGAGAAGAAACAAATTTGTTCTTCAAACAAATATTTGGGCAAATTGAAGGGAGAGATAAAGTTTTTCATCTCCTGAGGGTCATGATGGTCCGGACTAGCTGAATTACATATTGGAATAAATTTGGAACTGCTCTGAATATGGCACCTAGGGAGGCCTCCAAAGACCTTCTCACTGGCATCGTTTGTTTCCTTAGCATTTAACTGAGTGATATCTGAGCAGAGACTAAAAGCAGAAATATGGAAACTATGGGACCAGAAACCTTGATATAATAAATTGATCCTGATGCAATTTGCAGTAGTACAGCCTGTGCCTGTAGAGTACCAGCTGTTGCAAAGGGCAATAATGGAATGTCGAAGCTGTTTATTCACATTTGAACCAATACATGTCAAAGTAATGTCAACATCCTTCATTTATTTTTAAAATCTGGTTCAGATGCCTTTTCCTTACTTTTCAGAGATGGGTTGCTCCCCATCATGGACAGTCTTCTTTATGCACACACTGAACTTTGCTTGGGTCTTCTTCATCTAGGATGAAGGTGTTTGATTTCTAGATCAAACAGGATACTATGATTTGTACTGTTAGATTGAAGGGCTCAACAGGATAGGAGATTACTTTTGCCATTAATGCTTGTCAGCTAGAGGATTGGAATGAGGAAGAATTCATCCCTGAGTGTAGGGAAGGAAGTAAAAAATAAAGCTTGATGGAGGTTAGGTGGACTTCACTCCTTCGAACTATGTACATGGAGAAAAATAGGTCATCCGTATTTAGTGGAAGTAAGCTCAAATGTTTGCATTTTTGGAGGTGCAGGCACAGACTGACATCCTAGGTATCTGGAAATAATCAGACCAAAGGTTTCATTTACACTCTTAAGTCAGGTCTTAAAAAGCAGTTTGCAGTGTGCTTTTTTACAATCAGACCTGCTGCCCTTGTCAGAACTGAGCATGTTAGCGTTAGCTTACCATCTCTTTAGCCTGGGAATTTGAGTCTCTCTTGAATGACAGAAGAATAAAAATAAAATGACAATAATTGGCTTCTTATACAGAACTGGTAAACTCAAATGAAAATAGTCACTGCAGATCAGTATCTTCCATCAGAGCATGAGCTCTGAGAGATATTTCCCACACTGGAAATTTTAATAACAACTTGAAAACTGCTAATTTTGTGCAGTCCAGACCAAGTGTCCTCCAGAGCACCCAGTACTAGAGGCAGTCCTAGGTCTTTCCATTCTCACTGGGAAAGTTAGGCAAATGATGTTTTCTGGTAGCATAGAGGAGCCAGTAGTGCTAGCTCACTGCACTTATTTTCTGGATACATCAGAAGTTGCATCATTAGGGTGAAAGAGTTTCCAGAAGCAGCTATTTTCAAATTAAGTGGATATGTAAGTTTAAGTTGTCTAGAAAATCTCTGAAACAAAAGCATATCATCTTGCCTCATTCTTTAAAACCAATCTTGCAAATAATTCCCTAAAATCTACTGTGCACAAATCAATAGGACAATACATGAGCCTACTCCTCTGCTGATGAGTGCAGCAGGTTTTAGTGTGCTTGATGTGTTGTCTAATACATAAATAAAGGTTTGGTTGTATTTGGGAGGAGGAAAATTGCTAATGAATATGTAGCAAGATGGAATTTTCTGGCTACTTTGCTGATAGTTTTTGAGCAATAGATCTAATAAATTAGGATCAATTCAGACTGCTTTCCTCAAACCGTTTCAAGATGATGGACCTTACTTGCACTTCACTTTCCATTGCAGTAGAATAATGAAATTAGTTTTCCAGGAACTGAGCTAAGAAAATAAATAATCAAATTAAAATAAACTGTATTGGAGAATGAACTCTGGTTAATTGATTTCTTAGAACTAATTTGAGCTCAAGTAATTTTTGCTGTTATACAAGCTTTAGGGATAAAATTTATTTCAATGCAATTATTCGGGCAGGGAAGTCAAACAGCCAAAATCAAAGCACACCATCAATTTCCCAAATACAAAGAACTAGCTTTCTAAAAGTAACTCAGTGTTTCCTTCACGAGGTCACCACTTATCTAACTATAAACTGTGGCTATTGAATTTTTTTAATTAATGTTTTAAGTTCGTTACTGAGTGTATTTAAAAGTGTGTATTTAAAAGCTTAGTTGAAGGCTTTTTCTCCTCTTTAATCTACTCTTCAGATATGATAGAAATATTTTTTTCTACTAATGAGCAAGATTTAGTAGATTATTCTAATTAGCAGGTAACTTTGCTGTGTTTTGTTTTAAAACAGACGGTATTTTGGTGAGAAAATTGGGCTGTACTTTGCCTGGTTAGGCTGGTACACAGGGATGCTCTTCCCAGCTGCCTTCATTGGATTGTTTGTCTTTTTGTATGGAGTCACCACTTTGAACCACTGCCAAGTCAGGTAACGTGGGAACTTTTATAAAGAAATTGCAACTGTGGGTTATTATGGATAATTTGAGAGATCGTCCCACAAGCTGTTAATTATTTCATTTTGAACTGTTGAATGAACAGTCAAGCAAAGACTGTTTTAGTTGTCATAAGGTACCCAGCATCAAACTTCCCATGTTTTATGCTCCTGAATTGGGATGAAAGGAAATGCCTCTTGCCCAGTTCCAGTTTCTAATGGTGCTGGCAACTCAGAACAAAGTGTGGAAAAAGTAGACTCCTTCATTACTCTTTAAGAGACCAGCACAAGAGTGGAGAATTTTCACTCTCTAGAAGGCCTTTCCCAAAGATCCACCACAGAGAGGCATTCCTCAGATGAAGAAACCCTTGGACCTTCTGCTGAGTGCTGCATCTCTAAGTTTTTGTGCGCTTAAGTCACAAGAATAACTTTGTCTGAAGTTATCCTCACCCT
The DNA here is from genome assembly GCA_013400575.1 of Peucedramus taeniatus. NCBI lineage: Eukaryota > Metazoa > Chordata > Aves > Passeriformes > Fringillidae > Peucedramus > Peucedramus taeniatus. The sequence continues at coordinate 22,397 of WBNO01012559.1, read as the reverse complement.
CCTCCTACCAAAGGTCACTCTGACTCAAGGAGAAGCTGGAAATGGTTAAGAGATACTACTAGGTTGTCCCTGGAGAACTGCACTCTGCAGTTATGACTGTAAACTCTGTAGTCTTAGACAGCAAATATTAATTAGACACATGCTGTTATGAACATCTTGGCTTCGGTTACAGACCGGTTTTGTTCAATAAGTAACTGAATATTAGCAAAGCCTATCAATCCTGACAGATTGTTGTGCAGATTGTTGAAGTAATGAAGCTATTAATTTTTGTCTTTTCTATTTTTCCAGTAAAGAAGTCTGCCAAGCTACAGATATCATAATGTGTCCTATATGTGATAAATACTGCCCCTTCATGAGGTTGTCGGACAGCTGCATTTATGCCAAGGTATGTTTTAGGCTATGCAAATAGAGATGCTTCCTGGTAAAAGCATGAATTTTGCCTTTTGCATTTGCCTTTAGTGAGTGTGGATAGATGAAATCTTGAAAGGACAGATCAAGCTCATCCAACATTAACACTGTCTTTCACCAATATTTAATTTGGGTTGTAGAATATTTGAATGCAATTTTGCACTTAGAGATTCAGCAGTCTCAGAGGTCGTGTCCTAGAGCTATGTGTTACAGTGTCCTTGACATCAGCCTTTATCTTCTCATCCATCCTCTCTGGGTGGCTCCATAAAATTAATGCTTTGGGCCTGAAATGATGCTCACATCTGGTGTTGGCAGGGCTCAGTCCCAGGCCAGGCTGCTAAATAGTCCTGTCAATTCACAGGTGGATTTCACATGTCAAGGGAAGGATCTTCATGATTGTCAGGCCAGCTAAACTCATTATCACATTAATTTTAGTAGGTGAAAATTGAAAATAAAGGCCTGTTATCACAAATTGATCACATTATTAATATATCTCTCAGGTAACCCACCTTTTTGACAACGGAGCTACTGTCTTTTTTGCTGTTTTCATGGCAGTGTGGGGTAAGTTTCCATTTTGATATTAAGTAATTGCACCATCTTTTTCTTAAAGAATATGATGCAACATAGGCCTTTTTATTTTCCAGCACACTTTCTATCTGACACTAAAAAAAAGAATATAGGTTTGAGACTTTTCTGTTTCCGGAAAAGGAATATGCAATTGGTTGAATCAAGTTTTTATTTGAAAATAATTTTAATTAAAACAAAAACATGAATGCAGTTATGTAGTGTCTATGCAGCTTATATATATCTATATAATTCTGTGTGAATTTCCAGTAATTTTTAAATCCATTGGTACTAAGGCCTTCTCTCTATTACTGCTCAGGGCTTCTCCTAGCTTAGGGCAGTTCAGTTTAGTGTCAGTATTAAAATGGAGTAACATTTTTTCCCCACCTTGCAGAAAGGCAGTAAAACTTAAATCCCAGTAAGCTGGTTGCAGTTAAAGAAAAGCTCCAATGAAATAAATAAAAGATTTCATTGAATGGCAAATTGATCCGAGTGTGGTCTAACTGTTGCCATGGAGGCTGAATTTTGCCCATAGAAATATTCTATTTTTGGCTCAACTATTTTTCCTACTATGTAATGTAGGCAGAATTGAAGGCAAGAGGAACCAGTAATTTCTGGCTGCACAAAAAATTATTTCAAACAATCCCTGAACATGCCCAGGCTGCTACAAAGCCATTGTGAGAGAAGGTTAACAACTGTAGAAAATGGCTCAACAAGGTGACTCAAAACCAGCATCCAAGTCCTTGAGCTATCTGCATTTAGTCATTGTTCTCCTGTTCTTACTCACACATCTCCAACTGCTTTGGAAAGGTGTTCAAGTAATTATAATCTTAATATTAAACTGCAAATCTCTTTACTGAACCACAAGAAATATCCAGGAGGCAACGTGAGAGCCACCAGAACAACATAGATTAGCTTACCTGTCTCAGTTCCTTCCTCCAATTAAATTAGGTCATATACCAATCAAGCCTATTTATGCCATTTCATGTAATACTGAAAATATTCAAATATTACAAGTCACATTTAAGAAAAATCCACAGATCATGTAGTCTTTATGTTTCTGCTTGATATTTCATGTTTGTTTTAGAGCTACATAGAGCTAAGAATCACCAAATATTACTAAGACTTAAAGATTTCTTTTAGATGCTTACTCAGCTTTTCCAGACTCTTTCTCTATGTGTTCACTGAAGTTGAGAATTTTCAAGACAATGTACAGGCAGGGACATCTCTAGCTAGGAAAATTGATGGGTTAACGTTGCTGAACATTTATGGCAGTGTTCCTAACTGCTGGTGAGCATTTCTTTGGTGTGAAGATTTTTGCACCAGTGCTTTTGTTTCTCCTTAACAATAACAGTGCTTTCAGAAAACAGCTGTACTCACAGCATGGTTTCCATGTCTTAGCAGTGCCTAGATCCAGGGCTGTAGGAGAAGTAGCTCTAGGTAAGGGGAGGCCCTCACAGAGGTCACCATGCCCAATCCTGTCTTGTGGTGGCTGCCTTTGAGAAGCCAGAGGAAGCTGACTATGCCTGCCTACAAAGTGTTGTAGGCCCTCTCCTCTCTCTTTCCTCTCTCTAGTCAACAGGAACCACATCTCTCTCTGGTTAGCCTCTCCTTTCTCCCTCTCCTTCAGCCTCACTGTCAGACTCCCAGGCCCAATTCCCTCCAGGAATTCCCACACCAGCCTGCCAAGACTGAGCAATGCACTGCCCAGCCATGCATCTACAGCACCTGAAGTCCCCAGTGAGATAAGAAAAAAATACAATAGAAGCTGCCCCCGGATGATTTGGCTACTGGAGAAGAGACTATGGGACAGCAGCTGGGGTGAGAGCTTTCCCCAGCACTTTTGTTGGCTTACACTGTGCTTGGGAGCTGACTGCCATGAGGGAGAGAGGGGCAGCACCAGCAGGAGCTGTGAGTGTAGGGTATGGTTTGGGGAATGGGGCAATCCTCTGGCTCCACACAAACCATACTTCCTTAAAGAAGAGTTTGCAGAGAAAACAGTGAGATTGTGGGGATATTTTCCATGCAGATAGGGCTAAAGCAACATTCAAATAAGGGAAGTCACACTTTACAGGGGTTTTCTGGTACTGTATTTAGGAGCTGGCTTACTGACTGTGTTAAATGGGTTTCCAGTCTGCAGTGGGACTTCTAGCAGCTGCAGGCATTGCCATCATGGCAGTAAATCGTAGAGGAAGAGAAGAATCAATGATAGCAGTTTGATTGTGGAAACGTTTTTTCTGTCAGCATGAAACAACTGGCAAGCTCATAAAATATTGGCTGTGAAAAGTTCAGCCTTCCAGATCATCTAGTTTGACAGACACTGACATTAAATAATTAAAACAGTGCTTTCATAAAAAGAGAATGAAAGCAAAAAGAAAAGGTAGCTAGAACTGTGTTACCTCTTTAACCAGAGTTTAGTGGCTGTTTTATTATCCAAAGTATTTTCTTCACTGTCTTTAGATCCATTAGTAAGCTCCCATCTTGAGAGAGAAGCCACAGCCATTTGCTTGGGAGTTTCAAAACCAGGTGTGGCCACATGACTTTAGGAAACTTTCATTTTTAACTGATTTATCAAAGGACAAAAGGTAGTCTCCCTTCAGTGCACTTAAGAAATTCATTATTCATCTGTATAAGGTTTTCTGTATTGAAGCTTCTCTTGAAAGGAAACACCCTTTCAAATAGATTGAAGCTATAAATCTTTATGGTTTATAGGGGAAAAGTGAATCTCTGTAATAACTAATATTTTTTTAAAGTTTTTCATTGGTGAACAGATTGCCATTGATGCTCACTGAGATGTGATCATCTCAGACGCTGGAAAATAATTGTGTCTTGATGACATTTTCCAGATGTTGAAAGCTTTCAAAAATAGGGAAGCAATATCATATTTTGTGTTTCTGTGCTAGGGAGAAGCACCCCCACTTTGCTCTTTATGTATGCCTTGAGAAATGTTTGGCTTGATGCTAAAGCAGCTCCCATATCTAGGAAAAGTTCCTCTCTTTTTACTGCCTAAATTAGATTCTTACCAAAGACAGAAAATGAGAGAAAGATGTGAATTCAAAAAAATGGTAACATTTAAAGTGAAGGGAAAAGTAATTCTCGTTTAAAAATCTAGGTAAATTTGCCACTCAGTTGACTCCAGCATGTTTCAGTAAAGCCAGATGGAATGGTAGATTTTGCTTTTCCAATTGAGGTACTGGGGAAACCTATTGCAAAGCTGTCACTGCCTAGATGTTTCCTGAAACTCTAGAGCAAAATTCTGTAACTGCTCAAAAGGAAAGTCCAGCAATTTATCATTTCTAAAGCCATGCTGAAGACAGAGTAGGCTGATGGTAGTTTCTCTCTCTGTGCCGATCTTTGGGGAGCTAAGGGATGCAAGAAAAATCCTTTTTGAATTTTTTTCCTTGTAGCATGTTGCCTTTGATAAAGAAAATAGCTTTAGAACACTTGCTGAAAGGCAAAATTGGGAGGGGAAAAAGAAAACTGGCATGAAGAATTTAATACCTTTTTCACCAATAAGAAATGCCAACATAATTTTTTTTCTGTATGTATCTGTTTGTCTAATAAAAGATGTCACTTCCGTACAAATCTTGCCTCTAGCATAAAACATTGACATTAATCTGCTCTCCAAGGAGATGGAATTTAAGGATGTTTTTCAGCAATACTCCTGGTATATAGAAAATATTCTAGGAGTCAGGATGGATATATTAAATGATGCTCTGAAATACAATAGAGAGAGGATTTCTGAGAGAAGGCCAGGGTAAAGCTATTTCCTACAAGAGGCCATTTGCATTACGAGATAAGATCACAACTTGTTACAGAAGCATCTGAGGAAATGATTTAAGACAGCTGCTTGTACAAGTGGATATTGAGGACCCAGCTGCAAGGCTGAGTTCTGAAGTAGGAAAAACGTAGTATAGGAAAAGCTAGTAAAAGATTGGGAGCTAAAGCCAATAAGAAATGCAAAATTCCAAGCAGGAATTTTTGAGAAAACTCAGGATCTGGTTTACACAAATGAGAAAATACAACTGTGTCCTGTTGAATGTCAAAGTCAGAAAAGAATGCTGAAGTTTGTATAGGGTATTTGTAGTTAAAATTACAACTGGAAAATAAGCAGAGGAATTTGAAAATGCAGTGCTTTCAGAAGACCTCAATAGTACAGTGAATCAATCAGAGATGGTTATTTTTAGTACATTTTAAAATATCTAGCAAGGGAAAGCTGCATGCTGACCTAAATAGAGGGAGAAAAGTGTAACACAGTGAAAGCTAAAACACCACTGTACGGAATATCTTATTTGCTACTTAATTATTTACTCAATTAGAAAATAACTTTCCAAACAAGCTTCAGGAACTCCACATACTTACTCTGACAGGTGCTAAATGTGCTAAACATAGTATGTATAAATTCCTCACACCAGGTGTGGGAAAAACAAGAAAGAAAAGAAGTAATGTTTAACAAAGGTATATCTGAGATGTTTAGGGCTGGGACTCAGACACCTATGGGAGTTATGCTACCAGCAGGTTTCTGGAATGGAAATAAAGTGGCAGAAATCAATCAGGCTTCTTCCTCCTAGGTTACCAAGCAGTGCAGGACTACTTGTTTAGCTTGAACAAAATAATTCAATGTGAGCTGATACAAGAGAAGCAGTACTACCAGGAAAAAAATCAAAGAATGAACCATGTTGTGGTTCAGTAGCAGTGGAGCCTCATTAGCACTTACTAGTTTTGCTGATCACAACCAATCATACTGCAGCTATTACAAACATTTATAGAAACATTAGGCTCATGATTCTCTGTTAGACTAAGGTGTAAAATAATTCCAGCTTTCAGAAAAATAATTACCTGATATATGAAAATTATCTATTACCTGATAGCCCTCAAACCAAGTATCTGCTTCCTTACACATACTTTTGATACCTTACCTTGTCTGCTTGTAGTGTTCATTTCCTAAGCACACTTTCACTGTACTGGCTAGTATATTAAAACATAATTCCTCCTGTCTAAAAATTAACTTTTGCCAAACTGATGCCAGTACTTAGTATCGGGTCCCATTTTTATCAATATGCTGCAGTAGGGCAAACAGCACATTAAGGAGATGCTTTTATGACTCGATGTGATTTATATTGCCAGATGATTGTGACACTGTTGCAGCTGATACTGTGCTAGCTCATGAACAAAGAGGTTTATGTTCTCTTGTTATCAATCTGCTGCTTCTCAGTAAGCAATAAAGGAAAGAGCCAAACTTCACAGTGGGAGAGGGAGCCTGCCCATTGATTTGTGTCAACTTTAAGTAGTTTCTACATCCTTTACACAAAATAAATGTTTAAAACCCCTGTAACTTAAGCAGGCTGAGTATTAATCTTTGGATTATGAGCATATTATGCTATTACTGTTTCCTTGATTGTTCTTTCCATCACAAAATGAAAGCAGTTGTCATATCAAAGTGGAAATTTCCTCAAATCCTTTACATTTGATTGGTCTGTCAGTGCTCCAGGAAAGCCAACACCTTTGTGTCTGATCACTCTGTCAATGTCCTATTATGGTGACTCTCCACTGAGCTGCCCACTAGGTCAGAGGATGGTTTGACTGACTTGTTCAGGGACACACACCAACAGCAGAAGAGAGACCCCCTCCCCGGTCTTCACACTTTAATTCAAGTGTGTTGCCCACTGCTGGCAACTGCCAGAGCCCTTGAAGGACTCACACCAACAGTTTAGGGGACAACACTCTTTATTAATATACACACTGTGAGTGGAAAATTGTGGCAGGTTAAAGTTCAAAGATTGACAGTGACAGTAGCTGACTGCAAAAATATATTCAAAGCACTATCCAGACATGCTTTAATCATCAATCAAACCTGGCTCAAGATGATCAGTGAGCATAGAATACAATTATTACCCAATAGACATTCCTTTGGAGGAGGAGACAGGTTCAGCTAGTCCCCTGATCCCAGAAGTTATGATGGAGTCTTCTCTAACTTTACCCCATTCTTAACTTACTTTTATACTATTTTTTTACATTTAGATGGAGTGTCTAGTGATACACACCTTTGTTATTCATAGGTGTAAAATTCTCTCACTTCTATCTTAAAGATGTAGTCAATGAAATATGAAGTACATGCTCATTGAGGGGAGGTCATGCCTTGAAGGCAGGTAACTTTGGGATGGAGGTGTGTGTTAATATTACAGTTAGATTTTAATGAACCCAATTCATCCAGGGACAACAATTTCACCACAGTTGCTGGCTCAGCAACAAGACACCTTCTCCTATCTCCCCTGGCTGATGGGGGAGGCCAATAATGCCATTATCAGCTGCAAAGTACCATCAAGTTCCCCTCCCTGCAAGGATTACCTCAGAGCGTGACCTCTGTGTCTCCATTCTGCTCCACCCTCCATTCCATTCCCCTCAGCATGTGCTTGAATTTGCAGATTGGGTATACGGGAAGTCATGGTGGAATAGGTTTCGGGCATGCCACCCACATTCCATCCAGGCAGCAGCAACTGTATTTTACCCCATAATTTCCATACTGTTCTAACTTCTGCTCAGAATGTGAATATAACCTCCCAGCTTTCTCTAATTTTACTCTCATTCATCTTCCCATAGCAGTCATGTGCAGGCCTGTTACTCCATCTTGAACTCTATCTATAAGGGCTGTACTACACAATGTTTAATTATCAGACATAAATACAACACCCCATATATAAACTCATGTACTGTTAAAAAAAAAAAAGGGTTGGATTAAAAGGGTGTGAACCAGAAGTTCCTATTTTCCCAGTAGTACTCTACAGATTTTCAAATGCACTGGACTGTGCTTTCTCTGGGTTCTGGTTTCTGTGTAACGTAAATGGTCTTCAAAGAAAGTTACTCCTTTATGTGCAATGGCCCCAAGAAACCTTTAGCTTCATCAGAAATCTGCTTTATCTAGCAGTGATGACTCACAGGAACAATTTTATTCTTTGAGAGCACTCCCTTGGTTGGTGAGAAATTAAACATTCTCATTTAGCACCAAATGAAATCTCTAAAGCCTCAATCATACTTGAAGCAAGCAAACTAATCCTTAGAAAGCAATGCTTTTTGAAAGCAGTTTTGATCATCAGCATGATTTGCTGTTCAAAGGAACCCATTTATGCAAAGAAATTAAAATAATGTAACAGCTTCATTCAACAGTTCTGTGATAGTCATTAACATTTTCTTGACTTAAAACCAATTTTGCATCTTTTTCCCTACTTGCTATAGCCACTGTTTTTCTGGAGTTTTGGAAAAGAAGGCGAGCAGTAATTGCTTATGATTGGGACTTGATAGACTGGGAAGAAGAAGAGGTTTGTATAAAAACATGTACTTCTTAATCTTTAATACAAAATTATTTGGTTGAAAATGTATGGTATTATTTTGCATTTATTTTCAGTTCATTCTTTAAATTTTTATAGACTATGAAATAAGCATTTTTCTCCTCAGATGTTTCCTCTGGAATGTAAAGGAACTTTCTCCAGGCCAAACTGTCCTCTTTTTTCATACTTTTGTAAGTCTAAATTAATTTGAGAGATTTCAGGGAAGAAATGCACTATGGGAGAAATGCATTTTTATTTTGAAAGCTGGAAATTCTTGACAGCCAGGGCTACTGTGAATTTTGGCAAATGAGCTTTTATCTTTTCTTTTAGTTTGTCACTGAGAGTATTGATGGAAGGAAAGTCTTTTGAGGCTTGTACCAGCTTCTGAACCTTCAGGTGCTGGTTATCTGGGAGAGAGTGAGAGAGGACTTAATTCATTCTGTGTTGGTACAAGAAATCCCCTTAGGGAAGAAACTAAACTTCAGAAAATAGTCTTAATCTTTTCCTTTGGTGGTCACCAGAAAGAAACCACATGCTCTTGGAACTGAGAACTCAGGTCTAAATAGAACTAGAAGGTTTTATTGTGCAGGAGAAAAGCACGATTCAGTGAGTGTTGAAGAAAAAGTGCTACTCCAGTGGGATTTGGACATATAGGTGTCTATAAATCTGCTTTCCTTAATCTACAGAAGCTCTTGGAGTGATGGTAAGAGGCTGCTGTAGTGGTCTCAGTGAAGCTGAACCTCTACATTGCTGCTTTGGTGGAAGATTTTCTTTTTTATCAATCTTGCCAGCAGAGAAACAGACTTCTGAGTTATGCAATTTTTGTCTGTATGAGACAAAATAGCTCAATGAGGCCATGAAATGGTGGAATTGCTGGTAGGATTTTCTTTTAAATGCCTAATTACTAAGAAAATAACCCAAGAACATTACATGAAATGACTCACACAACTAGAAATTGGTTTCTTTATAACAACAGGAACGTTGTTATCTGTGCACATGTGCAGTCAGTTCTGGGTGATACCTCAGGATTATCTTCCTATTTACAAGAAATACTCTAATACTGATTCAGCTCTTCTGAGATTAGCAGGCTGCTCTTGCCAATGCTGGCGAGTCACAAAGGGATGGAGACAGTCCTGCCTGAGGTTCACATAGTGGTCAGGATTGGCCTGCAGGGATCAAGTCTTCTCATGGCTAGCTGCAAAAAAGCCACGGCTGCCAATGTCGACAGCTAAGAAAAAGTTGTACCAAATTGCAATTTCCAAGTGACAATTATAGCTTCATCTGTGTCCCTGGAATGAGAAGGAGCCTTTAAACAAACAAAATACAAAAGTAAGTACAGTATGAGACCCTCTTTATGTTTTTCCCAGGAAGCCTGGTCTTGCAGATGTTTATAGTTTGGGATGTTATATATCTTCATCTTTCACCATTTAACCTACCTGGATTTGGGATTATGCTGATTTATAAAGCCATCCACCTGAATCTTCTATGATCAGTTCATTTACAAATATTGAATTTCCTGGTAAGGTTGTCCTCAAGTGACTTTTTTTTTTTTTTTTTTTTTAATAAGATTTATTTATATTCCTCTGGCAGATTATTTCAGTTTGGCCTGCAGGATGATATTTGCATGTTGGTAATTTTCAGAGGATACCTGCTCCCTGTTGATGTCAGCTGGTCTTTTATTCTCACACCAGAGTTTTTCCAGTAAGATGTATCAACAAGAACTCTGTCAGGAGTAGTGGTTATTGTACCTGTTCCAGAGCTATTCAGTGCACCTCCTTACAGTTCTAGAGGGAATCTTATAAGTCTCTACAGCAGGAGTTAGAAGTTTTTTCAGAAGCAGTGTGCCAGATTGTACTTTTCTCAAGTTAGAAGTTAAAGATGCTCATAGGAACTCATCAGGCTGCTTCTCAAAGATTTGTGTGTCCAGCAAAAGTCCAGCCAGTATCTCATTGGCATTTGAAGCATCAGTTCCTCCTTTGTTCAGCATGCAGTGGCATCCAAGGAGTAGGAGCTGATTGCCTCCCAGAGGTATCTTTTTGAAGATGCTACAGCCCCCAGTGCCCACACCTACAGCACAGCTCAAGCATGTCCCAGCTTTGGGATCAGCCCAATGGGCATTACCTCCTCTGCTTGAGTATTTAATGCTGCACTTTTCCACTGGAACTGCCCTCTCCCCCTGAGAAAGACACAGTTTGGAAGCAGGTGCTCCAGATGAAGAAGTGTAGAGATCATTTCCCTGCTCTGTGGTTCAAAGCCCACCTCTTCACTTTGCCGTTGTCTTCACCTGCAAACCACAGGCTCTGCTTGGAGACCTACTTCTGGGGATGCTATACTTGTACCAGTGATCAAGATTCAAATTTTCATTCTACAAATTCTTTTTCTACATCTGGGCTATAGAGGACAATATACTTAAACTAGGAAGGATGGGACTATTTCAATAATTTACCTGTTGAAGGATTAGAAAATTCTTGGGGAAAAAAAGGAGGTATTTCACAAAGAAATTTAGGATGCCTCTTCTAGAGCACAAATACCTGGTCTAAAGCAAGACAAATTAATCCATATTTCATACTCCAGAAATCAATTGGGTTTCTCTTATGAAAAAGTTGGGATTATCCATGTGCGAGAAATGGGGAGGAAGGAGAACAGTCTGTTTTATGTAGATTGGAAAAGATTCATCCTGTGGAGTTTCACTGGGAAGTTGTATGTCAGTGAGAAGTCAATGAGAATTTTGTCTCCAGAAAGTGAAAACTTTTCTCCTAAAAGTGCTACTTTCTAATAAAATCACTGCTAATTAAATTTCCTCTCTTCTTTCCATTCAGTTATCACTAGACAAAATCAGCTGATTGCTTTTATTAGTTATTTCAAAGACATCAATTAAAGAGTCCTAATTACCATTTTAAATCACAAGCTTTTGATAATGAAGATTGTTATTTTATTAACAATATGTGTCTAGCCTTTGCTGGCTTTAATTTTCATTGTCAAATTGAAAAATAAGGGTTTTTTACAAAGGGAAATTTATTAATTCCTAGCAACAATACACTGAAAAAACACCATTTGTAAGGCTTCCTATCTCTTTGTTATCACCTTCCTGTTCTAAATGAAGAGAAAAATAAATGAAACAATGAAGATGATGGAAAGGAGAATTGCGCTTATTCAGATATGTAACCTTATGACTTCCTCAGCCCTTTAGATTGTCATCCAAGAAAGGCATACAGCAACCCCTGCAATGTTCAGGCCTCTCAGTCTGGGGATATGAACTGAGAGTGTCCTGGCTCTTTACAACCCTATCTATCTGGATTTCCTGTTCTTGTAAACCAGGTGCAAGGTGGGAGACACAGAGAGCAATGGCGTCTTGGGTGGGTGCACCACAAGAAACCAACTGCATGCAGTTCTTGGCACTCCCGGATGAAATCTGGCTTCTGTTGCCATTTGTAGCATATTTTTTCTGTTTCTTCAGTGTCACCTTCTTTGTATCATTAACCCCAGCCAGACACAGTACTGTTTACTTGCCCAAGCATTGCTGAGTATCATTAAACAGGTACAAAGTGTCATGCCAGATTTCCAATTTGTTTTAAGGAAGTCTAAAAATAGCATTTGCGTTACTTGCATCAACTGGAGATTATAGGACATGTGGATATGATAAGAACTTCCCTACACTGCAGATTGTAAAAGATAATCAAACCTTGGCTCAGAGAGGGGTGCAGAGAAGTAAAGTCTATGACAAGCCAGCTGGCAGAGCCCTTGCGCAACCTACAGAGTGAAATTCTCAGGAGCCCTCCTTCACTGCGATCACACTCTGTCCTTTTTCATGCCCCTGGTCACACAGGGATACTACTTACATTGTTTCTTTTGCCAGATTATGGTCTGCTCAGCTTCCTTCAGCCCTGATAAGGCAGGAACACCTTGAGCAAAATAGAATAAGAACAAGGTATTACTCTGCCTCCACAGAAACATGCTTAGCCTTTTTGTATAGCTGAGGTAGGACTGGTTTCCTTAAGCACATAATTAGTTACAGAGGCATTGCAGCTAGGCATACATGCCTCTTCATTTGTTTTTATAACTTGTTACCAGGTTGCTGCATGAATTTGGAAATTAACTGTGTTGAGAAAGCATCTTCAAAACTTGTAAGGAGGAGAATGAGACATGACTTCTTCCCCTCTTCTTCTTCGGGGAATTTTTAAGAAAGGATGTAGGATTTTAGGATATCTCACCTTTATTCACATTCTAAAGACTTGTGTGAGCAGTTAACATTCACCTATTTCAGTGCAGACATTTAAGGTCTGGGCATTTCCAGCTTTAGTCAGTTAGAGTTCAGTTGTATGCAGTTGAAGGGCTAGAAGGGACTGAAGTTTCTAACCTGATTCTTGTCTGCTCTCTTGAAGCCAGCTGTACCACAGAGCAGCTCTCCAGTATACAGAAGAGTACTACAAACAGTGCTCTAATATCTGCCAGCATTTGTGAGAGTCCATCCTCCCAGCCTGGTGTTTTTTCTCACCTCTGACACTGTCCTGGATGCCAGACTGGAATGAGGTGGCACAGGACATGTGGCTCTTGGTGATGTCAGGGCAGAGGGATATCACTACTGCAGGTGTCAGCTGCACCAGGGCTGATGCTGTCTTCTTGCAATGCTGTAAACAGAGGCAACCAAATCTCTCCCCAAGTAATCCCCAGGTTTCATTTCACAAGAGGGTTTTTAATGGCAAAGCAGGCTTTGACATTTCTGCTGCTGAAAGTTGTTCCTGCTAATAATAATGTCCAAGTTAAGAAGTAATTGAGCAGCGTTAGATGGCATGGATCCTTCTTCAAATGCTGAAAAGCTTTTGCTGGTAATGAAAGTGTAACCAAATGCCTAACAAACAAAAATTAGGCTTGGAAAAAGGAGATTTGGTTGTTGGGGGGGGGGGGTTGTTCTTAGTTGTAAATTTCCAGTATCAATAGGATAATGTCAGACTGAAAAATTCTGTGGTATCAATCTTAAAACGATTCGTCTTGCAGCCACATAGTTTTGAAAGAGCATTATTCAGAGTAATAGCTAATTGGGGATTTTACTAGATACTTTCAGTACTTACTTTTATGGGTACAGTGATTTATTCTAGTTCTCATGAAGGAGACCTGATTTCCCAGCTCAGCTTTTATAGTAGCTATGCCAGCTGCTGAATTCAAAGATGTAATTCCCCAGAACACTGCTCTGATAAAAGATCTGAAGTTTCCTACAGAGTTTTTCCTTGCTGTGCTGTATGTGAACATTATCTGTCTGCTCTTTAGGAGGAAATACGTCCGCAGTTTGAAGCCAAATACTCCAAGAAGGAACGAATGAACCCCATATCCGGGAAGCCAGAGCCTTATCAAGCATTTGCAGATAAATGCAGCAGACTCATCGTTTCTGCATCTGGAATATTTTTTATGGTTTGAGAACTTTTATTTATTTATTTATCAGTTGAAAAAGAACAAAATATCATTATCTCTGCTAGTAGAGTAGGTAAATATTGGATATGACAGCTTGAAAGTGGAATAAGCTCTATGCATGTTGAAAATCTACATGGCAAATCACTTGAGTTTCTGTCAAGTCCTACACTGGTTCACTCTTCACTGAGTCTCACAGGTAGCTAATCCCTTCCTTCAAGGCTACACCTGTGACACTGTATGTAGTGGCACATGCCAGAATAGTGACACTATCACATTCAGGCACCAACTTCAATTGACTGAATTCACTCACTGGTACCCTTCCCTGTGTAGACAATGCAGAGCAATGGGGAAAGTTGCCGTAGGAGAAGCAGTTGTTCTTTGTAAACTTCACAGAGAACCTAAATAAGATGCCTAGAGGGCTTAATGATGTTACTAATTAATACAACCTAGTTTCTCAGTGTATTGAGGAGATGAGGAAAGAGAGTTCATACTCCTTGTGCAGTTGAAATGGAGAAACCAATGTTCCTTGACTAAAATGATGCATTTATCCCTTTAGTTATGCAAAACTAAAAGGAGCAGTAGAATCTCTCCTAACAGAGAGCTGCATGCACTTCTGCAGAACCATCCCCATCCTTTAATTTCAGTGAAGCAGTTGTGGGCTGTTATTCACATGACAACAGGCGTGGTAGTGCTGGTCTTGAAAACATAGTGCTGGTCTGGAATCAACAGACTGCCACGGAATTTACTGGGGCTTTTCCAGGAGACAAGAAAATGATAGATGTGTACAGCCTCAGGAGCTGTGGAGAGCCAAGTAGGTGAGCTAGCCCAGCAACAGGGCAGAGGACAGTAAGAAACTGATGGCCCCAAAATTGTCCAAAGCAATCTAGGTCGAGAAAGGCGAGAGCATTATTGAGATGAACTGTGCTCTGGTATGTCAGGTGGATGGATACCCTGATACAGGACTGCAGTCTCTGCTCAGAATTGATACTACAACTCCAATATTTTGTGTATTTTCCCCATTTTTTTTTCTTGAAGGGTGGTAGTATGTTACCTTATGCAAACTCAGTCATTAATCTTCTTAGACAAGTGATAGATCTTACTCAAAATGCTAGAGAGAGTAGCCTTGCTCTAAATTGCATGCACCACAAATTGTCCCCATAACAGCCTTTAAAATGGGAAAAAATTATTTTCACTGAAATTAATTTTATTGTTGGCATAGCATGGGCTTTCAGCAAGTTAGAAAACTACACTTTTTGTGACCATTTAGATAAGAATATTTTTTTTTAATTATACCTATAACAGGAGATAAACACTTACCAAACTTCAAGTTAGAGCAGTTCTCAAAATTTCTCAGCATAGACTCTCACAGTGCAGTAAATAATACAGCTCATCTGTTGCATAAGGAACATAAAGTGACTAAGCAGCCTGGCTCAGCTGTGGCTTTCTCATTCTTACTGTCACATTTGCTGAAAGTTTCATCAGAGAAGAAATCACAAGGGCAATTGAACTGGTTACCTTCTCTAGAAAGAAACTTTCCAGAATTTTAGGAAGAAACAGCTAGCTAAGCTGGCTTGGCAGGGCTGTTTTTGAGGCTGTGCTTACAAATGGAGACATTTGTGTGAAGTATGAAGTCCATCAAATCACAAAATCCATCTCAAGTATGATATCATCAAGCTGCAACATCAGCTTGAGACTAGCCTTTGTACATCATTTGCAGATAAGGAAAATTTCTAATTCCCAAAGCTGGCAATACTGTTTCCCACATTAATGCTAAGGAAGAGAAACATTTTCAAGAAAATGTTTAAAACAAAAAAATATTTTAATATAATTTCAATAATATTTTTCATTATGAGAAATAAAAAGAACCTAACAAGAAGAAAAATCATCATGTTGAAACCTTCCTCTGGAATCAAAAAGAATGCACTTTTAAAGTCTCTCATTTCATTTAATTTTGAGAGTTTCAGGGAGGAAGTAACTCCTGTTCCACTGGAAGTTTTCAGGTTCTTCTCTCTGATTTTTTCTTCCTTTAGATCTGTGTGGTGATTGCTGCTGTTTTTGGCATTGTTATTTACCGTGTTGTGACTGTCAGCACTTTTGCTGCCTTTAAGTGGGCTTTAATCAGGAATAACTCTCAGGTTGCAACTACAGGGACTGCAGTGTGCATCAACTTTTGCATCATCATGCTACTGAATGTGGTGAGTAAAATTAACATATCCAAAGTTTTACCTAAGCCACCAGAGCAGTCGATATCTCAATCAGCAGACAACCAAATGCTTTCACTTCTTTTTTCAGCAGGAGTGGAGTGTCTTGCTAAGCCAGACATGGAATTATTGTTTATGGACATCGTTCACCATTTATATGAAGTGCGATTCCAAATCCAAAATATTATGTAAATTATGTCTGAATATTCTGAAAATATTTTAGGGGGACATGATCATACCCCTGCTTTATCCTCTGCTACTTCTTTCCCTTTTATATGTATGCAGTTTTCTGTCCATTTCATTAATACTCTTCTTTTCAATTGTGTTTTGATGTTTTGTTTAAAATATAGTGACAAAGCTAAATTCTTATTTACGCTATTTTCAGTAATTCCAATTTCAGTTGTCATGGTAATTTTCCAGTGAGGATATGCATATACAGACACAACATCCGTAAGCAGAACTCCCTTGAGCTGAAAGCTTCACAAGGCTTGAGCAGATGTGATTTGTTCCAGAGCTGCCCAAAGCCTTTGCCAGTGTGCACCAGAGACATGGTCTGGGTGCACTGCAGTGGGGCTGGCTGATGGCAGGTTCTTGTTGTGAGATGGTTTGGAACCAGACTTGGGACAAAGACAAAAATGGAATTTCTATATGGCAACAGTCCCAGTAAGGCAGTATAGCATAGATTAGATGGGGAATTAGTTTCCTCCTCCCACTGAGTTGCTGATACTCCTGTATATTGCTCTAATAGGAATGTGTCTGCTCTTTGTTGCTCTTGGCAAGATATGTATGGCCTTTCACTATCAGGTTTTGTCAACTGACATTATAAAAATGCCTTTTAGGGGAAGGAGGATTCAACCTACAAACCAGACAGGTACTAGAGTCAGGGTGGAGTATCTCTGCCTACTCAATAGGAAGCATCTTCTGCAAACAGCTCGTTAGGCTTCATTCCAGGAGATATGCTGATTTACTTCCTAGGGAAAAGATGAGATGTTATTTCAGGTCTGCTCATTTCCAAGGCTGGCTTGGAGGCTTCTTTCTTTCCTATGCAATATCCAAGCATTTCCATAATCTAAAAATTCTTTTTGACAGGTCCTTTTTTATATGGCAGAAAATTCCAAAAGTCTTTGCTGCAGGACTTTGCTTCTTCCTTTGGCATAGGCAAGACTGGATTAGTGAGTGAAACAGTCTATGTTTTCCCTTAGGTAGGACTATAGGCTGAGAAAGGGCAGAAAGCAGGAAGCTGGTTTCTGTCTGAGATTGTACTGAGGGGTCTCTTCTTTTATGTTATTTTTATTTTATTGGGGTTTGTCTCCAGCTTTTGGGGTTTTTCTTTACTCCACCTAGAGCACACAATAAGCATAAAAGAAAAAAAAATTAAAACTATATATATATATATCTATGCCAGTGCAACATCCATTTCCAAGCTCTCAGTGTAAGTCATTGTATATGCAGTGAAGCAGCAATAAAGAAACCCTGCACAAATGAAATTTCTTCATTCCCAAAGAGTTTAACAGCTCTGAGATTTTTCTTTTAAATAATGGAGGATTACTTGAAGGTGCCTTTTGAGAAACTTTGTTTTACTTCATAAAATAATCAAATAAGTGGAGCACTGCAAAAATGGATTTCTCTAGCCTCCTACTCATCACCATTCAATAAACACCACAACCTTAGATCTGGATATAGCTCATGGAAGAAAAAGATCCACAAAATATGAAACTGCAGGAGTTTTTCAAAGGAAGGTTTTAGGAGTATAATCCCTTGCTTCCCATGATGGATTAATGTAGTTTACTGAAGGGCAATCGTGAGATTTCTTTTGGGAGAAGAAAAATCCCCAGAAGCAATTCAGGTAGTAGAATCCTTCATGAACTGTGACTCAAGAAGTGTCAGAAGAGCAGGAAAAGATACAGTAATAAAACCAGAATGGACCAAGATGTGCATAGCAGTACAGAATTCACTGCTAGAAGCCTTGAAAACCAGCAGTGATTCTGATGCAAGTTGACAGCCTCTCAAAGCATCAGGGGAAAGGTCTAGACCACAAGTAAATTCCAGACCAGATGTTCTGAGCACTGGGTGCCTATTCTGACACATCCATCGTGACAAAACAAAATGACCCTCAAGCATAATGTCTCCCAGGTAATCTTGCAGCCTGACCTGAAAACAATCACGAGCTTTACCTAGGCTATGTAAAACTGTTAATTCCAGTAATATTGCCCATGGAAAATAAGAACAGAGAGCAGAATATGGTCCCAAACAGGGCCCCTTGAGAGTAGTAGTGATAAACTACTGGTAGTGACAGTAGCAGATAATTAGATCCAAACACTATTAACAGAATCTGTAACACAGTCTTACTGTTCCAAATGGAATAGCAACAAATTGAAGTTTTAATAAACTGTTCTGTAGAGCAGTGAACATTTGTGAAAAAAAAACATACTCCCTGCTGGGATCAGTATATAAATGACCCAGACATTTAGCACATTTACAGTTGCCCTTAAGAGATGCTTTTAAATCCAGAAGAAACTACCTTTTTCATTACTTGAAACAAAACCATTTACTCCAAAGGCAGTGGAAAGCTATTCTAAGCATGAAGAGGTTGTTAACATGGATGAGAGATTTCGGGATGACTTCAGCTCTTAACCAGGCAGTTTGATCTGTAAACAATACATAACTCAATTTAAGCAAGAGATTCTAAGGATAACTGCAAATAAAAAGAAACATTGGTGATATTCACTGTAGGAGTAAGTAAATATGAGCCTGAAATATGAGAAGCTTTTTATTCCTGCAGGCATCAGAGAGAGTTAAGAACATTTAGCAATTTGTAGGAAAAGGCTCCAGACTCATTTAAAGCAAATGGAAATCATTGTATTAATTTACTCTAATACTGATGGTGTTGGTGATATAGTTAATAGGTTCAAAACTCCTTTGCAAATATTGATTGTGGAAACCCTCCAAGTTAGTTTTGTAATCTTAACGAAGTTTGGAGTCTCCTGGAGAGTTTGAGAGCATGGTACCTAAAAGTGTTGAAAGAACCATTTAGGATTTAAAAAAATGACACTGGCTCAGAGTAAAAAATGTATCTGGTGGTGGGGATTAATAAAGGTTTTCTCTGAAGTAACCCTGCCCCTCTATGTCTTTCCTTTCAGCACCAAAGTGCCAAACAAAATCAAAAAGCCCCAAATGACCAACATATCCAACATACCATAGCATGCTCGTCTGGGGTGATTTTTTTCTTGTGAGATGAATGCTCCATAAGTAACTAAAACAAAAATCTCAGTTGTGCTGTTGTCTCTGCTTTTCTTTTTGGAAAAGTTCTCTCACCCTTTTTCACTCTATATATAAAATAGGGACAGTGACAGCATTTCTTCTCCATGTATTATGAATGAGCATTAGATATAAAAACTTTACTTTTCCTTGTTTGATTATATAATTACTGCATTATTATCTAGTTTTATTGTCATTATCAGAACACCACAGAAATCATCTGCATGTCAGATTTAACATGTTCTCTCCCTAGAAAGCAATTCTAAATTTTTGAGCTGGCCATGTAATTAAGAAGCTGTTTCTTCTCTGTTACAGCTGTATGAAAAAGTTGCTCTTTTCTTGACAAATTTAGGTAAGTAATGTTAAATATAAAATTGAATAATATTATACTAATTTAATGGTCCATACACCATGATAAAATTCAAAATGTCTGCATAGATATGAAAAATCCTACCTAATTTGCAATGTATAGGAATTAATGTTTTTCTGAAGTTTCTAATAAGAAAGTGTATAAACTAAACTGCTCTGCCATTCAACCAGTGGTGACAACAACCATCTGCCTTTGTTCTTGTTTCAACCCCCTACCATCTAAGAATGTAAACAAATTGTTTACTATAAATGTAAAAATTTTTACCTTGAAGGAAAAGGCATGAGTTTTCAGACACACTTAGCACTCGCAGCCTCAGGGTTTGTAAACATGGAAAAGGGGAATCACTTCTGGAAATTCATAGCTTGAAACTAAGGTGCTGATTGGCTATCAAACACTTGCCTTTAAGAAGGACAGTAAGGAGGGAAAATGACTAGGTGAATCATCAACTCTACCTACACCTAAACTATATGATGTTCTAAATTTCAGTGATCCTTTCATCTCATTTGCAAAGGCAGTCTTTATGCTAGAGCAAGGAAACCTGTTTTCTAAGGAGAGCATCCACTGTCAATGGGGTAGCAACAGGCTGTCATTCATATATCCATGGCTCAGACAGGATCTGTGAAGATCCTGATATATTTGGAAGATTGCCATAGTTGGTGGCAATTGGCAAGGCCCCCTTAGTGTCAAGAAGCCTGAAATGAGACTCTGGCTGAAGACCTATTAAGCAAACCATATTATTGCACATATACAAGTGGTTTGAGGAGGTTATTTTGAGCTCCTGGACCTGTGTACATGGATGATGTTCAGTAAATTATTTCGGACCAGATGGGCAGATTTTGATGTTTTGATGGTCAAAGTAAGTAACTGATTTTAGTTACTCACAGAGCTTGTCTACATCCCAGAAGTCATTGGTAATGTGTTAAAAACATATCTGTGTACAATAGAATTTTATTCTTTTATTTCTTAGTAAACTGAGAGTGCTCATTTGTATGCTGTAGTTTTAAAATATTTTTGCTATCCTGTATCCATGGAGAAGATATCTGCTAGCTACAGTTGAGAAATATGACTTTCAAGTTTGTGAATTGTACAAGCTATTTCCTGACAGCCTGGGGATAGACAGTAAGATACATTCTAGAAGTTTCTATTCTTGAAGCTTGATTACTTTCTGTTAGGTTGTCATCAAGGTAGGTCTGCTTTTTGCAGAAAGCACTTGTATGAAAATTCAGCAGGTCAAGATTTGATTTGAATTATCTTTATCAGTGTAATAAGCTCAAAGTAGAACTGGCAGCAAAAGTACATTGAGGATGTCCTTCTTCAGCTTTTACATGGCCTTTTTCAGAACTCACATCTGTGCTCCTCCAGAGCATCACCATTGTCTCTGATGGGCAGGTGAGCAAAGCTTCAGCTGCAGCAGCCTTGTTATAGTCAAACTTGCCCTTCCTGCAGACTTGCATCTAATGAAGGAGCAGCTCTAAGTAAAGCTCTAAGCAAAGAGAATCAAGTTTATTGCTTTTTCTGTACTTCTAGTACTTTACTGGAGGCTGCTTTGGAAGCAGTATATGATTACTATCATTATGATACTCAGAATCACCATTAGTAACTCCACTTCTCTGATTACTCCTGTTCACAGCAATGGTCAGCTAACAAGCTCCTGACAGCTGGAAAGTAGTTCCAGAATATGGAACTGGTGTGTTGGCATGGGCATTGTTTTGTTAACTTCTGTCTTGATATTTCTTGAAATGGAGAATAAGGGAACAATACCCAAAGGCAAGAATATGTCTTCCCCTTTCCTGTTTACCTTAGCCCATCCACTGCAAAATATTTTTTCTTGGATTTCTGTGATGAGCTCCCTGGGACAAGGAAGGGGAGTCATGCAGTGGCACTCCACTGACACATGTGGGCAAATCCCAGTGTGGCATCTCTAACAAAAATGCATTTAAAATAGCTTTGGTGGAGTGGCAATGTCATTATGGTAGGATACAGGAAAGGAAACAAGAGAAGAGCCTGAGCCTGTAAAGACCACTTAAATACAGGTGGGATATTTAATATACTCATTACCTCGACCACTTTCTTGCAGTCTCAGGGGAACATACATATGCAGACACCAGAATAGATTTCTAAGTCTCTGCAAGCTCACTTGCTGAGTGCTGCTTCTGGATACAATTTCCTCTGCCAGGCTATATTTTGAAAACAGCAGGCTAATTTACAAATATATTGCCAGCTCTTACAGGTGTGTGAAGTCTCTGTGCCAAGGGAAATTGATAATCTGAATAAGCCTCTGAAACTCTGATAATTTTCTTCACAGAGCAGCCTCGTACGGAATCGGAGTGGGAGAACAGCTTTACTCTGAAAATGTTTCTTTTTCAGTTTGTCAATCTGAACAGCTCTACCTTTTATATAGCATTCTTCCTTGGAAGGTAGGATTGATGTCTGCACACTCATATGTGCAAAATGAAGTAGAGAGAAGAAGCAGAATTGTTTGCAATGAAACAAAATGGACCATATTATCACACATATCAAAATGCAAATTCCATACTAGCAAAGCAGAACAGATTGCAGTTTTATACTCCTTTCAAAAGCCCAGAAACAGATGCAGTTTTCATTTCCTATCACCACATGGTCTCAATATTAACTTAACAATTTCACTATTGGAAACAGATGCATCTCACAATACTATAAATGCAGGTCATTTCACTCTGTTTTTATATGTGTTATTTGTACAGATAAATAAAGGATAGGATAGGATAGGATAGGATAGGATAGGATAGGATAGGATAGGATAGGATAGGATAGGACACTTCAGTTGGAAGGGACCTGCTCCTATTACACGATCTGAAGTGTTAAGAGTGAGTTATGAGCTATCAT
>WBNO01012551.1:29588-47054 GCA_013400575.1 Peucedramus taeniatus | reverse complement strand
CGGGACGAGCGCGCCCCCGCGCGGCCGCAGCGGGGAGCGGCGGGCAGAGCCGCGGGTCTCGCTGTGTTCGGGCTCGGGTCCTCAAATCCCTGTAATTGAACTTGAAAACGCGCTCTGCGCATCTTCCTACAAGACACAGACCCCGCAAAGATCCCAAACCGCTGCTATTTACGGACCCCCGATCCAGGCTAACGCGATAAAGGCAAGAGAGAATGCGTGTTCTTGATAATGCTGCCACTGTGACAAAGTGTGTAAAAACCCTCCTGCTCGAAGGATGACATTTTTATCTGTTCGTTCACACGGATTTTGAGTTTTGCTCTCTATTCCTGCCATATTCTCGTTGTTTGTAGCATATATGTGAAAGGATGAGTAGAAGCCTAAAGAGAGTACATTCAAAACTTCTCACAAAGGATATTTTCACGTCAAAAACTACTGTCAAGACTGATCTTAAACAGTCCTTAACTACAGACTAAAAAAAACCCCAAAAACATCTTTTCCACAATAATGTTCCTTACAAGATACAGCTTCCAGCTATTATCAGCTTCAATACCTGGATTTCCAGAGTTAAGTTCAAAATGACAAATTGTCTTTGCACCACAAGGACAAACTTTGCATCAGGGCCTGTTGCAATAGGACAAGTGGGAATGTTTTTGAACTGTCAGAGGGATGGTTCAGATGACACAGAAAAGAGATTTCCTGCTTCAAAACGACAATGCCTTACAGGATATCCCTTTGTCTTTTTGTACTGCACTATGTACATTACTTTGTGTCAATAGAAATGTACCATAAATATTAGGCATGAATTAAGTACTTGAAAAATCATCTATTTTACTTATGCACTTCTGCTCACAGGATCAAGCAGCTTCTGTTTATACTAAAAGACAAAATATTTAACAAGGCATCCCAGCTTCCACTAACTGAACCCCCAAACTGATTTTTTTTAAACATAAGATCATCTTTTATCTTTCTTATATTGAAGCCAAACTATAACGCATCTCTCAGCTTTTTTTTTCATTGCTTCTTCCCATGAAGTCATGAACACAAAGGAAAAGTTCTCAAATAAAACCAGACCTAATTCTCTCAAAGTAATTCCAATTTATTTATAAATCTTAACACCTCAGCACCTCATTTGTGCTCCACTGTCAGCTCAGAAATTGGTATTTTTGCTGCACAACTGATGCAGTTGCTCAGGTGTTATTTACAGATCAAAGCAAACTCTGCTATTTTGGTGTATTTTTTAGGCTATATTTTTAAGAGCTGACAATACAAAACTGACAGTAAACATGGTAAATAGGTCCTTAAATGTGAGACAAGGCAGGACTGATTCAAAGCACCCAGTTTAAGTCTCACGTGTTCCACCAATACACTTTATAAAAAATTATAATCTTTTTTCTTACATCTGTATTTAATCCCCAATCTTAGGGTGCCATGGACTACTGCAGGCCTCTTAAACAAGACTTTTGGTGGGTGACCATGTGGTGCCTCCTCAAAATCAGGGTATTTATTTTATTCCCTGATAGTTCCTCTAAGATCATTCACAGAAGAATTGTGTCTTCACAAGGATCACTGCAAGAATGGGAATGGGGCAAAAAAAGGCAACTCTCTCACCAAAAATCCTACATGCTTTGTTCTGTGATGCCTCTTTGCCAAAGCTTTCTCTAAAACTCACCCTGTTCTATCTCCTAGGATTCATTTCAATCACAAAAGCAAGGCTAAATTGACACAGAGAGAATTGCTACACAGTTGGCAAATAGGAACTTGACATTATTTAGGAAAAATGCAGCTGTGCAAGCACTCAAAACTTCTACAAACCACTTCTGTTCCTTCCTTTTATCACCCTTCTCCCATACTCCCACACAGTTTGTTATTCCTGCCATTCCATGTAATTCAACAACACCAAAAATTGTCTGGTTTAACAAGCAGTGTCTGCTTTCCCCACTTCCTTCTGACAGTGTTTTCTCATTGTAGTATTTATTTATAAAAGAAAAGTCTTTGCCAGATAAATCCTTCTCTTCTTCTGCTCCAAAGGTATCACCAGCCTTTTCCACTGGGGAAAAAAAACTTAGAACAGAAGCACCTCCAAATGTGGGAAGGATTTTCCTTACTGAAGATTTAAACCTCAAACTCCAAGATGTTGAACCCAATAAAGACAACAAGTCATACATCAAAACACCCATAAAAATAACTCAACATTCCTTGATTTATAAGGCACAAAAAGTACTCAGACTTTGGGTTTGGGTTTTTTTGTTTGTTTGGTGTGGGTTTTTTTTCTTTTTTTTTTTTTTTTTTTTTTTTTTTTTTTTTTTTTTTTTTTTTTTTTTTTTTTTTTTGTTTGTTTTTTTTTTCTTGCATATGTTTCAACTGGAGCCATCAGGAATCCCAAGTTATTTTCACACAATAAAAGTCAACTTTTCACAGCCAGATTTTCTCATAATCATTTATCTCTAAAATTAGTGTTAAAGTAGAAAGCACCAGAATACTTCCAGGAACATAAACAAAACAGATAAAACATGTAACAGTGGAAGTTCCATAACAAACAAAAACATGGGACTCTGGAAGCTCCATTTTCCTTCATGCAAAGGGTTCAGATACGAGCTTTTCTAGCTCTGATAAACTACGGGGTTTTAAAATTTGAATTTAAAGTACACCAGAATTAATTAGAAATAAAAAGCCTTTGCATTCTCTGATACACCAAAAGCAACTGGATAAATATGAAACCTATTTAAAAAACAAACACTTGTTTTAAAGAACTACAGCAGTCAAAGCAAACATAAAATCTCTATAAAGTTAACCTGTACCAAAGACTCCAAATCAGTACTTTCTAAAGTAACCAATACTGAGATTGACCTGTTACTGTTCAAGCCACAAAGTTCAGTGAATTTCTAGGAAATAATATTCACATACATGGTATTGAGCAGCATAAACATCCCTTACCTCTAGGTCCCACGTAAGCTTATTTTACTCACTTGAAGAAGACTCAAGAATTTCTAACAAGAAAAGAAAAAAAAATTATTAACACAACTAGCCTTAACAGAAGCCTCAAAGAAGCTGCTTGATTGGTGCTACCAACCCCTCAGAGCAGTACCAAAAAGAGAGGAGCCTTTCCAAACCTCATTTAAAGCAGTTGTGGGAGGGAGTGTTAATGAGCCCAAAGACTCAACAGCTGGCTGGGCTTCTGTGGATTTTGCTGGAAATTTCCTTCTCAAGGTGCTGTCTTTGTTTTGAACACGTGCTAATGGCATTTTCCTTGTGTAGCTACTTCATTAAACTGCATTTTATCTGCAAAGTTCAGAACTATTTTTGTTAATAAAGAAAGATAGCTGCTGTCTGATACCTGAAAATCAGTGTGAGCCCAGACAGCAGGAGATGTGGGGGGAAGCAGAGATGAAGCATGACTAGAGCAGGTGAATCACATATCAAGTCTAAATTAAATGCAAAAAAAAAAAAAAAGTGTTAAGAGAATTCATTTTACATATTTTCAAAGCACCACCAATGGAGAGAAAATGTTCATGTGGTGTGTTTTCTCTTATGCAGCAAAATCCCCATCCAACTCCAACTTATTGTCTAACTGGAGCTGCTGGTCCAGAATTTGGACTGACCAAATCCTCCCTGTGCCTTCACCACTGCCAGATTCTTGTACCTTCCCAGCTGGAGAGGAAATTTATTCAATGTGTAATAACTCAAATTCTTCCCCCATTCATTTTGTGCAAAATGGCCTTTGCCAAGGTTACAATACTTGCCTTTCAGAATGTCTTGATTGGTAATTTAGGTAAATCTACTTGATAGCACTAATTAAAATTTAAAAAGAGAACATAGAATCTCATGAATGTAAAATTTTAGGAATAATACTGTCTCTTGTGTAAACTTTTCAGATGGTTAGAAGTCACTGAAATTAGTGTGTGCTGAACAAATCTTCAGGCTGTTTATAATAAATGGACATCTCACCTTCTCCCTCTGTTGGTTTTATCTGTGATTTAGCATAGCCTAAAACTACATTTTGCTATTAACAATTCCTACCAAGAGAAACACTCCTGCTTAACAAATCTTGCCACATTTTTTTCCTACTCTACTATTTAGTCTAATAAAAGACATTTCTTGTCCTTACATAACTTGCCTTGCTCGTATCCTTAGGCTGTCAATTAAAACATAATTTCTATTTAAATAAGATCAGGAACTTAAATTTGCTTAGCATAAGAAATCAGCCCAGATCAGCATTACTGTTATTTATAATGACAGATAAGGCAGAGCTTCTCAAAATTAATACTGTCAGGAAAGAAGGGGTCATGTCTATCATGACTAATAGTGACTGTTAAGCAAGACCATTTAAAAAACTTTAATTGCTGAAGATTTTATATTACAGCCTGCTACTGACACACATTTTCAGGTATGAAAAGCATAAGAAGCACTGACAATCTATTAAGAATATCTTTTCTACACTCAAGAGCTGCCTTTTGTAGTAGATATAATTGGAGTGATAAGGAACTTGGAGTGAAATCTCTGTGCACAAGTATATCAGATGCCCAAAATTAACAAATAAGTGGTTTTCTGCTGCTGCTGTACAGACAACTTCTTCAGAGATCATTCAAAGCAAACTGGTCAGGTACCAGTCAGGTACAAACTGGTCAGCATCACCTTTATCCTTGGGAAAGGGATGGAACAAATAAGCCTGGAAAGCGTTAAGGACAAAAAAGTGATTTAGAATCAGAGAGTTTGGATTGGAAAGGACCTTCCACTTACTTCCTTTCACCCCCTGCCATGGGCAGGGACACCTCCCACTAGACCAGGTTGCTCCAAGCCCCATCCAGCCTGGCCTTTGAAGCCTTCCAGGGATGGGGATGTCTGGGCAACCTGTGCCTGTGTGTCAGCACCCTCACAGGGAAGAATAAATTCCCAATACTTGATAGAGGATTTAGTTGTCTTTCTGGATTGCAAGTGTGTGTTGCTGGGTCTTGTTGAGCTTCTCATTAACCAACACCCCCAAGTCTTTTCCAGGCTGCTCTCAATCCATTCTCCATGGATTTATGAAAGGGAAATGATGCCTGACCAATCTGTCAGCCTTCCAGGATGACATCAGTGGTATGATGGATGAGGGAAAGGGCAGCTGACATTATCTTCAGCACAGCAAGGCTTTTGGCACCAGCTCCTGCAGCATCCTCACTGACAAATTGATGAATTTTTGCCTGAATAAATGGCTCCTTTCAATCTAAGGGGAAAACAACTTTGGATAAAAAGACCTGTTGGAAAACAAGTTGGATGTGAGCTGGGAATACATCCCTGTGGCAGTGAAAGCCAGCAGCATCCCAGGAAAAGCACTGCCAGCAGGTGGAGGAGGTGATCCTTCCCTCTGCTCAGCACTGATGAGACTCAGATGGAGTTGGAGTCCAGCTCTGGGTTTTCCAGTACAAAGAGGTGCAGACAAACTGGAGTTAGTCATCAAAGGGACAAAGGTGACTAAAGGAATGGAGTTTCTGTCATTTGAGAGGCTGGGACTGTTCATTCTGGAGAAGGTGGGTCAGTATCTCTGTCTGGAAATACCTGATGAATAAAAAAAGGAAAAAGACAGGTGGACTCTTTTTAGTGGTGTCCAGGGAAAGAACAAGAAGCAGCAGGCCCAAACTGAAATACAAAATATTCCATCTAAACTTTAACTCCCCCACCTTTTACTGTGAGGGTGGTAAAAACACTGGAACAGGTGAAACAGGTGAAAACCTGGAATGGGTTTCCCAGGGAGATTGTAAAATCTCCATAGTCAGAGATATCCAAAACCCAGCTGGACACAATCCTGGACAAGCTGCTGTAGCTGACCCTGCTTTGTGGGCTGGATTAGGTGATCTCCAGAGGTGCCTTCCAACCACCACAAGGATTCCATCAATCCTGCCCCTTCCACTGCAAAGGATAGAGGAACCATTTCCAACACAACTTCCCCTTTCCAAAGTCTGCCTATATTTGGAATGACTCTTCTCACAAACTTTCAGCACTGCTGCTGAATCCTCTAATCTTTAAACATTTCTGGTTCGTTTTGTTTGCAATCTCTCTCAATTCAGCTCTCATTGTATAGGTTAAGGCATCTTTAAATCAAACATTTTCTAAGAATGAAAGTATTACTGAAGATGCTTCCTACACTTCTAGGAAAGAGCCTCCCTCCCCAGCAGCTGTTTCACTTGTAATACATTTATTTCATTAGTGTTTTCTGAAAAAAAAAATTTAAGCAGGAAAAGTAAACTAATCTCAGAAACAACCAATGACATTTTACCTAATTGAAAATGTAATCCTCAACAAGCATTGAACATTTCTGTCATGAAATTTGGAGTGTATGAAGACAAGAGTTGATATAAGAATGCTTTTTAAAATTTTAAGTGCAACCAGACAACTGAGCAAATGTTATAGTAGGCCTTATTTGGAAAGATTATGGAACTACAGAAATTATGGAGCTATGTTGGATTATTTTGCCCAATAAAATGATTGTGATGACAAAGGGTGGAGAAAACTGTTAGGATAAGAAAGATTAGACTAGAATGCATTCAATTCCTGGATAAAAACTTGGTACAGTATCAGACTGTCTCACTCACTACCAGAAATCTTATCAGTGAGGGTTGGTGGGGAGAATTATATTTTACCTGGAATCAGATCAAATGAAGGGAGTAAAAGAGTATTTACTTAATCACACGACAATATTCAAGATGAAGGGTGTACTGAAACTCACTGAGGCCTCTTTTCCTAGTCCTCCTCTTCCCATTTCACTCTTACTATTAATTACAATTTTACAGTGCCTGCCTTTTCTTCCTAATGCAGGAATCAAACAACCAGAACATTCTGAGAGCCATCAGGCATTACCAAATAGCTGCAGACAATGATGTTGTTCTTCAGCATATTAAGAGCTTCTAATTTATAACATCCAGCTATAAAGTTACAGCAGGATAAACTTCCTCAGTCAGCCAGATCCTTAGCTCTGATCTAACACCAGGCCTGCCAAGTCTGTGTGTGATAGCTACCAGTGTAAAATAGCTCTTTGGAAGCACTTAAAATAATCTCAGTTATCTGGTCACGAGATCCACTGCTATATCATGTCTGTGTGGAAACCTGCTACAGTCCTGCGTGCCAAAACACACATTTGGAAGATGGTCACGTCAAAATTGCACTTATTCCTACATCCATTCACTGGCTGTAACACCAAACTGTCTCATGAGGCACTTGATAGAGCCAATTACATGTATCAATTGCAACGGATGTGTGTCATGTTTCCTGAAACTGTGTTCATATCCTCAGCTCTCCCCTATTAGCCAGGGACACAGTATTGACAAGAACATTATCAAGACTCTATCACTGTAATTACAAAGCCAATGGAAATAATAGCCAAAGAGAAAGAATTACAGCTAAATTGTGTATTTTTCATAATCCTGAACATTCAGGAAGTTGCCAGGAAGCCAAATAAAGTATTACCCTCTAAGAGTGCTGTGAAGTGGATGCCCCAAAGCTGATCAGGCCATGCTAAGATCAGTGGTTATTTACAAACAGTGCTGAAAAGAACTGAAGAGAAATTATTGAGAACATTCAAGGTCAAAACCCACTCCTGCCTTTCCTGGGATCATCCAGAACCATCGGACAACAGCTGCAGTGTTTGTGGTACTGAAATACACCAAGTGTAGCAACAGCTTCCTCGCTACCTCTCCATCATTATCCACACCGGCTGTGCCTAAATTCTGCTTCCCTCTGGTCGTGCTCAATCCTTTATTTTCCCAAGGGATCCCGAACTCGGTAGGATTAGCAGCATTGCCGTGTCACGTAATCCGCTGCCTCCCTCTTGAGGCCGCAATGCCGCATTTTAACTGCTGCGGGTTGTCCGTCAGACGTGTGGGAGCTCCACAAGGAGCAAAAGGCGGGATGCTGAGGGGCACGATGAAGGCACAGCCGTGTGAACAAGGGCTGCCCGACACTCCTCGAGGGATGGGGATGTGTGCGAGCTCTGACGAGGCGCTGCCTACGCGGCACAGGTGATCCTGTCCCCACGATGTGACGCTGTCACAAGGCCCTTGCCTCACAGAGGGAATAGCATGTGCAGCACCTCGCACACGAGGATGCCCAGAGGAACATCCCGACTGCGTGCTAGCACAGCTGCCGACTTTCTGGTTATAAAACTCAAAATAGAAATCTGCTTTCTTTGCTCATCCTTAGCCTAAAGCCTCTGGAAGGGGGAGCATCCCTTCCTCTCCACTTCCTCAGCACCGTTGCAGAGATTTTTCCACAAAGAGAAGTGCAGTGTGGTAGTGAAACTTTGCCACTGTTTTTTTTTCCTACCCAACTGAGGAGCAGATAAAAAAACTCTGTGAGGCTTCAGGTGTCTCACTTTGAATTGGTATATTCCTGTAAAGTTTAAACATGTTAGTGGGAAAAAAACCTCCAACAATGAATCAGTATTTCCAGCAACAAAATAATTCCTAAAAAAAGCCAAACGTGAGAATAAGAGGGAAGCCCACAACAAAGCATCTTTAATTGCAGAATTCTCTTTTTGCAAATAACTTCTCTCACCTTTTTTACTTCATGACTCCAAATCTTGTCTCTGATTTCTCTGGTAAACTCAAGAGTTTTTTCCACCCTTTCCACTAAACACCAGAAAACTTTGCCTACCTGCAAAGAAACCTACAGTAGAAGTTTCAGTTTGAGGTATATTTCATATTGTTTAAATACCTCAGAACCAATAGCATATAATTCTAATTTAGTAAATAAATGTGTGGTTGCCCAAAATTAAGCTGAAATTTTAATAGTTATAGCTGCAATTTATAAGTCCTATGTGAAAAGTGTGATGTAACTCACCCAGCATGACCATTAATACTGGCTTTTTAAAAAAGAAAAATAAGCCAGAAACCCAAGCTTTGTACCACTAGTAGGCCACTAAAACAGGAAAGTTTGAGACAGAGGAAAAATCTGTTTCTCTCTCAAAGAAATCTCTTTATTCTGTATAATATTGTAATACTAGTCTAGTATTTTATCAAATTATATTACCCTTATTAAAAATTGTAGAAACCTATTTCAGTGAGAAGATTTAAACTTAGTATGTTGAGAGCAGGAATTTGTAGCTGGATATTTATAGCCAAGTGAGTGTAGTAATTAATGGAAACTTTCTAAGTGAATATTGGTCAGAAAACACCTTCCATAATGCACTGGTCACACTTTTCCAGCATGTTTCTTCCCAGTTTTTATGTGAATGAACAATCTTTTGCCATCTCATCCATCTTGTGAAGATGCAAAACGTGTATCCCACCATGATTTTGCTACAGCAGAAGAGCACGTGTAATTCCAACCTCAAAAAGTAAAATCCTGGGGAAAAAAAACATTAGGGAAGCAATCCCATGCTAAGGTTTCAAACCTAATTGTCAGCTCAGTACAAACACACTTTGTTAATTAGCACTGTTGGCTCAGAAACCATCTTGTCAACGTGCAGCCTGAATAAACATAACGCCATCCACCTCCTCGGATCCCTAATTCCAGTTGTGACACAGGGCTGCTTGTTATCACATAACCCAGGAATATTTTTCCAACAAGGAGATGCCTGACAGACCAATTTGTTATTGCCACTCAGGATGAAACACATGCTGGAACCAATGGGGAGATAATGACCAACTCCTTTTTCTCCTTGCCTGTGTCATTGGGAAGGAATTCCCGGGACACATCACCTGTGATGGAAGTGTCACAGTGCTCTGTAGTGTTCTGTGCATTGCACAGCCAGAAACTGATCCCCAAAAAATACAGGAACAGTCTGGATGATTCAGTAAAAGTGGGGCTGGTGCCAGGAGCCATCAGCACTCAATAAAATGGTGAGTCAGAATGTATCAGAATTGCATGAAAGGATTAAATCGAATGAAGAATTGAGGGTGGATATTGTAGGATAAGTCATTATGGATCACAGCAAAACTTCCCTGTTCAAAAGTATCAAAATAGAGGGAGATAGACCCAGGTCTGCCTCCAGTCCACAGGGGAATACTTAAAAATAATTCTCAAGTACAATGGGATAGGAAATATTGGTTGCAATGCCTAGGAGTGGTGAGGAGGAAGAAGAGGAAACCATCATTGTGGAAGAAGACAGTGAAAAGCCTCAGGAATCTGTCATGCAGGCAGAAAATCAAGATATCTCAGCCTTCCATATCTTGAAAACTATTATCAGTTTCAGGAATATGTATGGATAAAAACACCAAACAGAAGAGGGATTAGCACATTGTGAAAACAAGTAAAGAACTCCTCTACCATACTAACAGCAAAAGAAAAGGAAAAAAAAAAGAACCTTCTCAAATAATATGATAACCAGAGGACTACTGAAAAAGAGTTGTTTTCACCCTGGGGGAATCAAAAGTAGTTGGTGGTCAAAACTAGGCCAAATTCCCAGGCTTAATATGATGTAGTCCTCTTCCTTGTAGCTGTAAAGATTTATCAAATATTTTTAGACCAAGTGTATTGAAAAACAAAGTGAAAAATGTGTATTCCTCTTAAAATTGTTTGGAAGTCCATGTTACAGGTCAAGACCCAATTGTGCTGTTCAACCACTGCCCTCAGTCCAAGGAAAATAGGAAATGCAACCAAAGCTGGGTAGGAATGATGATAGATCCCTGTAGATCTGTGCAGGAGGGTTTAGTGTATTTATGAGTTTGGTGGTTTGGAAGTTATGATCTGTATTTCATTTTTATCCCTACATCAGAGGTTTCTTGGCAGTGTAAAGGGCTTGTAAACCTCTTGTAAATATCCAGGCAGGGTGCAGGTAGCAATTAGGAGCTGGAAAGAAACATGTCAATTAACCTGGTAGTTTAGCATCAACCTCCAGGGAAAAAAGGAACCCAAAACACACTAACAATTTGTTTCAGTTTCCATGATAGGTCAAAATAATTATTTTAGCAACCTTTGTAAAGAAGGTGAATATTTTAGAAACACGGCTCTTCAAACACATAAAAAGCTGGCAGTCTTTAGGATGTGTAAAAATGGATTAAATGTCTAACTAAAGATATTGTAATCAAGGAATTATTCTGCTTTTTTTTGGGGGGGGGTATATTTTGAGCTTCCATAATTCCAATTTACCTATTTGAGGCAATGAATTTTCTGTGAACAGAAAAGTGAGGTCAAATGTACAGAAGAGAACTTGGGCTTAAAAAGCAGGAAAAAATCCATCATTTTTTCCCCATGCACCTACCTGTGCTCAAAATAGCCAAGGGCTTGTCCAGGATTTTAATTCAGAAGCAGGTCCCTGGCAGTTGTGTAAATGTTAAACAAACCAATGGCCATCTTTGCAACCCATAATGATCTAAAACTAATTGCTTTTAGGCAATGACTGGAGCAGCAACTCAGATGCTGATAGCTGGGGCAAAGGGCACCAGCAAACTGCTGGCCAGATGGCAGGCACTGGGCTGGATCAATTAGTCCAGGCTGGAAGAGGAGTTATTTATCTAATATCCCACTAATCCCAGAATTTTTTGTAGTCTTTCATGTTGTCAGAATGAAGATGTTTAAGCAGGTGGTTTACTTTTTGCCACTCTTCCATCCTTAGATGTCTCCTATTATGATGGAAAACAGACTGAGAATGGCAGCTACTTCAAGTGAAAAAAAAGGGCTGAAATACTCACATCAAAATAAAAACTGATTTTCTAATGTACTGAAACTCTTCTCAATTCCAGCAACACTAATTAGTGTGCTGGTGCTCTAGGATTAATTATTCCCTGTGCTCTATCTGCCACCATCTCAAGGGACAAACCTAAATGGCTGTTATTGCTCTTTAACAGGGCACCTCAAGAGACAGCTACATCCATCTTCTAGAACAAAGCAGATTTTTCAAACTGTCTTTACTTCACAATCCATTGAAATTATCTTTAAAAAATCAGTTATATTAAGCATCTATTAATCAGCTAGAGACACTGAAAATTAATCAGTCTAAATATATTCAAGTGTGTTTTCAGGACAAAACAAAAGTGAAAGAAAACATTTGAAACAATATCTGAATTATAAGCACCTAGAAAATGCTGTTTTAATGGGATCTCACAGGCTGTCTCTACACTGGGAATTTGCAACAATTCCATGGGAAGCTGACCCATCCAGTCAGCAGAGTGGATTACTACCCATGTGGAGTGCTTGCTGATGGCCTGGCACACAAATGCCAGGTGTGCCTGCCACTACTGTCACCTGGTAAGAGCCTTTGATGTCCCTCTGCTTGCAGGGTGTCCCATCTTTCCCAACTCACTGAAACAGAAAGGGATCAATCCAGCATTTCTCAGGACACCTAAATACCTCTGGCTGCCTGACTCAAACCTCTCAGCTGTGCCTTGGTGAGTAGATCAAGTCTGGAGAATTTCCACCTCCTACTGCTTTCAAAGACAGTGACATTTCCTCTCTCAGTACCTCACAAATCTGCTTGTTTGCCTTTCCCTGTTTCCCAGCATCCATATTTGCTGTAGTTACCACAAATTAATCTGGTTTGTTGCCATTCCACTGGCTGCTGTGTTTGTCGTTGTTGATTTTCCCCCTTAAGCTCCCTATGATGATATTTTATTTTCCAGTCAGCACCATGATTCCATACTCCTAAGGAAATTCAGAAATCACCACTGTAAAGAACAAATTTTAACGTTGTTTAGTACCAAATTAACTGAAATTTGAGGTATGAGCTGTGCTGAAATCCATCATCACTGGTGTTAATGAATTACATCAAAAATCTCTATGTAGCAGCCTAGAGCCCTACTGATGCATTTAGATACACACATATCTCCAAAATTTTCAAAGGCATGTATCTGATCTTTCCTGGCAATAAAATAATAGCCTGAATTTCCAGTCCTGCTGGGCAGACAATGTTTTTAATTGCCTTTAATTTTCTGCAGCTTCAAGCTCCGTTCATTTGGGATTCCCTTCTTTCTGTGGAATTGGAACACATGAAATGACACCTATAGTATAAAGGTATCTCTTGGATGAAACATCTGTATTTACACATGCAAACATCCAGCATGCTAATTAAGCACTTAACTAATTTAAAGAACATGTGACTAGGTCATACTGAGGGTTGACCCATTTAAAAGCTTAAGAGCTTCTGATTGTAACAACAGAAGAAAATATGGCTGTTTAGATTTAAATCTTTTCTTATGCAGAATGAAGCTTTAATGGGCAAAATCAGGTTCCAAAACTGAGGTTTTATTAACTGCCACTGGGTAGATACTTCAGACAATGCTGCTAATAACACAGAGAACAAATGGAGAAAAACATTCATGTGGGCGCTCTAACTTGAAAGGAAATCAAATCTGCATTAACAAAAAGAAAACTGTGTGTCTATGATGTGAAATCATTTTAATGATGTAGTTTTGAGGAGTAAAAACTCAGAACTGAAGTATACAGGGTACTAAAGATGTTTGAAAACTCCATGACCTGAAAAGTGCTGCATTTCTTACTCTATTTTTGTTCCTTCACTGATCTCAAGAAGTAGATTGCAGCTGTCTTTCCAGCACTAAATATGAAACACTACTCTTCATAACGATGATTACAAGTAGTTTATGAAAAGCAATACTTTGTTAGAAACACTTAATATAGATTAATTAAATTCTATTTTTGGTTAAAAAGGACTAGGTCTAGGACCACTGGCATTTAATAACCCCATACCAACCTCAAAGGCTGAAGACAACTGCTCCAAAATCACTGAAGTCATTCTTGTCTACGGAGAATGAGAGAAGCAAAGAAAAACATGTCTGAAACATATAAATTATTAATATTCTAACAGACTTTTCTATATTAGAGGCTAATCTTTTTTTTCCTAGTAATTTAAATCAAGACCTTGCCCTAATAACTACAGAAGAGGAGGGTGAAAAATGACAAACAGAAAGCAAAGTTTCCTACATTTCTGATTTTCTTCTGGGTGATTTTTTCACATTTTCTGTGCAACTCAGTATCTCACTCTGTCCAATGACAGTCCAATGTGCTATTTCCCATAAAATCCAGACTTCCTGCCTGCTTACCTTGTCCTCTTGATGATCCCTTAAAGGCCACCTCTTCTGAAGATGTATTTCAGTGTTTTCCATGTTTTCCATTAGATCTGATGACTGAAACCACAAAATTAAAAAGGCTATGCACAATGCAAGTTACTGAGTGATAAACTTATCATCCAAGCTGCAAAATGTGTTCAGACCTATCTTACAGATACAGAGATCCCCAGTTTGTCACCACCAATCTCTTATTCCATCTCTCCTGCTCCCACAGACTGTGTCCAACACCTCAGCACGTGTCACCCAGAGGTTGGCTGACCTTTCACAGCATGAACTTCATGGCTGTGTAATTGCCAGTTGGAGATATAAAACTGCCCTGGGTTGGGGATCAGCACAGACAGAATGTTCTGTTTATTGCATTAAAACTGACATTAATCTGTTGTTTCTATTCATAAATCTCTGCTTTTTTCTAAAGTAGAATAGCAACCTACTTCTGTCTGTAGTTGCTATACCTACCTCTCAATCCTCTGTCATGTTATTATTCTTTGCTGCTCTTTCCATGCTTTTTCTGTGCCCTGATGTTTATACCAGGCATGACAGCAGAAGGATGAGTGGAAGAGGTTCCCGAGGTACTGCAAATATATAAATATTAGATATTTCTAAAGGCCAATTAGATTTTCAGGTCTTGAGAATAGATTTATTATACTATTTCATAGCTGGTCCACATGCAGTAGCTGAATTTGTTTTGTGACTGAAAATATACTCAGTTATATCAATTATACTTTTATTATGTGAGCCTGACCCAGAGTTTTTATGTTTTTCTGACCTTATTCCTTGTGGCTCAGAGTAGAAAACGTATCCAAGCCTCATCTCTAGATGCATAATTTGGATCCTCTGGAAGATACAAGTTTGAGCATCTTTAGTAGAAGGATCAATAAGCCTCCCAATCCTTTGATAAGTGTTCTCATCAATAATCAGTTTAATTAAGAAGTAAGCATGCTCTCTCTTGTGCTTCTCTTTTCTGATCTCTTATTTTAAAAGTCATCTTGTCCTCCATGCTCTGTGCTGGAGTTAAATGCTCTGGCTCTGCACAGAGGCACTCAGAGTGTACAGATGTCATAGGGAGCTTAGGAACCTTTGTAAGTCTGATTTATTCACAGAAGAAGGAGGGACCAAGGCAGCCAGAGAGGGCTGATAGATGTGGGATGAAAGCTTGGGGTGCCTGTGGAACCCCACGGAACTTAGCAAAGCAAGAGGCACTATTGACCTGCTACTCAACTAATTCAAGATCCTTTCCTTGGGTGTAAATCACTGAGCTATGTGTAAACTTTATTTACAGCACAGTTGTGTGTGACACTGACCTTGTAGTTTGTGTTTAAACTCCCTTTAAATACAACAAAACACAAATGCTAAGCACTCTGCCTTTTAATCTCCCCAAATCTTAATTAAGGGCGAAGTGTGGTTTGGATCATGCCTCAGAAAGTCATGTGGCAGCAGAGAACCAGTCTCCCCAGGTAAATAAAGATGATTAATTTGGAATTGTTTGAAGTTTGTTTACTTAATGCAGATATATAACATGAGGCAAATAAGGTGCTGCAGGAAACAAGTATCAAGATAGGAGAGGGGGGGAAAGGAAATAAATGAAGACACCCACAGCCAGATACCTGTGGAATTCAAACCAGCATTCACTGCTTTTTTTTTTTCCTGAAAAGACATAAAATTAGAGCAAGATGAGAGACAAAAGTATTTGTGTCACACTGAGCTTTGCCTGTGACCTTTCTTATGAAATGCAGTCACTTGGTTTTAGTGAAGCCATAGTGCAAACACTGCTTGCAAGAGGTGCCACTGTTGTTGCCACCTGCTCTCCCCTGGGTTTTGGTTTGGGGCTTGCATATTTCCTTATGCAATATTTAAATATTTCCTTAGCCAATATTTAATCTCTTCTTGTTTGTTTTTATGCAGGCATACACACACATGTATATATGTGCACATATATCCTTTCCTTTAACATATAATAAGAAGGGTTCATAGGAAAGGAAAGAAGTTTTTGCAAGTTACTCTTACTTTGAAAAAGATTTGTGACCAGTGAGTTTATCTAAACATGTTGGCCTGCTTAAAATTTAGTGTTAAACTGTAAAGGAAAAGCAAATATTAACTGTTCATGAAAATGTTCACATTTCCCCCAATTTGCTGGTTAAGCAAACTGAAATAACAATTATTGATTTAAAAAAAAAACATTATGTGGGCAATCCTAATATTAAATCTAGGTGTGGTAGGTGTAGTCTGCTGATGGATATTCTATATGAAAATATGAGAAACATAAGTGATCTTCCTTGCCCTTCTTTATGATGTTGGCTATCATGTTGAAGCAGAAAAGATTATGAGGCTTCAAGACATGAAAGAAATGTCCCAATAAAGGGTGAAGTAGAAAAAAAAGCAGTTTGCTGTTCCTAATTCTGAAGGAATAGAAGTAATGATATTCCCTGTATAGTTCAGACCTGAATTTGGGAGATTTAACCCTCTAATCCATAATAACACGTACCAGATAAAGCAATCGTCTACTTGAAATAATGAGTTAGGCTACTCTTTGTATCTATTAAGAGAAAGAATGTAGCTATAATCTTGCAGATAAGAAGTTTAAGATGGATTATTTGCGTTGTTCAAAGGTTTTACCTCAGAAATAGGAAAAATAACCAGCTTTTTACCACTCTTAGCACCCTCAGTACATGCATTGGCACCAAGCCAGTGACCTTCTGCAATATTATCAAAACTACCGGTGTCATATTTACTCATAATTTGTAAGTATAACCACCTAATTCAGAAGTGAGTGGCTTTTTAAGGTTAAAAATTCTAGTCACCAAAGAAATGCACTTTACTATTGAGTGCGTAAGACCAAAGTTAGTGAATCACCTGTACCCCGTTTCAGGCACCGATACAAGAATGAGCCCCTGTATAGTTATACACTAATGCAATTTATATACCTATATAATAGACTTATACTTATATACTGGTCTCTTTAATTTTGCAATTTACAAACTTTTTTTTTCGCCGCTGTAACTAGCCCTGCCTCAGAAACTCCGTAAGGACGCGCAGCTTTCAGGCTGCCGAACCTGTAAATTCCTCTGTCACGGAACACCGCCTCCACCAGCAGCAGTTTTAGAAAGCTCCGGCATCTCAACAATGGGATTAGAGCCGAGAACTCCCTTCCACAGCTCCATATTGATGAATTCCCTTCCAATTTCTAAGGAACCCGACAGCGCCGCCGGCCTCCGTCCCCACAGCCCGATGAGTGGGCGGGGCCTCCGCGCGAATGATTGACGTACCTTTAGACCAATCAGAACTCGCGGTGGTGGCAGACCGCGGCTCTATTGGCCGATGAGGTAGCGGGGGGCGGGCGCAGGCGAGAGCGGGGTTGTACTGGGGTGCCTCCCGCTACCCGCGGCTGCTGCGGGCGGGACGCGGTGGCGGCGCCGGGTCCCCGCGGGGTGACAGCGTGACCGGGCCACGGCCTGACCTCCCCGCCGCCGCTGCT
>WBNO01012551.1:0-29574 GCA_013400575.1 Peucedramus taeniatus | reverse complement strand
CCCCCACGGCTTGGAGCTGTGCCCGGGAACGGCGAGGCACGGAGGGGTGAAGGCTGCCAGCTGGCCCGGAGAGACAAGGGCGCTCAGCGCTGCCCGGCCCCGGCCGTTCCTTCCAGGCAGCGCCGGGGCTGCGCTGCGCCCGAGCCCAGGGCCCGCGGGCAGGGATGGGGGTGATTTTTTTCTGTCTTAAATCAGAAGTTTGCCTTCCGGTTTGCTGTCACGGCGGTAGAGCCCGGTGAAAATGTCACTAGGGAATAATAGAAAGGTTAAAGCACGTTCAGCAGTGCGTGCGGGGCCAGGAGTTGGACTCGGTGATCCTTGTGGCTCACTTCCAACTCAGCGTATCATGCATGACCAGACCGAAGTGAATTTTTTAGGAAGAAATTCCTCCCTGTGAGAGTGATGGACCCTGGCACAGGATTCCCAGAGAAACCGTGGCTGCCCCATCCCTGGAAGTGTCCAAGGCCGGGTTGGACGGGGCTTGGAGCAACCTGGGCTAGTGGAAGGTGTCCCTCTGTCCCTGCCCATGGCAGGGGCTGGAATTTAGTGACCTTGAAGATCCTTTCCAACCCAAACCATTCTGTGATCCTATGAAGTGGATTGGGACAAGTGATTGACCAAAATCATAAGGACATGTAATCAACAGCATGGCACTCAGTCATCTGAAGATGTAGAATAGACCCCAGATATTTAGGTTAATGTGTAAGTGTTGCAAGAGTTCACTTCCCTTCTTCATCAAATCACTGTGACAGTTTCCACGTGTGGTTTCTGACAGAAATGTGTATTTGCCACTAAATACACTTTGTGCTGGTTTTAGGTGGCAGTCTTGCAAGATGCAAGTGGATGTCTCAGTTCCTACTGGAGCTGTTAAGTCATCTTAATTTTATTTTTCCTCTCGGTTCTCAAAGGTACAGTGTGAAAACTACCTGATGACTTGTGACTCCATCATATGCTAGCATGTGTCATAATAGTTTCTTTTTTATGCATGAGTAATTATTTTTGTAGGGATGTCGGCTTTTCTGTAGCAAAGCAGCGTTTGAAAAGAGGCCAAGGTTAATTTGGAGATTGGGAGGCAACCCAAA
Source organism: Peucedramus taeniatus (assembly GCA_013400575.1). NCBI lineage: Eukaryota > Metazoa > Chordata > Aves > Passeriformes > Fringillidae > Peucedramus > Peucedramus taeniatus. The sequence continues at coordinate 28,492 of WBNO01012551.1, read as the reverse complement.
GTCTGTGTTGCATAAGGAGTCATGAGACTTTAAGATAGAAAGTAGGGAGGACTTATTAGAATATTAAAGTGAGTTGTATGAGATACAAAGTATCAGTAATGCCTGGCAGTGTGTACTTTGATGTGCGCTCTTTACCACAGCAGTGACTAAAATTCTCCTGGCTTTCCTTCCCGTATTTTTGTCATGAGAGGTTAATACTGTAATGAAATACAGATCTAAATGTTCTTACCTATCAAGGTTTGGGCTGTGTGCAGCCCCCAACCAGATGAAAACACAGGCATCAAACAAACTCAGGTCCAAAAGTCATATGAGAGTTGTTCTTTAAACTATGGTGTGGTTTTTTTTTCCTCTCTGGAACTTACTTTGTGTGCCTCACATAATATTATCCTGAAACTAAAGTGAATATCTTCCACTAGATAAATGAATATTCTTCACTTATAATGTGAACACTAGAAAGTCTGCCTACACAAAGGAGACTGCACGGCCACAAAGTTGTTAATCAATTTTATAGCCTTAATGTCAACAAGTTGTGGTTTTAGCAACTACTTCTGGTGGCCTTAGATATTGGCATTATAGAATAGTCCTGTCTGTAATAGATAAGCAGTGGAAAATATACTGAAAACAATTTCTACTCTTGCATATTTCCTATGAGAAACTATAGATAACCTTTTGATTTAAGCAGACTTTTTTTGACTTGAAATAGAAATTTAGCTTTATTTAACTTCCCTGTAAATTTCTGAATATCATGTTTATGTTTGTAACCAGTTACATGTTGTCTTTTAAAATATTTGTGCAGATTTCAGTGTAGGTGAGGATTCCAGGCATCCCAAAGGAGTTGGATTTATGCTTAAAGCTTTATGCTAATGAAGTGGTGAAGGAGGAATAAAGAACGTGGATATTTTGGGAATTCAAGCCAGCTGGAGTAGCGTGTGTTGCACTTTAGTAGGAGCACAGTGGAAATGCACTTAACCTGTCAAATGTCTTTTATGTGGTTATTCATGGACCTGAGTGAAAAAAAGGTGTCTTGAACTCCCTGAGTTCTCTGCTTCATCCAGAGCTCTGGGTGTGGATGTGAATAATTGTTCTTTCCTTGCTTTGTGGGTTGCCTTTTGGGGGGAATTAAGTCTTTTATCAGATGGGAATTTTGTCTGTTTGCAGTAATTAACCCCCTTAAAGCAGAACTTAGGGTAAGAATTGGAGCCCATGAAGTCACTGTTAGAATAATGAATGCTTTTCTCACCAAGAATTGCTTCTTCCTTTTCTCCACCATCCGTTTTCATTTACGGAACTTTAAGGGAGAAGAGCAAGTCAGGAAGGGCTGGGGGAGTTTGTGCTGACGTGGTTCAGGTGTGTGGATGCTTCAGGTAGGATGGTGTGGATAGAGAGCCCATATGGAATGATGTCAGTTTAGTGCAAGATGTGATGGGTTTATTGTTAGCTGGTTTGAATCTGTGACTCTATTTGAGCTTGCCCTGTTGCAAATTTTGTCTTTATTTTCTTTATTTTTTCCTTTGTCTTTATTTGTTTTCCTGTTCTTCTAAGTCCTTTACAAGGCTCCTAACAATAAATGTACTCCAGGAAAAACTGAGAGCTGTGACCATCAGGTCTCTGGAGCTGATGTCCCTTTCTCACTACATTTTCTACAGCACTCAGTAAAATAGGAATATTACCTTAGAGGAGCATATAACCCCACATGTGATGCAGATAAAGTCTTTTCTACTGGAATATTTTTATGAGAAAGTAGGAGTGCACTCAGTTCTAGTGCAGGCTTTCTTGAAGTTGTAGGACATTTCCTGACAGTAGAGCTTCTTAGGGCTTGTGTTAATCTTAGTCCTTCCATGGTGCAGGAATCTAAAATGATGATTCCTCAGGTGTTCCTACTTCTATTATTTTCCATAACTCTTCCAGACCAATACTAATCAAGGAAACCCCATCTTAGTCTGGCTGTAGCTCTTTCCTTATGTCTCAACCCCTGTACTGACATTACCTTCTTCTTCCTCTCCTTTCTCCCTTATTTTTCAGCAGCTACTCCTGTTTTAATTTTTTTCCCATCCCATATTTTTCTTGAAACGAGATCAGTAGTCTTGAGAAGAAGCATTTCTGAACCGTGGAAAACATTCCTGGATTTTACATGACTCCCTTCTTAAATTGTCCTAAAGCTTAGCTCTGTGATTTAGGTAAACATCTGTATGTTCTGGAACTTCCCCCAGAATCTGAAGTCATTTTGCCATTTGTTGATATGCTGTGACATGTAATGGTTGAACAGTCATGCACATTGTGTAGCTCAGATCCAAAGAGTTTTTAATTTCTGGTGTTGACAGTGACTTTCTCTTGCTTCCAGAAACCAGATGTCCTGACCACGGGTGCTGGGAACCCCATTGGGGATAAGCTGAATGTCCTGACAGTGGGGCCACGTGGACCTCTTCTTGTCCAAGATGTTGTTTTCACTGATGAGATGGCTCACTTTGACAGAGAGAGGATTCCTGAGAGAGTTGTGCATGCAAAAGGGGCAGGTATGTTTAAAATCACATCTTTTCTCTGTGTAGAATTAAAAAGCTTTTCAGTTGACATGTGCATAAATGACATTGTTATTTATAATTTAGTGTTACTAGCTATAATAAATCTATGTAAACAACAATGGTAAGGCCTGGTTTAAAAGAACTCAATGCCAAAGCGTGAAGCACTGAAAATTTGTTTACAAAAATGAGAGAAAATGTGGTTATAGCCCTTCAGTTTTTACTGTATCTGCTGTAGTCTCTGCTTCTTCTCTCTTTTCCTCTCTATTTAATGTTGTTTGCATGTTAGTTAATAGAGAATTTGGCTTTGTCTTCTAATGTATGTCTGCCAAAGCAAGCTGATCATCTAATATTTAAATTTAAAAAACCAAAACCTTTAAAAATATTATTGATCTTAGTAAAGTAGAATTAGTACCTTGATTTTTGTCATGCATTGCCCTAGAAGGAGCAAAAGTATTTTGCTCCTGTATTTAAAATGTGACTGTACATGGGAAAAGTTCTCTGTGGGGGTGGGTAGGGTTGTGTTGCTTCACCCAGATCACAGGTGCACCAAAAATTCTGCAACTCATAGCAGGATTAAAGAAATACCTGCCTTTCTCCCAGATACATACACAGATCTTGGCAGAAGAGCATCTCCTGTGCTGCTGCTGGGAGCTGTTTAACAGTCAGTTAAGGAGGAGAGAATGAGCAAATAGTTTGTGTTAAATCGTTTTGATTTTGTGAAAGTAAACTGAGTGTTTAGAGCATTGTTTAAACTGGTGTACTTCCCTGTTTCCTTTGGACCTAAAGTTGTATGTTAACAACAGACAAGCTGTGAGTGGAAGGAAGGTACCTAGATCTGACATTTTGAACTTGCTGTTCTTCAGGTGCCTTTGGCTATTTTGAAGTCACTCATGACATCACCCAGTACTGTAAGGCAAAAGTGTTTGAGCACATTGGGAAGAGGACTCCACTTGCCATCCGCTTCTCTACTGTTGGTAAGGCTCTAAATTCACTTTGTTTCTTTTGCATGTGTACCCTGAGAGCAGTGTTTGCACTGTGGGGCACTTCAGGGTGTCTGCAATGCTTGCTTCATCTTCTCTGAAATTCACTTACATGGAAGCAGCTTTTGCCCATTTCTGTCAGAGCTCTCTGGAGACACTTTTCTGTCTGAAATGTGAGAGGGAGGGCAGCCTGAGCTGTTTTTTGCTGACAGAAAGCTTGCTTTGCTTCTGGTTGGATCACAATCAACACTTACTAGTTAAATACCTTTGATCTCTTATGCTGCAAGAATGTTTTTGGGATGAATGATGTGAACTAAATACCGGGCAAAGAAAAACAAACAATATTCCATAAATTAACTCTGATTTCTTAAAGACTGGCATTCACAAACTAGCAACATCTTAAATGCTATTAGTTAAAGCTAATTGTGACCACTAGCTTGTCTGATAGAAAAATTATAATTCATTATATGGATGTATTTAAAAGAAAAGAAATCCTTATGAGAATTCAGTTCTGGAAGTATTGGAGAGAAAAAAGTAGTCCAGCAAGGCTCAGGGAGCTGCTGGCTTTGGCCTATTGACTGTTTCTAGTCTTAAATCCCTTAGGATTTAGGGTGTCCTGAGTGTTGTACAGGGTGAGGGCTCAGAGTTTGCTTCTTCATATGGACTGCTGCTGGAGCAGGTTGTTGCATCCTTCCCTTCACTTTGCCTGCCCTGTTTAGACACGTTTCCTCCCTGCTCTTCTGGAATATACAAGGATTTTAACGAGAGAATGAGCGTTCTCCTGATTTCATCACAATTCACCATCAGCTGTTCTGAGCACTTCTGGAACACTTCTGCTCAGGTGTTGTGCTAAGCACTTGTGCTCTTGTCTAAATTCCCATTGAAAATCCCATTCTGTGTGAAGCAGGAGGAATTAAAAGGATTACAGCTCTTCCATAGTTTTTTATTAGGCACGCTGGTTAGATTGCTACCTTCCAGATGAGAGCTTTCCCACTGGGATTTGGTGCACAGAAACAAATGTGGGTTTAGATGATTCAGCCTTAAAATCTGATGATGTCTCTCTTAGTGATAATGCAAATGCCACTCTTAATTGGTTCAAGTGGATAAACTTGTTTTTTCCTTCTTTTAACTGTGACCTGAGTGTTTGGTTGGGTTCACACTTTGAAAACTCATAGTGCCTGAAGTATTGTTGAAAATATTCCTAAAATTCCTTGGTGTAGAAAAGACTGCAATAAACCCTGCCCTTTTAGGATTTTATAGCCTATTTTCAAGTCGTATTTATATGTATTTCCTATGCTAACACTTTTTTCTGTGTGTTCATTTCTTCAAGCTGGAGAATCTGGCTCAGCTGACACAGTTCGTGACCCCCGAGGCTTTGCCATGAAATTCTACACGGAGGATGGGAATTGGGATCTTGTGGGAAACAACACTCCCATCTTCTTTATTCGGGATGCAATGTTGGTGAGTAAGCACAAAAGGTGAGGGTACTTTGTGAGAAAGCCCAAAAGTTCATTCACATCTTGTTTTGGCTTTCCTCAGAAGCAAAAACTTGGTTGTTTGTCAGATTGTCTGAACATTTTTTACTTGGAAAGATGTTCTTTAACAAAAGTAAATAAAGAACTGAAGCTTGATAACTTACATGATTTCATACTTTTCACTTCAAAAGCTTCATGCCAGTTCTTTTTATTAAATCTGGGGGTTTTGGTCTTTTGGCATAAGTTTGACAGCAATTAGTAGAGGGACTTTCCTTGAGTGCAGGAGTTCTGCAGAGATACTTCATAGTATCTCTGTATTCATTCATGAGTCACATAAACACAGATATACAAATCTGAACAGTTTTATCTCTCACCTTATCAACCACAAAATGAAAGCATTCTTTATCTCTGTTTATTCTAATTGTGAATGTTTGACATTACCTTAATTTTACTGACTGGTCTGTGAATTAATTTGTTTGCAGGAAGGGTATGGCAGTAGAAGATTTTTTTTTTTGTTTCAGTGATCTTACAGCTTTGCCTTTAATTTTTTTTTCTCTTTTTCCTCCACCACTTCTGGACAAATTAGTTTCCATCTTTCATCCATAGCCAAAAGAGGAACCCTCAGACTCATCTGAAGGATCCAGACATGGTGTGGGACTTCTGGAGTCTTCGCCCTGAGTCTTTGCATCAAGTAAGCTTCTCCCGTGACTTTTTGTATGATTAACATAATCATGTTATGACAGCAGGTTTTTAACTCCCTCTTTTCCATGTTTGATTTGGAAGTCTACATAGTCTTAACTATATTTTATTTAAATATGATTTTAAATTATCCATGCTTACCTGTGCTTACAGAGGGAGTCAGTTTTATTTCATTAACATCTAAAGTAGATATTCCTCAAGGAATTACTGACAACATTAACATAGCTCCTAGTGATGCAGATTGACACAATAAACAAACTTAGTCTGGAGTGAAGTCTTTCTCCTTGATGTGCTGAGCCTATTAATAGGGTTTGATCCTTCTCTTCAGGTGTCTTTCCTGTTCAGTGATCGTGGCATTCCCGATGGCTATCGCCACATGAATGGATATGGATCACACACCTTCAAACTGGTTAATGCTGATGGAAGAGCAGTTTACTGCAAATTCCATGCCAAGGTATTGATTTTTTTTTAATTGGAACTATACATTATATTGGATAAAGACCATAAAAATGTTTGACTTTTCAAGTTTAATTTAGGCTCAAAGGTGTGTGGAATCCTTGTTTAATATCGGTTTCATACCTTTAACCAATAAGAGGGGCATCTTTCTTCTTGCTAACAAAGTAATCATTTACTAGACTGTAAGAAACTCTTCTTTGAGCATCTGTCTCTTGTTAATATAGCACTATCAGTGAACTGATTTTTATCTGGAAGGCAGCTGTTGAATGTACTATAAATCTAAACTCAAGGTATTGGAAGTTAGAACTTGGACAATCTCGTTCTTGGATTACAAATCTTGTTAAAATCCATTCTAATGAATGAACTCCGTAGTACTTTCAGTATGCTGTAACTGGTACTTTTGTTGCTTTTAGACTGACCAGGGTATCAAAAACCTTCCTGTGGAAGAAGCAGCAAGACTGGCTTCTACTGATCCTGATTATGCCATACGGGACCTTTACAATGCCATTGCCAAGGGGAACTATCCTTCATGGTCCTTCTACATTCAGGTTATGACCTTTGAAGAAGCAGAGAAGTTCCCATTTAATCCTTTTGATTTGACTAAGGTATGTCTGATAATTCTGGGAATATTCAGTTTCTGGTAGTTAAGTGTATTCTTTATTGTAGAGCTATGATGAGCCAGAACTTCTGGAGATGAAACTGTAGTTGTGTTGTATCTGATGTTACTCTTCCTTAGGGAAATATGGATAGGGCTTGATTCCAGGCCTGTAGATCCCATGACACTTCAGAAGTGTAATCTCAGATCAGAGTCACACCCTGAGCCTTGCTGTTCTCATTTTGTCCCACTTCCAATAGCTGCTCCTTGGAATGCCTTATTCAAAGATGCCGACATAAACTTGCATTGCATAAACTCATTTTACCTCTAACACTGTTCTCCCCAAGTGGCTAAAGACCTTTGAACTTAAAAGTGCAGCTCATATGGCAAAGAAAAGGCCAGTTAAGCCAGTTAAGCATTTTGAAGGAGCTGAAAACATTTGTGCCACCAGTTCCACCCACACCCTGCTTCCCTAGGCAGCTTTTCAAGGGCCTGCAGGTATTTTGTTGAAGTACTCAAGTGCTGAGATTATGCTGGGATGATGAAATAAATTGCATTAATAATCCGAGTTAATTGCAAAAGGTTTCTTAAAATAAGACATTCCTCAGTGTTTGTTAAGAGAAAAGAAGCTCAGTAATGTATTTTCTTAGTCTAGACTGAAATCGGGTGAATTCTGCCTGGCAGTTAAGCTGCATAATACTGTAATAATGTTGATTTTACTGGATGTGTGTTACAGGTTTGGCCTCATGGTGACTACCCTCTCATCCCTGTGGGAAAGCTGGTCTTGAACAGGAATCCTGTCAACTACTTTGCAGAGGTGGAACAGATGGCATATGACCCTAGCAACATGCCTCCTGGAATTGAGCCCAGCCCTGACAAAATGCTGCAGGTAAACAGAAGGTGTGACCTGAGGAGCGTTGGTTACTTTTGCTGCTTATGAAAGCTTTGAGTTGACATGCCCTAGTGTTTTCCAAGTGGTGGTTAATGTCTGTACTCAACGTTTTAGGGACGCCTCTTCTCGTATCCTGACACCCACAGACACCGCCTGGGCCCCAACTATCTCCAGATCCCTGTCAATTGTCCCTTCAGAGCCAGGGTGGCCAACTACCAGAGGGATGGGCCAATGACTGTTTCTGACAACCAAGGTAGCCAGGAAAACAGCTTTCAGTATAATGATACTTAGGCATGGCTGCAGCATTCTCTTTGGTTCACAGGGGGCTTAAGATCCATGTCTATTATCTTTACATACTTGTGTAGAATGCTTGTATATCTTCTCTGTTAATCCAATAAAGGAGACTTGGGATATGTGGATACAGGATGAAGAGTTTGTTTAAAAGCTTAAAAACCAAGTGAAGCTTAGGATGTGTTTAAAACTTAATAAAAAGGCTTTTAACAGGAAAGCAGTTTGTGGGAGAATACCTACAGTCAGGTTTTAAAGACTGACTTGGCTCAGTACACAAAACTGCTTTGCTTTCAGATTTCTGAGAGATTGTGAAAGACAAAAGTGAAAATGCCAAGAGTAGAGCTGTCACTTGCCCTCTACTGAGCAGCTTCTGTTCTGTCAGGGTTTGCCCAATAGTGGCTGTTTTCCACCTGAGAGTAAACAAGGATGTACTTAAGCTGTGGCTCATGCCAAAATATGTGTTCCTCTGGGCTATGAATTCAGACACTTGCTGAGGGAGGAGAGGGAAATATTTGAAAAACAGGAACTTGAGGTCAGCTGATCTTGTCCTAGAACAGATAATGAGTTTATTTTTATGCAGTTCTCTAAGTTCATTATGTGTTTAAAATACACCCCCTACACAGGGGGCATTATAGTACTTCAGATATGTAAATGATTTTATTTTTATGCTGCCTTAGACTTCAAACATGACTGTCTGTTATAATTGAGAAATATTGTTGTGAGAGTGGCCAGGTTTTTTTATTTTTGAATCAAATCAATATTTCCTGAAAAAAGCTGTGGTAATTCTCTTTATAGCAGGTGCTGTTAAGTACTGGCTTGAAGGTGTTGACAGAACAATGCTGTCAGCTGTTTTATTAAAACAAATCGTATCTGAGTAATTGATTTAGATTCCTTCAAGCAAATAACATCCTCTGTCTTCTGACTTACTTGAAAGTGCTGCCATTTGATTGATTTGGTTTGGGGATTTTTTTTTTTCCTAGGTGGTGCCCCAAATTATTACCCAAACAGCTTCACTGGTCCTGAGGATCAGCCCCGGCTCAAGGAGAGCCGTATGTTTGCTTCAGGGGACGTGCAGCGCTTCAACAGTGCCAATGAGGACAATGTGACCCAGGTGGGGGTGTGGAAAGGCTTTGTGCTGCTTGGCACACATGAGGAGTCTGTAGGGTGTGTGTTACTGTGAGTTCTCACATAATCTGAAATCCAGATTTTGGGCATTGTTATGTAGAGGCTCTGACTTGTCTTCTTGCCTTTAGTGTCTGGAGAAGGAGTTGTTGGCATGTTTACCAAAGAAAAACCCTGACAGATCGGCTGCCTTTTAAATGTTTTGAGTATTTTAAGTGTTGCTTGACAAGGAAGTGAAAGCTATTCTTACTCACTTTCGGGAATATCAAAATAAACCTTTATTTCCAATGGCCAGGTGAGAGAATTCTACCTCAAAGTGCTGAACGAGGAAGAGCGCCGCAGGCTGTGTAAAAACATTGCAGATCATCTGAAGGATGCTCAACTCTTCATTCAGAAACGAGCTGTAAGTGCCCTCTTTGGGGTTTATTCCAGGCTTCCTACCAGTCTAGTAATGTTGTCATAATAGCTTCTGGAAAGGAAGATCAGGAATTCTCTGAAAAGGCTGGGTTTTTTTCTTACTCAGGAATTCTCATACTTAAGTATGTGCCTATTTATACAATATAACATCAATATATAACATGTTAAAGTAACTTTTTTTCCTGGGGGGAAGAATGGAATAGATGTTGAACATGTATTTAGCTTGGTGTTTCAAAAATCAGATGACTGCCAGAGTAAGGTTTTGCTCTAAAGAAGGAGAAGGCAGTGAGGGCCAAGGAGGGATTGGATCCTTATCCTTCCCAGGGCAACTTCGTTTTAATTGGGAATGAGCTCTGTGTGGCATAGCAGAAATCATGTTTGAAGATGTTCATATATAGTTTATAACTGATCAGAATTAAACTTTTCTTCCTTATGATACCTACTGCTTGTAGTCCAGGAAATGTGGTAAAGAACCCTCTTGAAATGGAGGAAAAAAAATTATTCTTTTCTGTTTTGTCTTCCTGTGCAGGTGAAAAACTTCACTGATGTTCATCCTAATTATGGAGCCTGTATCCAGGCTTTGCTGGACAAATACAATGCTGAGGGTGGGAAAAAGGTATGGTAATGATTTTTTTAGCTGCATTTTGACTGGCTGTGAATTATTTTGGCTTCTCTTGTAAATCTAATAAAGTGAGAAATTAGTCTTGATCCCTGTTTGATCTAAAAGCCAGAAGTCGGTGCTCGTAGAATTGCAAAATAAGAAAACATTAATAAGAATTAAATGTTGATTAACTGCTGATGTACAAAGACTTTGTTTCAGTTGGGGTTTGTAGGGTTTCTGGAAGGTAACTGTATGTGATATAAAATGTGTTCAGGTTGGTTACCCACCCTTTGTGATGGTAATGAAACATTGCCTCAAGCCTTTCCTGGGCTTAGTGCTTGCTCCAAAGAACAACTCAGCTGATTCAACTTTTTCCTGCAGTTCTCTACTTTAAATGGAACTTGCTCTGAGTTTTTTCTGTTGCTTTACTTTCAGGATGTAATTAGAACATACACACAGTCCACAAGTCGTATGTCTGTCAAGGAAAGATCCAACCTGTAAATCTGCAGAGATCTGCTCTGAATTTTGCATCCCTCCAGCTGCACAAGATCCTGTCCAACACATTAATGAATGAATGTAGCAGACTTGGGCCCAAGCACAGGAGTCTTTTACAGGTGTGATTTACTGAGCTCTCAAGTGCTGGAAACCAGGTTGCACAAGCTTCAATCCTAGTGCCTTTCAACACTAGTGCTTTACTGCTTGCTAACAACTTAAAGGATTTTTAAACAACTCATGATAAGAAATTGTCTTCATTTCTAGGAGCAAACAGAAATTTAATCAAAATACTGCTTAATTTTTTTTGTTGTACAACTTTCTTGGCTAAATCACACAGTAGAATTTCTGTAAGGGCACTGTGATTGCCCTCATGGAGAAACTGCTTAAGAAGTTGATGCTGTTCAGTATTTCTAATAAAATAATTAACTGTCTGTATTTGTAAACACATCTCTTGAATTTCATTCTTTGCCTTCCAGAAGTAAAATGATACCCTGTAGCTTGAGTAAAATGTTGGTATGTCTCATTACTTATGATAGAGATAAAGCTAACTACAAAATTTAATCTAAATACAGTTCAGTTTTATTCCCAATATATATTCAAGATAATCTTTGCTTACTAATATTGTGTTGGGATATAACTGATATAAGGCAGGTAGCAGAGGATATTTTCTTACTCCGTGCACTGTTCAGCTACATTGATTACACCTTACAGCCCTTTCAGGGGCAGGAGAGTAAATTGTTCTAATCTGTAAGAATTTAAATAGAAAAATACTAACATGCCAAATGTTTGAGAAATAAGCCTTCAAATGCATGAATATTGAAATTCAAGTTTAATAACTTTCAAAACTCCCAGTGGCTGCTGAAATTGTTATTTTACTGCAATAATCTGCTGTTGCTATTTCTTGATCAAGCCAGGGCTAATTTTCAGGGTGATCCTTTAATTAAAGCAGCATGATTGTATGAATGTAGATATCTAGAAAATATGTCTAAAACCTGATTTGAGACATGTTGTAGTGTTACCTAGCATCTGCAGTTTAGTTAAATTGTGCAAAAAAAATTGGGACCCTAGTTACAGGATAAGTATTGTCCAAGCTAATTGCAAAGCATTTCAGAGCCCAGCTACTGCTCTTAACTCAGGCAAATGTAAAAAATTCAAATCATAGCAGTTTGGGGGTGATTTGTCAATAATCACTGCATTTCTGGGTCTGCCTTGAGTTGTATTTTGACTAGGATTACTTCCTGATTTAAGTGTGAATTCCCAAGAATGGTGGCAGGTAAAGAGGAGTGGATACTAAACGCTGTTCTGTTAAATTTTGGAGAATATCACTTGATCTGCAATTCATTTATCTAACAACCTACGGTGAAAAATTAGCTGGGTAGAGGTGGAGTAAATGATTATGACCTGATAGCCTACTGTATTCTGAGATTCCATTGGCTTTTTACCTGATCAGGCATGTGGAATTACATGATTGGGTGGGAATATTTCATGTTGGAACAGAGAACCCTAACAAGAGTTTTGGAAAAGAGTAAACAAGGCCTGATCTTCTGGTTTTGGTTGTGTCTGCTAAGTGATTGATATTGTTGTCTTCTTTTACTTCTGAAATAAATGGAATGAAAAATCTCTTGGCAACATGTTTTCTGTGCAAATGTCTTCAAATATTTTGTGTTACTCCAGGAAGTTCATATATCCTTTCATCTGTTTTTCTGGAGGTGGTGCAGAAGCTGTAGGTTGGATGTACTTTTTGCAGCTGCCTTTGTTTTAAAAACTCCCATTTCAACTCCACAGTTGTGTTTAAATGACTTAAATGACCTGTGTTCTATGCTAAACTGGCCGTGACAAGTGTTGTACAGAAAACTTAGCTTTTCCCAGAGCTGTAGAGAGCATTAGGCAACAGTGGAAGAACAGTAATGTTATTTCTTCAAATAAATAAGACAATAAATCCATTTACAGCTCCTTATCGTGAGAATAAGGAGACTGTTGACGTGACAGAGCAGCAGTTTTGTTTTGTTTTTGTATTCTCTTCAATTAAAATCAAACATTCCTTTGCCAGGTTGTTGTGATATGATTGCAGTGATCTGTAAAGCACAATTGCTCAATATTTTCATATTACTGATTTATTTTAGATGCTCATCTCTAGCAGTGGATTTGGGAATTAATTTGAAACTAATATTTGAGAAATTACAGCTTCTCCAGCAGTACCTCTTTTTTTAATGGGCCTTCATTCCTCGGTTATTTTCCCTTCCCCAAAATATTTGAACTTGAATATCCAAAAACCATGAGCAAATTTTGGAATCACCTTTGTTGTAGTGAGCTGTGCCAAGAGAAGAGGAAATTCATGGGATTCCTAAATGTTATATGGGGAGAAAAAAGATGAGGTAGGTTTGGATCAGACTTCCAGTGCTTCAAAGATGTTGGAAAAAACTTTGATTTCCTTTTCTAAGTGCAGCTCATTGATGGGAATTGTCTGCTAAGCAATGTTTGTGTATCCATAATTTTAGCTTCCAGTAAACCAATCACTTTGTTTTGCCAAATATTCCATACTTGTTGCTCATCTTGCAAAAAAGGCTCTTTTGTTCTCTGTTTGGAGATCTGTTCCATGAATTCTTGCAGGCAGGTGAGTCACCATTTTCTCACAAAATATTTTATGAGGGTGATGAGGCCCTGGCTCAGGGTTCCAAGGGAGGTGGTGGGTGCCACATGCCTGGAATTGTTCAAGGCTGGATTGGGGCTCTGAGCAGCCTGGGATGGTGGAAGATGTCCCTGTTCCCTGCAGGGGGTTGGAGTGGATAAGCCCTCTGTTACTGTCTCTACACTGTGAGTTCAGATTGCTGTGGGGTGTGGGGCTCCAGCCCAATGCTGCAGAAGTGAATCAATCCGCTGATAGGTTGTGTGTTCTTATCTCCTGCTGATAACAAATTACACAGAGATCTGCAGTGCATGGTAAAGCCTGACCTTTGCCCCACCCCCCCACCAGGTAATATTGCAGAGCTCAGTCTGAACTGATGTTTGGGGTCAAAGTTGTGTGGTCATGACACAGGTCATGGCATGCAGAGGTGGACTTGAGCATAACCCCAACTCTGACATTGAGGATTAAACCTCAGCAGTTGCCTAAAGTAATTTTGGACAGAACTGGGAAAATAACTGAGGTTCTATTTTGATTATTGTAAATTAATTTAAGGCAGTTTTGCCAGGTTTGTGGCATTCAGGATGATTCCAGCTGGGATGGATCAGTAAGATAAAGAAGATTCCCAAAATGAGGCCTGTGTTTGCAAAAGGTTATAAAGTGGTGCATTGTTACACAGTCTGGGAAAGCAAATGAAGGCTGAACAACGAGGTAGTGGTGTAAAAATAACAAGTGAAGTATTTGATAGCTGACTGTTAATGATGACACTTTTGCAGCCTGGATAGCAGAGCCTGTGTGGTTTAATTGTCTGATGAAAGCTTGGACTTTGTCATGCTGGAATTCCACCTACAGTCAAACTTCAACCCAGAGCAGCTGGAAATCTCCTTGCACTGCAGGCCCTCAAGAGCTGGGCTGAAATTTGTTCTCAGATCACAGATGGAAGCTTGATAAACTGATTGTTTTACTTTTTTATTGGGAAAAAAACCACTAAATATTTTTACATCCTGCTACTCAAAGCAGTTCAAATACTGTAAATCTCTAATGGACAAGTCAGGAGGAAAACTTCCTTTCCTGATTTCACAGCATGTGATGAACCACAGAAATCCTTTATATAGATTTGCTGTGTCTGGTAATTTCGGTATTTATTCTTTGCTTGTTTCTCTCAGGTTCCCCATTTTAAAACTTGGATCAGGATTGGAAACTTTGGGGTTTTTTTAATTGGTTGGGGTTTTTTTCCAGGGCAACAAATCCTTGTCCCTGTGATTATTGATTCAGGATTGACACAGAAGTGGATACACTTTTCTACCCCAATGATTGTACGATTCTCTTTTCCACACTTGGCAATCTTTGACCTTATGCTTACATGTTGTAAAATTTATTGAGGAAGGAGGGTGATGGAGGGTTACAGACTCAGTTATAGTTGCAACACTCCCCAAACCGAATGAAAATACAGAATTCCTACATAATCACAGCTCCTGTGTTGTCTACAAGGTCTCAACTTGCAAGGAGGGAAGCTGGAAAGCTACAAGGTCTCAAGTTTGTGGAGGAAAGCTGGAAAACCAGGAATAAATAAACCTTTTTTTTTTAAACTTATTGTGTGTGTGCAGAGTCCAAGGTGCTTTAGCCATTCAGTACTTTTCCTAAGAGATTTTATTGGAAAAATACTTCACTTTGAATTTAAACTTTCAGTATTATTTGAAGTAGGAACTGTCTTACCTGAACCTCTGATTCCCAGATACTAGTGTAAGAAAAGAATGGAATTTTGCCCTTCAGAGATGCAGGAATCAAGGCTGTATTTTAGAGTAAGCCAGTTAATATTTTGTATTGTTTTCATCATAGTTCACATTTAAGGAAGATACTCTACTGCTGATGCTCCTTTTTTTTTTCCACTCTGTTTTCATGTACCATAACTTTTTTACGGGAGTGGGTTTTTTTGTTTTGGGATTTTTTTGGTTTGTTTGTTTATGCTTTTCTGTTGGGTTATGTGACTAAGTTGTATGTGTTTCCTTCTTTGGGCCTCTTAGTGATATCTTCTTTGTAAAATCTCATACAGCTATTCAATATTTTCCTGAGGGAGTGCAGGCAGCCTTTCATCTGAGACTGGTAAGATTGGTCAAAGATAACCCAGGGAAGACTTGGCAACTGCTCCTGTTTGCTCTGGCATTGATCCATATATTGCTTAGGCTTTATTCCATATTTATCCACAGCCCTCCATCTCAGTCTTGCTCAATCCTCTTGCACACCTGTCCTCATTGGAGCACTGTTGGGTCCTCAAACAATGGAAACATTAACAACTCTCTTTTTAAATAGCATTTTGACTTGCAGGGGTCCTGAACTAGGAGCCCAATGATGTCAAAGGTCCAAAAATTAAGTTATGATTGTCAAAATCAGGCCTTTCATCTACCCAATAAATAATTTTCAAAAGCTGCTGAAGTTAATTTTAAAAGGCTTTTTAAAGTAGTGGAAATGTGTTTGTGAGTAAATTATACTATTGTGACTCCTGCTTTATTTCTTAATTCTCCCATGGAATTTTTGGGAATTGCTTCTTTTACTCCCATGGGTCAGGCATTGTACTTTGTGCTGTTAACCTCTGAACATAATTGCACTTTTTCTAAGGCAGGAAAAATTATTTAATAGCAAATCTTTCCCTTGTTCTGGCTGACTGTGCAGGGTTAAAGGTTTTTAGCTACTTCAGCCTCTCATTGCACAAGTAGCACAAACTCCATTTGTTACATCATCAGAGACTTTTTAATATCTTTTTACCTCTCGAGATTTCTATTTATTAACCTTGAATTCCTGAAAAAAAAGTGTGGTAACTGCCAATATTCAAATGAATTTTGTTGTTCCCATAGTCTCCTTTCCAGAAGCTGATCTTTTATTTCAGGATCTGTGTACTCACTGTAGTACTCACCTGAGACAAAGAACAGGATTTCTATATAATTAATGGAAAGATATTGTCTCCTCTCAAGGGTGATTCAAAGTACCTGGACCAGCCTCTTTTACTGACTCACCTTCTGCCTGGCACAGCCAAAATCTGATCTAATCTTGGTTTAGCTGCAACAACAACTTTTGGATTTGACCAAATGTCTGTAGGTGATTTATTTTACTTTTGGTTTACCTTTGTGTAGTATAATCTTAGTCCAGTATAGGTGGGGAGTGTATGTGGAGAGTGCATGTCTCAGGCCAACACAAAGTACAAAAAACTCCCTCAAACCAGAGGAATTTTGAAGAGATCATAGGCCTTAAGCTGGTTTTAACCCCATGTGTTTCTTGGCCTTGTGACAATGAGGATACTCTAGAGAACAGTAATGAAAACACATGTATGTTTTTATTCACTGCATGTGCACTTGCTACAGTCTAAGTTTTGTTTGTAGTTTATCCTAATTTACTGTAGTTTAAGCACATTGCTGGAACACCATGTTAATCCAAAATCCTTTGCAGTTTCAAATTCAAGTAAGCAAATGCTGTATCAAGCATTAAACCCTCCCCACGAGGAAAACAAAACAAAACAAAACAAAAAACCCAACAAAAAACCCATGGTCAGAGGCCTCTGACATGAAGTTAAGTGTGTGCAGCTTCACCAGTCCATGATCCAACTTGAGCCCATGCCCAGGCTCAGAAATGCTCAGACTCAGTCAGCCAAGAGCTCCTCCCTCTCCTAACAATTCATCTTCTGCTTACCCTGCCCACTCCTAACATATCTGAACCATAACCCCAGGAAAAACCAGAAGAAAAAATCAGGCAGCTTCATGTCTATTGGAATTTTATCCCTCAGTCCTTACTCACTTTCTTCTGCCAGAGTGTCCCTTGTGGTCCCTGCACCTCAGCTGGCTGGGAATGCAGCCATGGCAGGCAGTGAATGGTAGCACCAAGCCTTGTCCTTTATTTGTGCAGGTAGGCATCATGCCAGAGCTCTCCCGATTTCTTCAGGGAGCTGGGAGAGAGAGAAAGAGAGGACACATCACAGGGCTGCTCAGAGGAGTGTTGCTGGGACAAGGGAATGAGGTTTTGTCTGTGCTCATTTCCCAGAATCCCACAATAAGCTGAGCTGGGAGAGACCCACAAAATCATGTCCAACCCAGCCCTGCACAGCACCATCCCCAAGAGTCACCATGTGCCCAAGAGGGTAAAAAGGAGAGCAAGGCAACTCTTGCTCTTAGGATTCCAGTCTCTCCTGCATCCTCCTGCAGTTTTGGGGGGTTTATTTTTACTCACTGCACAATGTCTGCGAAGGCTGTGAGCAGAGGCTTGCACTGGTACTCAATGCCATGCTTGGCACACAGGGACTTCACCAGAGGGGCCACCTTGCAGTAGTTGTGCCGTGGCATGGAGGGGAACAGGCTGTGAACAGGAGACAGGCAAGCTTCACAGGAAATTCTAGTCATTAGTGCTTCCCAGGAATTACCCAGCTCACAATGAGCAAGATCTGTAGCTGTTCCCAGCTCTTCTTTCCCCCTGCTGTGCTTTTAGCACAAGGAACTTGTAGGAATTTCCTGTGTTCTCCTCTGTTATTTTCCACAGTTTGTCTCAAAATTAAATGACGTTTATGGAAGAAACTACTTTCCCCTCCCTCCCTTTTTCCAGAAGTAGCCAACTCCTTAGCATAGAGGAGGAGATAGGCCCATCCTTCATCCTTGCATATCTCACTCCATAGAGTAACAGCATAATAAAGCAGAGGTGGCTTTAAACTCCTGTGTCAGACTAAAAACAGGTACTTTAACCAGGTCATTTCCACTGATCTTTAAAACCTACTACTTGGGATTGACTCTGTTGCTGTCCTTGCATGGATCCTGCCCCTGTTCCATTTTCTTTTGTCATCCTGTGGATCCAGTGATAGTTTTGAATTACATGATTCTCCTTAAAAGTTTCAAGTTTTAAAGACAACCTCATTGGTGCCCCACAACTATTTATAGAAATCAGAGCAGAAAAGAATGAGGAATTAAAAAAAAAAGAGAGAATGAAAAAATATTTTTAAAAAAGGAGGAGGGGAAAGAAAATTCCCTCTTGGGGTGAGTACTCACTGATGCTCAATCTGGAAGTTGAGGTGCCCTGTGAACCAGTCATTGAACAGCGACTGCTCCACGTTGCAGGTTGCCTGGAGCTAGAGGAGGGGAGATGAAAGCAAAGTCAGAGACAGGTCAGAGTATGTTTAGGAACCAGAGCTCGACCTGGATTTCATTTTGGATTGCCCATGAGTGTGTCACTGCTGTACTCCCTTACCTTTTCCATGACTGAATCCATCAGCCTATTAACCTTCACCTCCCAGCCACCCACAGATTTCACCCTTAATGCAACAGGAGACTTGCTTATGGTTAAAATTTGTACCTGTATGGCCACAATTCTTAAGAAAGGAAAAATCTTTTACCTGAGTGGACATCCAGTCCAAATTCTTGTCATAGTCGATATCCATTGGGATATGGTTCATCTGTGAGACCCAGACAAACCAGCTGCTCTCCAGCATCCTGTGCAATGAGATGAGAGAAATCAGTGCTGGCTGAGCAGGTCAGTGAGGAGCCATTGAAATAATGGCAGAGCCAGACTTAAAGACATGGCTGAACACTAGCCTTGCTAAGCCAGCACCTGTTAAGACTTCCAAACTCTGGAAGTTTCATATTTCTTTATGAAACTCGTGATTGTTTCATGTGTTTTATTATAACACTGACTGGTGTTCAGCTTGTTTTATCTGTAGCCAAGGCCCAAACTGATAAGAATCAGTGAAATGATCCAAGGGGAGAGTGTGCTGTCCATTCAAGTCAGTGCTGCTGGATAATACCTGGGCATTTGCAAGCCCAGGCTAAGCTGTTTTGGTTAAATGTTCTCTTTGAGCAGCAGCAGACCCAACACCCAAAGCACTGAATGTTAAATGAGGTAAATATTTCTCAATTTGGTCAGCACTCAGTGAAATCTCTTTGTTGCCACAGCTAATGGGGCGACATAAAACTTGCACTGGCAATTGAACAAAAGAATTTATGAATTAAAAAGTAGGCAAAAATGAGGTGGTAAAGGAGAATGTGGAAATATAAACAGAGAAAGGCAGGCAGGTACAGATGGAAAGAATGCATAGAGAAAAGGCTGAGGAACTTTCTAAAGAGACATCACCTGAATATAAAATAATATGCCAGGAGACTCTTTGTTTCTAATAAAGATCCATAAGTATAAAAGAATCTGATGTAGAAGGTCAGCATCCAGGCCAAGTCCTACCAAAAACAGAAACAACAAAAAAAGCAGGTCTTTATAAATTACATTTGCTTATTTCTTTTTTAAGCTTCATAGCATAGGTACAAGAGAACAATTTACTTTCAGCTTTGACAGGTTTTTTTCTGAATGGAATAATCTAGAGCAATCCAACACAAGCTAATGATACTTTCTCACAGCTTGCTGAAAGAGGTAAATCTGAGCATTCTTGCCCAGCAAGGAGCTGGCTCCAAGGCTGAAGGGCCCCATCTGACCCCTTTTGGTCACACAAGTAGCAGTACTCACCACCCAGTACTTCTTTGTGTAGGCAATATAGAATGTGTGGCAGTGGAAGTAGGTGGGGAACAGGAGTGGAGGAAGAGCTGGAAAGAAAAATTCATCACTGGTGACACCACAGACTGAGTGACAACATCAGTTTTGAAGGGAAGGGTCCTGAATTCCTGCTCAATCGGGAGAACATTCCAGGTTTGGATGTTGGTTTAGTGCCTTGAAACATTTCTAGGTCTGTCCATTAATCTGAGAATTCTTACAAACTTCAGATTTCATCTTAGGCTCCTGACCGAGGAACAGCCACAAATGATTATTTTGAGAAGTGGCTTCCACAGCCCAAAGCTTATCTGGCTCCTTATTCCTTGGTGCAAAGCAGGGGAACAACAGGAATGCATATGAAATCCCTTTTCTATCAGGGATTTGGGGTTGAAGAACTCAAACTCAGCCTTCCAAAAGGACTTCTCCCTTGTGCTTAACCCCAAGAAACCAAAGCAAACCAAACGAAAAAAACCCCAAACCTACACAGACTTTGATACTACTGAAAGATGTGATATGACATTGTAACCCAGGGTCTCTGTGGAGGATGTGGGAGAACTGATATAAGATGAGTCAGGTCTTCAACTCTTCCAAAAATCTGGGTGCTATTATTTTGGCTTTTTATTGTGTTCTTTGATGCAGACACCTTTGTTTTTCTCAAGTTCTCCAGGTCAAAAGTAGAATCTCCAAGTCCCTTTAATACCTCTCAGGGAATTGCAGGAGGACAGAGATACTCACTGATGAAGAAGTATTTGTGTTGGTGGTTGTATGGCATGTATTTTTTCTTTTTGATGCCAAGCTGTGGAAAAAAAAAAAAAACCAGAAAAAAAAATTAGTGGAGACCAAGCAATTTGCACAGGTAACTTGCTCTTTTCCATTTATTTTCCAGAAGGACTCTTCTTGCACACTTCCCACAACCCTCATTCCTTGTTTCATGATTCATTTTGTGAAGAATTAGATATATCAAGGCTAAGTTATGTTAGTGGTCAGAAATACATATTTTCTCTCATTTTTTCCCCTTATTTCTTCTCTGATTCTCTAAACTTAAATGGCAGTTCCACGAAGACATGGAGAAAAATATTTCAGTGCTGTAGCTGCTGTGATGGGTCTCAAGAATTGATGAGATCCAGAGCAAAAGGGGTTCAGCACTCTTAGGTTGTCACTCCTGGCAATGTCCAAGCAGGACAAACTGGGAATATCCTACATGGTCCAACAAACTCTGCCCAGCTGGAGTTCCAGGAACAGCCCCTGGTTTTTCAGTCCTGGTGTCCCTGTCACAGCAAACTCTCCTAGAAGACATAGACAAATCAAAGCCACCCCTTTGACTGAGCCTCATATATTAATATTAAAATAATAATCCCAGGCTGACTGCAGCCATGCCTTACACTGATTGATGTTTACAAGTTATCTAATGATCATTAATTACTGAGTTGTTATTCTAGGTCATTAGGTTTCTCCAACCATGAATGTGCTGATGGATTTTCCACCCTATATACAATGCCCTTACATCATGTCTAATTTATTTACATCAACTTATCAGCTGTTCAAGACATTCTTAAAGGGACTTAATGTGAACTGTGGAGAAATAAATCTCTTTATAGAAATTGCCATCACACCTTAGTTTTAGACTTCCCACACCCACTCACTGACCTCCACAGAGAATTTCTTCCCCAAAGTGAAGAGGAAAGGGTGCATATCAATGTCAGGGTCCTTGTGGAAGCAGTTGGGTTTGGCATGGTGCTGGGAGTGCAGGAGGGTCCACCACTTGGCCGAGGCCCCCTGTTCAAGGGAAGAACAAAGCATAAAAGCACTTTCAGAGCCAGAATTCCCTTTTCTTCCTGACCCTAATCCTTCCCTCAGTGATACACATGCTCCATGCAGAGTCTTCAGAACACACATTTTTATGGAAAAACCCTCAGAAGTTTTCCAGGGACTCACAATCAAATGGCACATCACAAACTTGTGTAGCAAGTGGTTCCACTTTGTTTTCCTGAATACTGAGAGGTGTCCTAAATCATGCTGTAACCAGGAAGCCTGGACCTGGAGGAGGAGAAAAAAAACTTTATGAGGGAAGAAAAAAAGGAATTGAGACTGGGATGGTGCCACACTCATCCTTTGCTTTGAAATATTAAGATTTATTTTCAGGACCCTGCTCCCAAGTCACCAGCAGAAAGGGACTGTGGAATCCTCACAGTCCCAAGGCTTCCCCCAGAATATATCTTGCTGAAAGAATCCCAAACGAAGTTTAGTGTGAGTTCCCCACCTGCAGAATTTCTTCTTGATATCCAGATAGTGGCTGTATTTTTATGACAAAGTGAAACTCTGCTAAGTGAGGAAACAAAGGACAAGAAACTGCTCACATGTCTGTGTGTGTAGGTTGCTGCAAGTCCATGCCATGGAATTCATTGCTCACCTGGGAAATGGTCAGCAGCAGCAGGGAGAAAACGAAGGGCAGTAAGGATGTCCCAAAGTAGAAGAGGATGAGCCAGGCAGCTGTATCCAAGAGCAGGATGTGAGCCAGGAGCAGGAAGAAGAAGAGTTGGTTTGGCTCCAGGAGTCCCATTCTCTCGACTGTAGCACGCAATTCCCGGAAGTCTTTCACCAGCATTTCCTGGGGGAAGCATCAGGGTTACAGTTCTCTGCTTTTAGAGAGCACCACTGCAGCCTCATAACCCAAAAACCACTTTAATGGCGGGGAGAAAGAAGAAAGGATCTGGCTAAAAGGGCAAGAGCTGGGTTTAATAAACATTATCATTGCTCTGCTACAGCTTTTTGTTGAGGAGCCAGGAGCAGCCATCACAATGTCCGCATCCCAATCCCTAAAACAAATCCTCGGTGCTTCTTCCATCAAATCCTTGGTGCTTCCATCAAATCCTTGGCAGGCAGCAGAGGGCTCAGCTGGAAGCTGTGTTTAGTGGAAGTTGTACTTTGTGTGTGTGAACTTCCCATGCCACCTTGTGGTAGGTCTGTGCGTGAAATTATTCCTTGTATTTGTCCTCACTCTTCCCTTCCCAGGATTAACAGGGGAGGGTTAAATGCACCTACAGTTGAAGGAGAATATATATTCTCCAAGACTATTCCTTTTCCTTTTGGTTAGCTCTTCCTCAAAGCAAGGGAAAGAAGAGGTGGTAACTCTTCTGTTTAGGTAGAGTGGCTGTGATAAGAAAAATTCATCTTCAGGAATCTCATTCTCAACCACATAATGTAGATTTAGACTCATATTTACACATTGTTTTTAAGTAGTAGCCCAAAACAATGTGAGGAACCTGGATGCTATTGCTCCAGGAGCTATGCTGATAGAGAAGAACAAGGTGTAATCTCAGAATATTTCCCTTTAGTCTCCTTTGATCTGTTTTGTGAGGACAGACTTACATTTTTAGTGGGCTCAACGCTGGGTTGGTCTGGTGCCAGCTCCCCAATCTGCAGTGGCTTCAAGTACTTGCTCACCAGCACCTTGTCAACGTGGAATGCCATAAAGGCATCCTGCAAAGGCACAGGAAAAAAGGAATAACCCTACAGATTTTGTTTAAAAACAGATTAAAAAAAAAAAAAATAAATAAAAAAAAGCCTTTTGAATCACTCCATTCCTGGAAGTGTCCAAGGCCAGGTTGAAGCAACCTGGTCTAGGGGAAAGCATCCTTCCTTTTTTATCCTTTGTGAGAGAACACCACAACAAAAGCAGCACCAAGAGGACTCCACAGTTTCACATGCAGTGTCACCCTTTCTAAAATGCTGGCATTAATTAGAATAATTTTTTAATTCCTCAGGTTCATTTGCTCACTGAGAGCTTTCTGTGTTTCTCATCCTTTCCTGAGCTTCCACCTTTCATCACTTTCTGCTTTTGGTTAAAATCTTCCAGTTCAATTAAGATAATGTCTTAATTTTTCATAATATATATCCAAAAAAATAAGCAATGGACCTAATGCAAGATGGACAGACAGGAAAACGGCTGAGATCCTGCAGGACTTAATGATTTGGACATGGAACCAACCTACAAGCAGCGGCTCAGATCCCAGAAGCAAAATACCTGGTTCATGCATTGTCTGGGATTTTCCAGCATGCTAAAGTGAAAGAAACCTGGCAGTAGTAACTCGAGAAATGAGTGATGAAATTACAGAATGCAAAGTTCAATACACAATTTGAAATTTAAACCTGATGGACTGAAAATTATTTTGATTTCCATGAGCCTCAAACATCCCTTATATATGGAAAAAAATGCTGCAGCTCACAGCAACTGCACAAGCAAGACCAGGAGATAAGAGGAATCCTGAAGACTTCAGAATCACAGAATGGTTTGGATAGGAAGGGACCTTTAAAGCTCCTCTAGTCCAACTCCCCTGCAGTGAGCAGGGACTACATCAGATTGTTCCATCCAACCTGGCCTTGAGTGTGTTCAGGGATGGGGCATCTCTGGGTGACCTGTGCCAGTGTTTCACCATCCTCATAATCAAATCCTTCTTCCTTATATCCAATCTAAATAGATGCTCTTTTAGTTTAAAGCTATTCTCATTAGCCCTGTTCCTCCAGGCCCTTGTCCAAAGTCCCTCTCCAGTTCTCTTGGAGCCTTTAGGTACTGGAAGGGGCTCTGAGCTATTCCTGGAGCCTTCTCTTCCCCAGGCTGAACATTCCCAGCTAACAGAGGTGCTCCAGTCCTCTGAGCATCTCCACGTGCTCCTCTGCTCTCGCTCCAGCTGTTGCTCTGATTTAGCTGGAGCAACACTTCCGACGCTGTTCCCGTGGGCTGCATCTCCTCATTTGCCCTTTCCCACGGCACGGGGATGGCGAGGCTCGCACGGAGCGGTCACACTTCGCTCCCCTGACCCTGTCCCATACCCCGATTCCTACTGAGGTCCTCCCCAAGCCCTCTCCGCACGACTTTTCGCGGGTACCCTCCTCCGGCGCATCCCGGCTCCCGCATCCCCGCTCCGCTCACCGTGGCGTCCTGCCCGGCGTGGCTGACGAGCAGCCGGGCCCCTCCCGGGTGTCTCCGGTAGAAGTGGCTGATGTCGTACACCTTCCTGTCGATCACCAGCCAGCGCTCCTGCGGGGCCGGCCCCCGCCCGTTCCGCTGCCCGATCTCCTCCCAGGTGAAGCGCCGCATCCCCGCTGCGGGGGCTCTGTCCCTGTCCCCATCCCTGTCCCCATCCCGCACCTCCCCGCCGCCCCCCGGCGGTGCCATCCTGCCTCCTGCCCTCCTCCTTCCCGTAGCTGCAGCCCCGCATCCCGCTCCGCCGCGTCATTTAAGGGAGGGAGCCGCCCTGGCGCTGCTCCCCGCCTCCTCCACCCGCTCCAGCTCCTCGGGGTTGGGTTTGCGCCCCCCAAAATTGTCCCTTTCCTACCCTGGTTCTGCATCCCCAGTGCTCAAAGCCCCGTAGTTCCCTCAGGTGGGGGGTACCTGACTGCTTAGGGGGGTCCTCAGCAAGATCATTCCATTCCCGGGACGGGCTCAGACAGGGAAAATTTCCCTTAAAATACTCCTCTGATTAACCAGAAAAAATATCACTCTGTAGCTTAGGTTTTGATGTTACAGTCCACAAACCCCTTGGATAAAACATGAATTAAGCATATTCTTATGTCCTACTAAAAAAACCCCGACAATCGAACCACACCAATCTCCAGAAAACTCAGTATAATATTTAACACCTGATGAAACCCTGTATTTCAGTCCAGTTTTCCAACTCAGTGAGCAGGGAGCTCCCACAGAGTCCATGGCAGGAATAATCCTCGAAGCTCTGCCCTGGGTGCTTCTGTTACCTGGGATAAACCTGGGATGGCACACACGGAATGTTGGACCAGGTTCTGATAGCAGGTTGTGAAACTGCTGTTTCTTCCCCTCCCACTGCCCCCTTTTTGTTTGTAAAATTATTAATTACACTTGGGGACTCCAGGAAATGAGCATTAAATGCAGAACACCACTTGGTGCCACTTTTCCTTTTCTTCTAAACAGTCACAGCATCCACATAATTTTCTCTTGTCAAAACAGACCCAATCTTGAAAACTTAGAACTGTGATTGACTGAATGATTTCTTACCCTGTAGAAAACCACCTGTTAAAACTCACAACAGCAACAACCCCGATGGAGGAGCCCACAATTAGGACAGGCTTTTCAAAGTACATGAATTAATTTATCTGAAATACCATCTTTTGATGATTAATTAATTTGAACTGATTTCTTTACATTTATAGCATTTCTCATGCATCTAGTTGCCTTTTTTTCTTTTTTTTTCTCAATGCTTGTTTACTCTCGAGTCTACTTGTGCTGGTAAAGCTCACACTTGATAATGATTCTGCAGTCTAGATTTCCAAATGAAATGTTGATGCAAAAGATGAAATCTCATCTAGTTATCTCAATCAAGTGGTTTACACAATATTTCTGGCTCTTCTCCTTTACAGGAAGGTGTGAAAATCCTAAAGCTGGTTTCTCAGCCCAGCTCCCAGAGACAGATAATGCAATAAGATGCCTTAAAAAGAAGTTAAATAGTTGTTATCATCAACCTGTTTCTTTGCTTGTCCCATCACAGCAGGCCCCTTTTCCTCCTGATTGCTGGGCTTTGCCATCCCTTTAGGCTCACATTTGGTGCTTTTTGCAGAATGTGTTTTTATAACATTTGAGATAAACCACTTCCAGGAGTGCAGCACAACTTGTTCCTTTTAGCTTCTCCTCTTACACTGAATACTTAATATTGAATACTCAGCAGAAAAGGAGGAAGAATCCACCCCTTCTTGTCCCGTGTTCATACCTCCTTAGCTACTTCATGGAATTATTAAGGTGGGAAAACACCTCCAAGATCATCGAGTCCAACCTTCAAGATCATCAACCCAACCTTTCTCTGATCCTAAAATCCTGCACAAAGTTAAATAGCTCCCACTGGGTCAGTAAGACAAGCAGGGAAAAGCTTCCCTCCCAAAGGGTTTTTAGTGTATGGAGCACACAAAATAACCCCAAATACCACAACTTCTGTGCCTAAAGAGGCTCCAAGAAAGCTGGAGATGGACTTTGGACAAGAACCTGGAGTGACAGGACAAGGGGGAATGGCTTCAAACTGACAGAGGGCAGGGTTAGATGAGATGGATATTAGGAAGAATCTTTCCCTGTGAGGGTGGAGAGGCCCTGGCACAGGTTGCCCAGAGAAGCCAAGGCTGCCCCATCCCTGGAAGTGTTTCAGGCCAGGCTGGACAAGTCTTGAACCTGGGGATGTCAGGAGACAGGCAAGAGCTTAACAGGAGTTTTAGATTTTTTAAAAGCTGCCCTTGAGCACCCAAAATGGTAGTGAGGTTTTAAGACCTTACATGGATTTATGTCAAGCCCTTGGATAACTGAAGCTTTCATTACCTCAGGATGAGCCAGGTAACCTGCTGAGAGAAGGAGCTGCCTGTCACATGCAGGACACTCATGACATTATCACTGTATCAGACACTGCTCTGATAGGAATGCTGATAACAGCACCCAGTTCCTTTGTAGCAGCAGGTCCTTCCAGCAAGGACAATCCATTTGGGAACAAACTCTTCATTAATCTGCACCACAGCCCTTACATCACCAAAGTTCCAGCTCCTCAGTTTTCTACCCACATTAAGCAGCACTGATTGGTTTTGCAACCTGTCTTTTCACAACAAAGATGTCAACTGCTAAAAAGATAAGCATCAAATTATGACTCCATACCTACCTGATAACCATTGTTCCTTCACACATCCATATCTTCATGCTTCTGTAATCCAGTCTTCCTTTCCTTGCACTGTACCAAAGCTGCATGATGGTACTTTCTGGAACTTCTGTCTAAATACATATGTCAGCAAGCCTGAAAAAAAAAAATTGGGGCAAAGCTAAATGGACTTTTTGTGCAGATTGAAATCTGATTTCTTCCAAACTGAGCAGTCACACTTCCTAAGTGATTGGAATATTTGCTGACTGCCAAAGAAACTCCATTAGTTCCCTTTCTGCATGTCATGAACATGGCAGATTCTGGAGAGAAACATTGATTAGATGATTGACACCAAAAGCATGAGGGGGTCAAGCACCTTCATAAATGTACAAGCAGGAATCTCCTGTCTCTTAGAGGCAGGAAAAATAGAACAGAATGGAATACAACAGAATATTACAGTTGAGTTGGTTGCAAGGGACTATCATTTAGTAACTTAGATAATTTAGATCACTACAAATATCATGCCCGACCACTTCATGGCTGACCAAAAGTTAAAGCCTCTACCATTGCTCAAGTGCCTCTTGAACACTGCCAGGCTTGGAGCATCACCCACCTCTTGAGGAAAGAGGAAAAAAATAAAAGGAGCACTAATTAAGCTGAGTAACTCAGAACAAAACATAAATAAAAATATAAATAAATAAAACAAATTATTAAACATAAATAAATAAACCACTTAGTCATAAAAATGTAATTTAATGAAGAATGCAAATTGTATCCATAAGTTATTTTTTTGCAGCCTGTAACCCCTGTTCCTTCTTTTCCTTTTCTTATTCTTTCATGTGGTGCAACCCCTTAGAGGAATGTTCTCTATTCATTCTCATTCCTAGCAAGATCTGAGCAAGTCGTTGGAGTTTACAGCAAACAGGAAGGGACACCGTGGTAGGGACTTCTGAGGATCCTGATGTTCTGCTGCTGAAGCCTGACAGAGCTGATTATGCTGTTTTGGTGATAACTTAAGCACACAGGTGCTGGGTGGGGCTTTCCTCCTGCGAGTGCTGGGGTGATTTAAAGAGGCCTCTGGTGAGTGGAGGTGTGCTGCAGTGGTTCATGAGGGCAGGGTTGCAGGTCTCCTCCTGCTAGTGGGGTTTTTAAGTTTGTTGTGTTTCTGCTGGTTGGTTGGTTGGTT
>WBNO01012550.1:13967-88690 GCA_013400575.1 Peucedramus taeniatus | reverse complement strand
ATAATTTTTTTTATTTTTATAAAAATTATAATTTTTTTTTTTAAATTATCCTTTCTGTTTCAGCTGGTATCTGCTAGGGTGATCAATGTATCTGTTACCTTTTTTTGCAAGTTTGCTTAGGGGAGCTCTCAACTGCAATTATTTTTATTATTTCCTTGGAGAGATTGGATTTGCAAACTTGAAATGCAAAATTTCAGACTTTTTCTTTAACGCTTGCTTTCATGTGTGTGTAGTGAAGAGTAACTCTAGGTATCTAAAACAAGATTAATCCCAATGTTGGCATGATTATTTAAGAGAGAGAAGAAAGCAGTGTTAATGATAAAAGAGAAGAAAGCAATGCTGTTTTTAGTGAGAGATTGGATATAAAAGGGAAATGGAAGGGTTAGAGTTAACAGTGATATGTGGAAAAGGCTGACAGGGAAATACAGATGTTTCCATGGGGAGACTGAGATATGGTCCAGAAATCCTAGAGAAGTAATTTGAGGAAAAGAGCAAAGGGGAAGAGTTCCGTGACCACACACGGCTGATTATAAATGTAGAAAAGGGATAAAAGGTTTGCTGAAATGCAGTGGAAAGCTCAGTGACTGTCATGAATGGATACAATATCCTTACTCAGGAACAGGAAAAATACCTGAATCTACAGGATGCTATTTTCATGACAGGGTTTTGCTGAGAATAAAAGGGAATGAATGGTAATATACACTTTTTAGAGGTCTCTGTCGTTGTTTGCCAGAAGTAGAAATGCTTATACAAAAGAGCAAAGCACTGTGTTTTAAGATTTTTATTTTTTTTTCTGGAATGTGCTACTTGCAATTCAGTACATTCTCAAGCTGAAATAAGGTCCCCTGATTCACAGATCCAGACTACAGATAAAATATAATTTTTAATGATAAATTACTGAAATTTTTGAACTTGTAATGGTAAAATTGTTGAGCTCCTAATGCTTTCTGCTGTCCATATTCCATTACATTTGGACAAAAAAGCATAGATAAAATGAGTCCAGACATGCGTTCTATAAAAAGGTTTTCATCTCTCCAGAGCTTTTGAGGTCTGTGGTGTATTGTGGAGTCTTAAACCTGTATTTAAGTGCGCTAATTTCATTCGTTATTAGTCATTAATATTAATTTATTTAAATAAAATTAAATACCTGGTGCATTTGATCTTATTATTTCATCACTCAGAAGGTTGTCCTGTGTTCTTTCCAATAGTTTTATCTGCAATGCAAAAGGAAAAGAGAAAGAGAACAAAAAGAAGCTATTAAACAAATTATCAGCTATTATTTTTATTTTCTTTGAGGAAGCAAAAAACTTGTAATAGAAATAAGTCATCCTATATCATATTTTCTAAATTAAAAAATTGTGAAAATTTTGAATTGACCACTTTCAAACTTTTGTACCTGACACCAACCATTTGTACCTCCAAATGATGCAAAATTAAATATATTTATATCACAATCTTTTGAGAACATATTGTTAAATTAAATATAAAATAAATAATATTTAAAAGAACACAGTCTGATCCTCAGGCTAATCTGTTGATGAGCTTACTGACTGCACAAATTATGCCATTCCTGTATTTTGGCATAGATGTGATAGGTGGTTATGCTTAAAAAAAATTGGAGATATGCTAAAATTCAAGGGCAGCTGGAGTTGTAACTGAGATCTAAGGACTGAAAATGAAAATACTGAAAGCAGTCCTAACATTAAGCCTTTAAAGATGATACAGTACATATGCAAGATTTCATGCTGATCTTTCAAATAGAGCTGAGAGATCTGATTTACTATTATCAACTTGTTCAGCATGAATTAAACAAACATGTCAGCTGACTAACAACACTCACACTGTAAATAGCATGTCCCTCTGGTCGTGCAGGTAAGGAGGGCTTACCCTGCAAAATTTATGGTCTCCCTAGAGTACAATATTGAAAGAGTACAGAAACTGCTGTAAATTCCTGATTAAATGCTAGCATAAGTCTGTTTACTATTAAATGTGATTTACTGCAGTTACATGCACTCCCCCTCCCCCAACCACCCTGTAATTTTTGTACAAGGTACGGGATTTTTGACAAATAACAGAAGCTTTTTATTTGAAGTTAGTGCAGAAAACCTTGCATATAGAATTACCATCTATCTTTCAAATCTCCTTTTAAGCTGTATAACCTAGTTTTATATTTTTTAAGAATATCAAGGTTTGAAGTGAAGATGAAAATTTCAAAGAGATCATAATCTAGTATCACTTCAAAACTGAAAACAGTGTAGACCTATAAGCTACTTTATGTAATAAATGCAAGGAAGACCTGCCCTACAGATTATTTCATGACAGAATGGAGATAAATGAAATCACATTTATCACATACAATCAGTACAGTCTATCCAATAGTAATGATAGTAACTCTGATTTTTGTGTTATGTATAATGCATTTTTATAACACTATGCTCATGGAAAGTAGAACTGGAGATTCTGATTATCAGAAAATGTTACCAACTGCTTGTATGCATTATTCTATACATCTACATAATGTTGTGAATGGTTAACTATTCCCTTTGCTCAGACACAAACCTGATTTTGTGGCAACTATTCACAAGTCAGCAATTTGCTCTCTATAAATCTTATTTTACTTAGATTGGCATAATTCATGCCCAGTAGTCTCAATACTTGGAAAGTTAAGAACCAGAAAAAACATGCATTCAGGAAAGTAATTCTTACTGGATGCTGATGTTTGGGATAAGGTTGAAGCTTCTTGTTAATTGGTCTCATTTCTGAACTTCCTGTCTTCCCTTCCCTACTCAGATGGGTTTTACATTTTTGAGTGTGGTATGCTCAATCAGTAGAAATGCAAGTACCTGCTTAGCTACAATGAGTTTCTTAGCTGTTTTCAAGAACACTTTAAAAAAATTTAGACATTTGATCATTGATCAGTTTAGTAGGGTTTGGTTTTTTATTTGCATAGTGTTTTAACATGCACTTTTTATAATCTCTGTGGAATCACTTGATGGAAGGCAGATTTTGTTCTGCCTTCAGCTGTGCCCTTCTGCTTTATAACCAGAAGCACATTTTTGATCTGTTAGTTAGATATCTGCTTACTTAGGCTCTGTTCCTGGTAGCAGATTTGGTTTGTCTTTCTCTTCACTGCCTCTTTTCTGTTTTGGGCTGGGATAGAAACTTAATATCTTCAACTATAGTGTTTTTTTTTTCCTCAAGTCTTTATAAAAGTGTAGTAGTTTTGGTTTGCCAATATGAGTCATGGCAGTAATCCAATTTGTTATTTCATTATTTCTTAAAGTATTTCAGGATTCTTTCAAGCAGGTAACCTACAGAAGTCAATGCTTGAATTTTTTTAAATACTGAATGACATTTGATAATTAACCTCTAGCTATTATGTTGACATTGCCAATTTAGACACTGATGATTTGCGTGACTACTAATCCTACCGATGGGAAGTGTGAGTTGTTATAACAGCTAAAGCTGTACATCAGTGTTGTCATCCACATTTCTACCTGCATTTGATTGCTGAAGCAATATAGTAAAAAAAGACGTTGTTCAGTATTTGCATACCTAAACTTCACCCTATTATCCAATTTGGATAATAAATAGCTGGCCTCCTAGGAAAAAAAAACACTGGGCAAAGCAGGCAGACAGCAGAAAGTGTGAAGTCTCAAAGTATCTCTCATCCTGTTAAGATAGCCTCAACCCACAATGGGGCCTGAGTAATTAACAGGAACTTTCACTCAGTTTTAGGAACTATGAAATACAAAGAATCTAGAAAAGTAACCCCTCCTGGCCAACGTTCTAGGAGATAATACTATTTCATCAATAACTCTTTTAAGAACAGTTGCTTAGATCCAGCACCATTATTTTTACAGATCTGACCATTCCTGTCACACAAATCTTGCTTTGCAGCTCCGCTTATTCCACTCTGCACCCAACAAAGTTTCTGTAAGTAAAGAACTTCCTTCCAACTTCAGATACATTTTAATTTTGAATAGATTGCCCTTCCCACGCAAGTTAAAAATCTTACCTTGTTTTAAAATTGTTGATGTTTGATTTCATATTTTCTGAAAGAGACTTTTTTAATGTAGAGGCTGTGTCAATCCACAGCAGACTGGTGTAAGTCCTTTCTTGTCCCCATTGGAATATATTTTTTCCCCTTCAAAATATATTTGCGTCTGTATACGTTGATCAAGAGATCTGATTGACTATGTAAGGGTAAACTCATCAAAGTATTTTGAAAGATTTAGCTGTAAAATTTACAATGTAGACTGTAACACTAAATAAAAACCAGTTTTGGTATTTCCACTCTCATGCCAATAACCTTGATCAGACATCATTTTATACCTTTCCTTGGGAATGACACCAAGAAATAAAAGAGGAGATGAATATACTGGAATATGAGTAGTTGCTACTGTGCTTTAAACATAGTCCTTATACTTGGGTAACGTACAGAATCTCCAGTGTTCTCTTGTTATTAATTGTGGCTTCTTTGCTACTTTCATTCTAGAGACAGAAATACCACTGGCTCACAAAACCCTCATTATAACTCTATTCCAAATAGCAAACACAACAGGTACAAGAAAATGTCTGTAGCCTTCCTTCATAAAAGTGCTTTCTCCTTATTGCTTCTTTCCCTGTTAAGAATCTAGAAAATAGAGCTAAATCTGAGTTCCTTTTTAGGCAGATGATCAAACATTCTCACCATTATATAATACGATTTCCATTTTATTTTAAACATACTTTGCATGATATAAAAATATTGATCACAGTGAGCTTTAACAATTGTTACTGCTATAAACAGAAATGCTGCACGATGGTTTTAGTGGAAATAAATTATATAGTCATTATCTCTTAAAAAAAATCACAAGAAGGAGAACCTAGGCTGTTTGGTCATTGACAGAAAATAAGTCCTTATTGAGTTCTTTACAAAACATGAACCCCAGTTGTTTTCTACATTTGCTTTCCACATCTTGAGAAAAGCATCAGTCTGTCTCTGAAAGCCCCACAGGGTCTCTGGTGAACATTTGATTCCAAATATTAGCAAAGTTTCTGTTGTTCTTTTCTTCTAATGGAAAAATGTACACCAATGTAGCAAGCAGTGCTCTCTTGGCTAATTCATTAGTGGTCTTTTCCAATATGTGGGTACACAGCGACACACTTCTTCACTGAAGTAAAAGCCAGCGTCGCAGCGTTTCGTCCGCACTGTACACGGAGGTCTGTAACAACTGAAGAAAGGGGAAAAAAATGGGCATTTATATAACATGATCATTTATAGTTAACTGTGTGTCTTCACATTACCATTTCTCAACGGAATATTTAATTCCTACAAATACATATATTTTAACTTCTCATGTTCTTGCAACAATTTTAGTTGAACTATTCTTCGCAAATGACAATGAAACAATAACGAATGATACTGAAGAGAAATTATTGTATTTCAACAGATACATATGGATCTTTTTTATCACACTGCTAGTTGTAGCATCATTCTAATCTTGAGTAGTATTTTTTAAAGTTTTAGTTTGAAAATAGGATATATTTCTGTATTCAAATTGGTTTGTTATAACCTACTGCATGCTGCAAATTGGAGGTGGTAATCCAGAATCAGGTGACAGCCAAATCTATCACCCTCCTACCCAGGACTGTTTCTCATCTTATTGACTACTTCAATAACCCTGAGAGAGGTTTGTCTACATATGTTGCACTGTGACTCTCATCTTGAAAATGAGAACATACTTCCTTTCAACTTGCAAATTCCCACAGTCAATCTCTGAGCCAGTGGGAATATATCTGCATTCATATTGCCTCTGCATGCATTCTGAGGAAAAAATCAGAGCCTATTTATCATGTTTCTGATAAATCTTAATGGAGAAAGAACAGAATTAGTGTCTACCCAATTAAAATAAGTTTAACAGAATTGCAGCATTGAACCACAAATCACATCTCCCTATGCAGCAGCAAAAGTTTTCCTCACCAACTCCTTGACTGAAAAATAGAACTTATACAAAGATAGTATCTCTGGTTGTCCCTGAACCCTTCCTTTTCCTATTTAATTTTTCTATTAAAACAAGAACTTGACCCAAAATAACCTTACAATAACAATGCTAAATACTTTCTGGTGTATAATAGAGACAAAGTACAAGTCTGTGATTTTTTTCAGACACTGGCAATGAGTCAAAAGACAAAAGTATATGTCTTGAATTTCAGCACAGTTATACTTAAAACTTGTATTTAAATAATGTATGCCTGTTTGTGAAACACTGATATTATGATCTATTATGATAACTCTTACTTGCATATATACAGCATGCTAAATTGTGCAATGTCACTCTCCTCTTCCCTACCTAATTCTTCTTTCAGGCTTGTGGCTACTCTTATTGTTGTTGCAAATAAGTTAGTATGTTGTGTGCTTGTTTTGGATACTAAGTTACTACTTTGCAATAATTTGTTTATGATATGAGGTCTGCACTACAGTTACATTAATTCATACTATCCAGTTCAACCAAGGAATCTTGCTATGAGGAAAGCGATAAGGAATGAGGAAGAGTGCAAATGGGACATTTATTAACTAGTCACATCATGTTCAGTGTTTTCAATGTCATTTATCATAGATTAGTTCACTACTGGGGTCTCTTTAATTAAGGGAGTAACATGATTTTGTGCCACTTAGATATTTGGAATCAGTGTAGCAGCTCATGGGAATCTCTCAAACCCCTACTGATCTATTCCCCCAAAAGTTTGAAAATAGTGGTAAAAGGAAAAGGTTTGTGAAAGCATCAAATATTTTAAGTGATCAGCAACCAGCAGTAGGTTTGTTCTGCAAAAAAGGTACTCCACAGAGATGTAGTGGATGAAACACTGAACTCATCTTTTTGCTATCCCTGGAATGAAAGTTCAGACCATTTCATGTACTGAATGACAGTAAAATAAGAAGAGGCAAAGCCAAACTCTTCCACACATCTATGACTCTACACGACGAAAAGCACTCATGCAAACACTAAGCATGAGGAATTCACTTTGTTTAGGATTCATGCCTCCTTGTGAACTTCAACTTGCAGCTGGGAGTGCTATACAGCACCTCTCCCAAGTGAGTTTGTGTCTAGCAGCAGTCAAGGTCAGGTTACTTTAGTCTTATCCTTATTTGGGACATTTCAACAGAGCAAAAAAGTCCCTCTCCTCCTCTGAAGTGCTTAGCAGATGAAGTTCCTAGTTATCTGGCCCAGCCAAAACTGACCAAAAATAAATTTTAGAGGTGGTAGCACAGGGTGAATAGCAGCAGAGTCATTGTAAATACATAAATGTGGTTTCCTTAGGAAACTGCTGAACAATAGACCAGGTCTTTCAAGAGATTTGGTCTGAATGCTGTTTACTGAGTGGTTTCATGTGACAGAGGTCTGTTTCAATGAGGATAATCTGAGCCTACTGGAGCTAAGATAGATGTTTAGTCTGTTTATTCATAGTGCTGGGCAAAGCAGCAGCAACTTTCTCTTTATGATCAATAATTGTGAATTTTTGCTGTGCAGAATGCTCAGATTGTCGCTGTGGGCACTCTAACGACCCCATAGCTGAAACAAGAGGAAATGCTACCTCTTGGGCTGATAAAGAGCATAATCACCATAAACAGCAGTATGCTGAGAGCTTTTTTTCCCTTCCCATCCTGTGCTTTGTAGATGATTTTGTATTCCCTTCATCTGAAGCAGGGTATAACACTAGAGGCAGAGGCATTTTAAGTACAGCGCATAAAAATATTAGCGCTTCAAAACCAGAAGCTCAAGCACTACTTGTAGGACAGGGAGCTGTCTAGAACATGACTACAGGATTATGCTCATGTCTAGGGCTCACATGTCTAGCACAAAACTAAACAGAGTGGTACTTCTATTTATTTTTAATAAATTTGTATAATTATTTTATATTTTTTATTAAATAAATTAAATTGTATATTTGATGCTGTTTTAAATGAGCAAGGCATCTTTCAGAGATAAAAAGGATGTTGCAGGATTTTTATTCCTTTTAGAGACAGCTTGTGCTGGACAGAGCCAAAATGTGAGAAACCTATGCTAAGTCTTTTCTTAAGGAGGAGAGATTGTCCCCTCTAACAGTGTTAACATCTACAGGACTATTGGTTCTAGAGGTATAAAGTAACAACACATATAAATCTTTTTTTCTGCACTCAAAGACAAAAGAAAAACAGCTTAGAAAAAAGGTAAAAGCATCCTATATCATACTGTCCTTGGAAGTGAGAAAATTATTCAAACTGTATCGTATTCCACCACAACACAACAGAGAAAGGCTGAACTTAATTTCCTCCCTCAAATACAAAGTCTTTAAATCAACAGAGATATTGAAATCAACATCAGATGTTTATTATTTCTTAGCTTCTTAAGTGCCTGACTTCCCCAGTTATGAATATTCTTTTAAAATGTGGGTGGTTTATATTCGTAGCACTGCTGGAAGTGAAACCTACAGTGCAAAGGCTTTGTAATGTCTAAAGCTTATGTAACCAGGCTGGTTTCTTTCTCTCTGCAAACATAAAACTGAATTATAGAGAAGAAATAATTTCTGATGTTTCTAACAACTCTTCTATGTCACTTACAAGGCCAAATATTGGTAAATAAGTAATGCCAGTTAATAATCTTTTCCCTCATTTTAGAGACTTCCAACACAAGTGTCACTACTTATATTTGACATTTTTTCTTTATGAAGATGAACAAATGTATATATATAGCAATATATTTATTCCAGCTGATTACATTTTTTATTTTCACCAGAAAAAAAAAAGGAAGAAAAGTTCCGGAAGCAGTCTAAGAGCACTAAAAACTAAATACACTTTACAACACTTATTATGCCTAGTAGCTTCCTCTTAGTAAGCCTGTTGTCAGTCCAGTTTTATCTTCTATGACTTCTATAATCTCTATTTACTTAAGACTACAAAGCAATTCAACAAGACAGCTAATGTCACAACCCAAAATTTTAGGCCTTGAACACCATAAAAGACATAAAAACTGTGCTTTTACCTGCATGTCTGGTGATGGAACCTTTTTCCTTTCAAGAAGCATTTATTGGGAGATTCCGTACATTCACAGACGCACTTTGCAGGATTTAGCGGCTGATGTCTAGGACAGGTCTTTTTACATACACACTGGCACTTTTCTTCATCAAATTCCTTGTTGGGCCCGCAGGATGCAGGGATAAGTTTGTTTTTGCACATGCACTGACATGATGATCTGTCTAATTCTTTGTGAGGTCCACAGCTCGAGGGCCGCACGCCTCCTTTGCAGACACACTGACAGGTTTCTTCATCCAGCTCCTTGTTCGGTCCACAGATATGGAATCCTTCAGATGTGTCTGGAAAAGCAGCAGAGAAGTCCCACTAGCACCAGAATTTTGTGTCTACTCTCTCACCTATTTTTATGTGAAGAAATGAGCAAATCCATACCTTTTATGGTGTTTCAAAAACAAGCATATGTCAAAAGACAAGCAACAACGAGTAGCAGCATCCATACAGAAAAAGATACAAATAATTACTACAACTTGTCTTTAGAATGACACTTGATGTTATAAGGGAAAATGCTTACCAGAATCTCCAAGGTGAGAAGAGAAATCAAAATCATGCTGTGACAAACATCTGCAAATTTGATTATTCCAAATATGATTTTTTGGACAGGTCTTGTTTGCCACATGACACCTGTGAAATTAAAAATGCTGTTGATTTACTACCATAAGAACTCAAGGAAAAAAATTTATCTGTTGATTGCTTTCTCTCCATTGCAAATATCTTTCTAAGAGTGTCAGCTCATTCTTAATTTTTTTTATTCCTGTCAGATCTGTTACTAAAGGTTCTCCCCACTGCAGAGATTTTCAACCATTTGTTGAAGTAATCTTCTCATATTTCAATTTCTAGAAGCTGGTATTTGTACTTTGCTGATGCTGTTTTGAAACAGACCTAACCCTAGATCATAAGCCTCATATAGATGAGTATAAAATTTTTTTTGCATGCCAAATACTGCATGTTAACAGGCATCATTTTCCATGCAGTTTTTTGAAGTACAAAAATGTTTTCAAATTTAAGATGTCAAAAGACAGTAGATAATAGTTTCAGAGTGAATTCTGTTGGAAAAGCTTTAAAAAATAAAATTAGTTTATCAGATTCCATTCCACTTTATGTGAAAGTTATGCGTCATGAGCTGACACTTTCTCATCAGTCACTCATTCTGGCCAGCCTTCTCGAACCTGAAGAATTGGACTTTCAGCAGTGATGCCTCTTCAGTTTAAAAATAAAGACAATAAACAAGGTAATACTTCAGTCCTCTTTTCTTGCTACAGCTTGCAGCCAAGGTAGTGGTACCAAAGACAGCAAAAAATCCAAACAGCAGCTGTCTCCTTTTTAAAGAATGAGTGAACTGAGCTGTCTGGTGAATCACTGATAGAATATTTATGTGTATTATCTCATCTTCCTTGCTTGCAATTTCTTTATCACCACAGCTGACATTACATCTTTGAACAAGTCAAGCATAACTTCATGTATCCGGGCTGTGTAATTTATTCACAGTATATTCATTCTATAGTATTTCAAAAATCTTACTAATCTTTTAAGACAACACCTATATTACGCATTTGATGCACTTTTCATTCCCCTGAGCACCATTACTCACACATTCAAAAATGCAGGTGCTGGGATAGTCTTCAGAGATCATCATTCAAGTAGACCACTCCCCTTCAACACAATAAATCACTCCACTTGTAAAGACTGCTGTGGTTTTACATCACCCTGCTTCACCTTATGTTTAATCAAACTGATGTTTCCTGATTTCATCCCAATAATGATCTCACTCTTGCTGCCTCACTTGGCATACGTTTCCTTTAGCCTGCCTTCCAATTCCACTTGAGAAATAGTATGGATAATCTACAGACATATTATTGTATTGTGTTAAAAAAACCCAAATCAAACCAAACAACAACAACAACAAAAACCCAAACCCTCCTGCCTGTTTTATAGCACAAAGCCACTGTTGGGGGTTGGATCTGTTTCTTTTGTGTTTGTGGAATTTTTTCCTGGTGGTTTTGCTAGGTAACTAATTGCTGGGTATTTATGGGTGCTTGACTGAAACAAAAGGGGGCAGCAGGTTTCTCCTGGGAACAGCAGTGAACGGCAGTTTGGTCCGAGGACACCGCTCCGAAAGGACGTGGGAGTACCAGAAGACCCTGCTTGTTTTTCCTGCCACTGGATTTTTCTCCAGAGGAAGACTGGACTCATCTCGTCACCACTGGACTTTCCTACAGGACTATCTCCACAGAACTGTATCAAGGAGGATTTCATCCAGACTGCTTTCAACACCCTGACACCCAGGGTGTCAGGTCACATCCCTGACTCTGTCAGTGTATTTTCTGGGTTTTTTTTTTTGTTTTGTTTTGGTTTTTTTTTTTTTTTTTTTTTTTGCTTGTCTCTTAGTGATATTACATTTATA
Organism: Peucedramus taeniatus; assembly: GCA_013400575.1. NCBI lineage: Eukaryota > Metazoa > Chordata > Aves > Passeriformes > Fringillidae > Peucedramus > Peucedramus taeniatus. Next base: position 77,234 of record WBNO01012550.1, on the reverse strand, counting down.
TTTTTCTTTGCTTTGTCTAATATTCCTAGTATAAGACTGCTATTCCTACTCCCAAATCTTTGCCTGAGAGCCTCCAATTGCAAAATTATAATAATCTGTGGGAGGGGGTTTACATTCTCTATTCAAAGGGAGATTCCAGCTTTTTGCTGACAAATACCTGTCTTTCAAACCAAGACAGCCACAGTTTATAAACTTAAAGACATTAAGTAACAGTAGAGAAGACCTTTATACACTCTGATCTAGTACTATGTTGTCTTACCTCTGTTGAAATGTGATTCCTTAGTCACAGGACAAACAGCTACCTGTGAGTGCTGGTCCAAGTCTGGTATCTGTACTCTCACCTCCCTCAACTACAAGTAGCTGTTTCCTGGCTAGAATAAACTTTTGCACTGATCATTACAACTACTCTTAACTTAGAAACACTGAGAAGCTGGAGAGAGTCAACATAATTTGACTTTCTTACTGACTCTTGGGTTTGTTTTTTTAAAATAATCTGTTAATAAATAATTATGCAATTAAACTAATTATTAATAGATTTATTTCCAAGCCACTGTTTATGATCCATGTTTTGATGAATAAATTCAATAAATTAAACTCAAATACAGTGTAATCTATGTTTAGGAATGTGTCAGAAAACATCCAGACTTAAACAGAATGAAATCACTGAGGAAAATGCTAACACCTCTGAAAAATTTGTTCTACACACTCACCTTATTAAAAATGTCAATTCCTTCCACTTTGGCTTCTAGTTATTGACTCTTCCTCAAAGCAACTGTTAGTCTATTATGTATTTTTGACCTCCTAAATATTTATACATCATAAAATCATCACTCAAACCTCTAAATTAAGGAAGGAGATCTTCAACTGTTTTAATAACTTAAAATCAGATCTCTGTTGCCAGATTGTTCTGTGACATTTTTCATTCAAAATCACACATACACAAAACCAATATGCTACCTCTATGGAATGCCAATTAACCCTTTATTTCCCCTTCTATTCTATTTTACATGCACCTCTGGCACATGAAGATGTAAAAAAAGATTTGTAAGCTAAAGATTCCCTAAAAAACAAGCCTTTAAAAAAAAAGCATTTAAAATATGAAAGTATGGATTGAGAGAGAAATGTTGTCTGCTAATTATTTACAGAAATATTTTTAGCTTTTCTTTTAAGAAGAAATTGATTTTGCTGATGTTTTCTTTAAGTCTCAATTAGACTGTAGCTCTTTCATCAGGCAAATCCCACAAACGCTATTCCTCAGTTTTAAATCATCTTGCTCCAGTTTATCTACTGGGTAAAAAGGTGATGTTAATTTAGTTAAATTTTCTTTGTGTAAAATAATGGCAGCTCCCTCGAAGAATTCTGCATTCTGCTACGCATAGTTCTCCTATTCTAAATGTGAAAACTTCCCAGCAGTATTTTAAATCTGAATTATACAGGCTTGCTCGTAGTGTGAAAAGGAAAGACAAGGCTCACACTTACTGAGTTTGTGCTGCTGGCAAGGAACGTCTTATGATGGAGTGGACTTGTCTGTACACGTCCAGCTTGGACATGCACCGGCAGGACGTGTGGTTGGCGAAACTGACGGTGACGGGCTTGGGGCCGTGGGACAGCGGCACCGTGATCTCAAACAGCTACAAAAGGCAAAGCAAAGCAAACCACTTCTGATACAGATCCAACTAAAACTAGCATAAGGACATACAAAAAACCTACCACGAATATAAATTCAGATGTTTTTTGTTGTCTTCCAGCATTCAATTATACTGCTAAATAATTATTATGTGCAAAGTGAATACAATAGCTATGGTGCGACAATTAACATTTTTAGCGTTAAACATGTTACATGTCAGTTTGCTTACTACAATATTTAATATACTAGAGGAAAATTTTCAAAGAACTCATTTTTCTAGAGGAGATGACTTCAAATTGGCAGCATTTTAAAAAAATCCAAAATGAAACATTTTAAAGGTGCTTTGAAAAGCTGAAGAATAATATAAAGAAGACAATAAGTTACCACCTAATACATCAGTTGCACAATTACAAAAGCTTATGTAAAACAGCAGTATAGTGGACTTTGATCAAACCAGTTCTGAATTAATAATGTTTGAACTACAGCATACTACATTTTAAAAATTTTTAGTATTTGTGTCTGTGCAAGTTATATGCCTATCCTGATTAAATATATCTTTAACTATTCATATTTTTTCTTCAAATTATTAAGAAATATCCACTACTGATAAAATAATCTGTGTGTGAATTAACAAAATCTTAATTTTAGTGGGAATTATAGTTCAATTGGTGAAAGAGGACAACTTCAGTGATACTTTGTAGTAAAACTGAACAAGTGATAACAGAAAAACAGAGAGACTCATTTCAGTTTTCTATTCAGGACATCTACTTCATCAAATTAAGTAGGTTTTGCTGTAAGACTCAAGTCTCAATAATCTCCTGAAAAGCGAGGACAAATACACTAGGTCAAAGTCTTAAAAGCTGGTTTTTGATAGTGTTTAAGAAGGGCAACAGGAAGCACTGCTTCTTTTTAGGTGTTCAGTCATTCTTCCAAATACATTTAAGAATATTTCTGATTCTTCTGGGGACTTTACTACCTTTAAAAATAGTAATTGTTTTTTTATTCCAGTTCCAGTTGGTAAGATGTATAAAAAGACTAATTTTTAGCTGAGATGTATTTGCAATGCTCTTTAAAAATCTGTAACTTTAGAGTATGTCATAGATTACATGCAAATGTAATCAGAATACTGGTAATTTTAAATACTTCAAAATATAAAATACAGCATTATGGAATGTATTCACCTGCTTAGAAAGCTGACTCTTAAAAGATATGTATGAATTGATGGGCAGAACAAAGAGTATGAACTTGATTACACTATTACACATGTAGGGAGAATCTTGTTTTTTTTGTTCTCTTGTGACAGTATGACCTTGTGTTTCTGAAGCTGAAATAAAAACCCACTACAGAGAGAACTGATAAATCTTAGAAAATTAAATAAGCATGAGTGAATGGACCTAACTGCAGTTGGAAAACAAGTGCATGTTCTTCCTATATTCCTGCAGTAGATCAATTTTCCATGCCGCAAAGCATGGCAGACTCCAGACCACTGAAGATGGCAGCATAGCATGACTGCTACATTTCCAAAGGACCTAAAAGAGGTAGGTCCCTGCCCAACTGTCCTGTTCAGCTTCAGGAGATCACTGAGAGAAATTTCACAAAAACAGCTGAGATGTATTAATAATGGAAATGGAAATGGAAATGATGGTGAACGTGAATTAATCTTAATTTACATTTATCCTTCCACTAAAGCTGTGAAAGGTATCACTTATGAGATTAATATTGCTAACAACTATTCCCATCAACACTTCAGAGATGCAGTGAGAAAAAGTATGGTTAAAAAACATAAAGGCTTCCCTGACCTCCTCAAATTACCTTCAGTTTGTTCAAACAAATTCTCTTAAGAGTAATGTGTTTTACCTCACCCAATAGTTGCTACTGTTTATTCAGTGAAACTATTTAAGTGAATAAACTCTCAACATGAATCAGTTATGTTTGAATCTTCATCTAAGTAAAACATTTCAGATTATGTAAAATCTGACCATAAACAATGCTTTATGGTTTTGATAACATCTACAATTTATTTTTTGCACTTCTTCCTCATCCAACAGAACAATAAGCTCAACATCTGTTGTCACTATAGGGCATGTCTGGCAACATTTAACGACCAAATGTCGTCAATACCTAGAAAGGATATTTCTATCAAAAATACCTCATAACATCTATGTATGAGGCTAGCTCACAGGTTTTTTTTCTGGCACCATTGTTGGCTTTGGCTACTAATGCTGGTACCCACATGGCCCAAATGGGTAATTCTTCTTGGAGACCAAATAGCTTCTATTTCTGTTTGATCCCTCATCCTCTAAAATATTTGATTTACTACATTCTTAAAAGCCCAAATCTTGTCTTCCTTTCCAGCTTTAAATTATAATAAAAAAAACAGACTAATTCACTCTAAAGGGAAAAGCAATTTCCTTCAGGTACCAATGCCTAAAGACAGATATTCAGTACCGGAGACAACAATGAATGAGCTTCAGTTCTCAGAAGAACATAGGATCTGATAGCAGTAGGGACTAGAGAAGTCTTCGAAAATGGAGAGATTTTATTGCTCTGAAAAATGTTAGTAGTTATAATAAATGAGACAGCAATTTGCCCATGCTGTCCTGTACCTTTTTGTCACCAACACTGCATTGTCAGGAAACCAGTGGAAAGCAACAACAGAAGCAATTGTATAACTAAAGAGTATGTAACAACAAAAAAAACCCCAAAAACCAAAAACAAACAAACAAAAAGAACCCCCCCATAAAAAAACAAACAAAAAAACCCAAAACCCAAAACCAAACAAACTCAAAAAAAACCCCCACATAATCACAAAGCTCTGTCCTCCTCCAGAAAAGCTGCTAATTGTAAACATAAATCAGTTACACATTGTTAATCTCAGAGTACAGCACATACTAACAAAACCTCTGTGTAACTGAAGAACAATTGAAAGCCTTTAATAATTAATGCATTTAATAAGAATTCAACACCTGCCATTCAGCCAGTCTAAGGCTGCTTTATCACAGAAAGCCAGATGGCAGGTCTCCCAGACCATTTCTGGGATTTCTCTTCCACATGAAGTACTGTCCACAACCTAGAACTTAATATGATTTTAAACTTAGGAAAAAAAAAAAAAAGAAAAAAACCTAACAGAAGATGGGAATCTCTGAATGTGTTGACAAAAACTGCTATCAGAACTCCTGAGAAAGCAATTTTCCATATATTCCTTCTCACTGATCCTAGAATCATAGAATGGTCTGGTTTGGAAAGGACCTTAGAGATCATCTAATTGTCCTCTCTGCCATGGGCAGGGACACCTTTCACTAGACCAGGTTACTCAAAGCCCCAAAAGGCATGTAATTTTGATCCATGGCCTTGATGGCTTCTTCTTTACACTAGAAGGACTTCACAGCATACTTACCAGAAAAAAAAGAGGTGTTTTACACAAAGTATTTATTTGCTTCAGTGGCTAAATTAATTTATTCAGCACTATCATCATATGTGCCAATATCCATTGTATCAGCACACATAAAATTATTATTATGCTCACTGACTCCTGAAATACATCAAAACTGTTACTGTTTGGGAAGGTCATCATTCTAGATACTTTTCAAATACAGGATTTATGTATGTTTTTTTCTCAAGATTTACATTAACTACCCCATGTTCTTCTGATGGCCTGTGGTTTATTTTGGCAAGTTTCCCTTAAATTGATTGAGTCTAAGTTTCCATCACTTGTGATCTTTGCACTTTCTAAAGTTTCAGTAAGGCCAGCCAAATATAACCAGTGTAACACAGTACAATGTGTCTAGAGAGATTTTTAAACTAATGACATAAGACTGATTTCAAAACTAAACATCTCTGTATTGAAAGGAATGAAAATAAACTATTTGAGAAATGGCATATCATCCTTATTTTACTGTTGAACTTTCCTGAAAAACTATTTCAAGGCTTATGTGGAATATAACAACAGGTATTTGATATAATAAATTCATATTTAATTAATATGCTTGGGTTCCTTATTCTATCTTTTTCTATTTTAATCCATTTCTTTTCCCAGAAATATTAACAAAAACAAAAACAAAAAAAACCAAAACAAAAAAAACCAAAACAAAAAAAAAAAGTGGAACTTATATACCTCCCACTATTAAAAGTGGAGTATACTACTTATCATTACAATAATTAGTCTAACAGAAAAATGCATTGGAAAAGGTAGAAATTGTAATGTTGAAAACAACTGAATATTCTTGTGGCCTATCTCTGAATTGTAAAAAAGAACACCACATACATCCCAAAGTGGGCAAACAATTTCAAGCTGTTAACTTGTTTCCTGTGAGAAAATCTCCTCTAAATCTAATTTTGATCTGCTTGGATAGATGTTTTCCCTGGAGGGACTATAATTGTAACCGTGAAACAGGATGATTTAGGACCTTTACAACAAGTGATCTGAAAGAAGCCAAAAAAATGTCCTTCCTGACAGCCAAGAGGGAGAATGGGATGAAACAGCTCTTTGACATCTGCCCTCTGCTTCCCTTCAACCTACAAGTGCCTGTAGGTGGGGTATAAAAAGTGCTGCTGAGGAACAGGCTATAACTGCACCAGGTAGTTCCACAATCTTTGTAACCACTGGTGAATTATTTGTGCCATGGAAAGAGAGAACAGCTGTTTGACAACAAATCAGAGAAAAAAACCCAAACAACCACACCACAAAATGAAAACCCAACCAGTCACATTTCCCACAGATCTTTACTACCCAAGCCACCACTTATAAACTGGGCTATAGCAGATCATCTCCTGCAGTTTGTGAATTAGCCTAGGGAGTCTTCAAATATTGTCAAAGATCTTGTACTGTTTCTTATTAAGAAGTTATCTCATAGCTAAATCCTGATTGTATAAACATCCTTTATCAACTACAAAAACAGGTTTGGGAAAAAATGGTATTAAAAACAAAGCAGAATACGTTCCTACCTTTCTCTCAATAAAGTTAAGTACTGACAAAGGAGGAACACAGCCTGCACTAGAAAACTATTGACCTTGCTCTGGACCACCACTGTGTTCCACAAAGCAATCTGGGAGCATCTAACCTGGTCTATTCTCCTGGAAATCAATGATTTGCCCCCTATAAAAATAATTTCTGTGCTTATTTATTTTATTTTTAATTAATTTTGATGAAAGCTGATATAATCTTTCTTTATATTTTAATGTCTGGAACCAATGCTAGAGCTTGCCCTCACAGTAAGAACTCCAGCTGAAAAATTAATTTCCCATTAAGCACTTTTTCTGCAGGAGGAACAGTATGAAGTTATCTTACAGAGTTTATGCCCAAAAATAAAGCTAAAAATTGGTGAATTATGAGAAAACTATCTGAACTCATTTCTTTCAGGAAATAAGAGAAAGTGTGGTGAAAATAGATGTGTAAGGTACTTGAATTCCACAGGTCTTGAATCCAATACTTTTTTCCTTCCTAATTCTCATCTGATATGGGTTAAAATGTGGTCACATAATTTTTAAAAATTTGAGATGGTGACAGATGAAGATATGTAGCTATAGGTCTGTTCCTGTATTAAGAGCTCTTTTAAAACTGCATTCTGTCAAGGACCAGATAAAACTGGAAATCAGAAGCAAGACAGAAAACTCATAGATACAATTGCTTGCTTTTACAGAATAAGTAAGAAAAGAAAACAGTGTTATTGCCTCTTCTTTCTAATAAGACCTTTAAGATTTTCCTTTTCAGAGTCTCTCAAATATTTAACTACTGCTATGTCATATCATCACCAATAGCATCAAGAACTTCAAAAAGGAAACTCAGTGCTAAACATTTTCTCCTGGACAAAAAATTATTTCACTCAATAGATGTGAACAGTAAGATGAAAAAAAAAATATGATTTAGCCCAAACAGACACAGTGCTCAAAAACTAGGAAACCTGTGTTATGTGGAACAGCTCTCTCTGTGATGAGAAAATCCTTTATTTTAGTAAGCTAAACTATACCAATATGTGGAAAAAAAAAAGTACCATTTCTTGGGTTTTAAAATGAAAATTATGTTTGCATCTTTCAAGCAAGTGGAATTAAGACAACGTTTTCTCCTAATAATGAGAAAAACAGCAAAGCTTGAACAAAGTCAGTGTTGTAGCTGTCCTCATTTAAGCTATTTGAGCTACATTACTCCTGGGCTGTGTGGTAGTCTACCAGTAGCCTAAATTTAGAATTGAGAATTCTTGGAAGGATATACCATTTCAGGCAGACAGATTTGGTGAAAATCGAGGGCAGAAAATGCACTCTACAAAATTAGTGGGTTTTGCTGTTTTCTTTACATTCCCTTTTCCTAATTCCCCCCAGAAAAGGCTCAGAGCACGGAGAAGTTTTTTGATAAAGGAGTGACATTTCTAAGGGCTTCATTTTTTAACTGGCTATGCAGTTTTTGGTCTTCATTACAAATATGTACTGCATCTTCAGCTAGATGAATCCTCTTAAAAAAGGAAGCAAGATTTACACTAAGAAGTGAAAAAGCCCACAACCAAAAAAACCCTACCAAATACCACAGTAACAGAAAAATACCCTAGGCAGTGCTTTCAAGTATGACTATTTTTACATGATTTTTGAGGCAAATGTTGAAAGATAATAGTGATAATTCCTGTATCTACTTAGAAAAATGTAGTATATGTTGCTTTAAAGGCAGCTCACAGGCTCAGTGCATGATCTCTGCACACTCCTACTGATCACTAACCCTGAACTTGAAGACCAAAACCTGCTCATACACCTGGAAGAAGATGCCTTACAACAAAAGAAATAGGTACATAATGCTAATATGTCTTAATATAGTAAAATACCCTTCCTAAAATGCTTTATTTGAAACATGTATCCTGCCTGCACGTGTCCTGCAGCAGTCTACACTAATAAAATTACAGGCTAGTTCCCCATGGAGTGCTTTCCCCACACAGGCATAAGGTAGATAGAAAAAAAGAAAAAAAGATAATTAAGTTTCATGGATAATCTCAAATTTGAGAATGGGAGGTCATAATTTATTTTCTTCCCTGAAAAATAAAAATATTTTTGGGAAAAGAGCATTAAACACATTTTTTTTTTCCAGGCGGCAGCATCTTCAGCTGTTTTTCCTGTGTGTTATGGAATCAACTATTTCATTTGTCACAGTATCAATAGGAAGGTTTAAAATATGCATGAACATAAATGTACTTGCAAGGAGTACATGAACTGTAAAAGCATGAGAACTTACTGTCTTGCTGATGTAATTTGTGCTGATATTCATACACTGAAGTCCTTCACTATTGCAGCAACCTCCACATCTGTAGATGGATACACATGGGGGTTTAAAGAAGGTGTTTGTAGCTGCTCCAAACTCTTTTCCCACATCCACACACACTTCACGTGGCGTGCACTGAGTTTTTCTCCATTCAGTATCAATACCTGCCAAGTTATAGGGAATTTCATGTTATAAAGTAACTGCTTAAAATCAAAACCATCCTGCAGTAAATTAGGATTCCTTTTTAAACTTCAAAACCAGAATATGAATTTCCAGAGTCATACCCTTTAGTCAGTGAAAAACACATCTCTCTGTGTTACCTTCTAGTTGAATTTTCTCCTTCATAGGAGAAAATTCAACTAGAATTTTCCATACCATCTGCTCCATGATGGTATGGATATGATATTATCCATACCATCATTATCCATGATGGTATGGATAATATCATATCCATACCATCATGGAGCAGATGAAAAGTCACAGTGGAGCTAAAAGGGAACCTAAAAGGCAGGGGAGACCTTAAAGCACAGAATCATAGCCTGGCTTGTGTTGGAAAGGACCTTTAAAGGTCACCTTCCACCTAGTCCACCCCTCTTGTAATGAGCAAGGAGATCTTCAAGCAGATGAGGTTGCTCAGAGCCCCAGCCAAACTTGAACGACCTTGAATGTTTCCAGGGATGGGGCATCTACCACCTCACTGGGCAGCCTGGAACAGGCTGCCCATCCTTATATTAATTCCCCATCCTTATAGTAAAAGTTTTCTTCCCCTTATCTAGTGTGAATCTACTTTCTTTAGTTTAAAATTATTACCCTTGTCCTATCACAACAGGACCTGCTAAAACATTTCTCCTCATCTTTCTTGTAGACCCCCTTTAGGTTCTGGAAGGCTGCTGTAAGAACTCATGGGAATCTTTTCTCCAGGCTGAGTAGCCCCAGCTCTCTCAGCCCATCTTCATAGGGGAGGTGCTCCAGCCCTCTGAAAGTCCTCACAGACCTCTTCTGGACCTGCTCCAACAGGTCCACATCCTTCTTGTGTTGGGGGCCTCTGAGCTGGACCCTGTGGACACAGTACTGCTGATGGGTGTCACTAGAGGAGAGGGAAGGGCAGAATCACCTCCCTCAAACTGTTGGCCAGCAGCTAAAGTAGCACATGTCCTTTCTTCACCTGGGGCAAGTCTCATCTTGAGTAAAGTCTTCTCTTTAGTACTGCACACTTCTGCAAAGTAATTCTAACCAGCCCCACACAGTATTTCACTTGGATATAATATATTAAAATTTTTAAATTTTATACACTTAATGTTAAATTCATTCAAATACATGTTTAGTTTGTTAACTAGAAGGGTATAATTTAAAGCAAAAGTTCACTATTTAGCAATTATGTAGAGCACGTGATTTAATCTGATGGATGATTTTTGTGCCCAGATTATCCACACAAATCTGGGCAAAGACTTTGTGTCATGTTGTACAGCATTTTACTAAATGTAATCTTACACTAAACAGCCCCAAGACTTACAGCTGTACAGGTCCCTTTATTCCATTCTGGCACTAGATTTTGTTAAGCTATTCAACAAAAATGGAAATTTTGCCTTATGTGTACTTTAACTCTCCATTTAAGGCACATGATTTCCAATATCATGTCCAAAAACACACCTCCTGCTATAAATCCTGCATTCTCTGCCTACAAGCACTTGCTTAAACTGTAAGTTAATATATTTTCATCCAAGCTATCTGAAACACAAAGGTATTCAAACACATTGGTTTGAAAACTGTTTTGCTTGTTTTAGCACATCATAACAACTATCCTCTCATAACATGAAAAAGTTGCAAGTGGATTATTTGGCATTCCAAATCCATAATGCATAAGAGAAGAAAGCATTATCAGCTGTGATGCTATTGCAGAAAATGAGAAGAAACAGTTCAATGAGCCCAACTATTAGCATCCTCTTTGCTTTCTGCAAAATTGTTACAGCCTCTACGAAGGAGGATTCCTTATACTTGAAGACAAGCACTTTACTGAGCTGAAAAAAGACTTTTGTACAATGGACATACTAAAATATGTCTGCAGAGTGATTTGTTTCATTATGAAAGGCTGACTATCAAAGATTTTATATTATAGAGAACATATCCTACCAAACTGCTGAGGTTGGTTTACTGAAAATGCTTAGCTTTTAAAAAATTTTAGACGCAATTGAAAAGCCTTCAGATTTTCATTTCTTGTGTGTTGGAACGTGGATTGTGTCTTGTACTTACTTTTCAGGATCTCTGCATTATAGTGTGCTGCAGCAAATTTCAGGGAATCATCTGATCTTGTGTCAAAGCTGGAGTGCTCCCTGTTGTGCTGCCAACCTCCTCTCCTCAACTGACATTTGAATATTTTCCAGTATTCTGGGTAAAGTACTGTCATGAGTTCATCCACACTGGACACAGACCGCAACTGCTCTTCCAGGTCTTTGCTTCCATGAGCCTGCCAAAGGAACATGCAAGATGAATTACTTTCCCTGGTACATAAGGTTTGCTGGAAACTAGCCTGAAAAGCAAGTCACACATTGTAAAATAAAGATGTCTTCGTTATAAAGACTGCTTCTGTCAGTCAATGCCAACATTACTATATTGACAAATAATGAAATATTTTGCTTCTTCCACTACTTCTTTGTCAGCCTTGTAGCTCAAAATATCTGTGTGAGAAAGGAGATATAGAATTAAGCCGATACAAACAGTTTGCAGAGTATAAAAAAAAAACAAAACTAAACATTTTTATCCTGGAAAGACAAGTTTTTATGATGAAATTTTGAATGCTTGAACTCCAAAATATTTAAATGATGTTCATGTTGTTTAATATCATATACTCCTAAAGTAACATCGAATTTTCCTTAGTCCTGGAAAATCAAAACACCCAGAAATGCAAAACCAGTTAAAAAAACAAAAACCAAACAAAACACCAAACCAAGAAACTAAATAATGTAATTTAGTACCTTTCTAGGGAAAATCTTAACAAGCAAGTTCTATTATAAAGAACTAATTCCTAAATCAGTAGGACCCAAAGATTTAGGTACCTTGAAGAATCTAAACCTCACACTCCCTTGCTGTTTCAGGAGTAGCCTCAAATCCTGTAATCCTGCTTTCTTATTCTCTGGCCTTTACACAAACTCGTTGCAACTGTAGTTTTCTAAATGACTGAGATCTACATTAGTTTATCACTTATCAGGAAGATTCCTCTGTTTCTCTTAGATGAAACTAAGAGAAACTGCAGAAATACTGCATCAAAAGACTGGTGTTAATCCCCTGCCCACCCTTCTCATCCATGGATTGCTGACTTCCCAAAGGGAAGGGCAGTATGGAGAAAGAAGAGTATTGAAGAACCTTTAGCCACCTTCTCAACCTACATGGCCCTTAGATGGCAGTATGAGACACAAAATACAGAGGTACACTTTGTACAAAATGCATCAACTGGCTGGAGTCTCTCTACAGTGTACTACAAAATTGTTGCTCTGCTCAAAAAACTACCAGGCTCTAAGAGTGTAAAATATGTCTAAATGCAGAAATATGAAGCTATATGAACTGAAATTTAAAATTTCATATCTGACTCCACCACTAACAAAAAATAAACTCTTTCAGTTCAGTGATTTTGAACATTATGTGAGTAAAACAGATAGTTCAGAACTAGCCCACCGGAATCAAAACAGCTCCTTGTCTCACAAACAACTACGAGGGTATAAAATGGCATGTGTGGTTTCATCTATCCCCTTATCCGGTGCCAAATCCAGCAGAAGCACCTCAGGATAAGGCAAATTCACTGAACTCATTTCTGTAAATACAGTTATATACAGAACTGTGAAGAGGATGAGGCCTGGACCAGGTCACCCAGAGAAGTTGCAGATGTCCAATCCCTGGAATTGTTCAAGGGCAGGCTGGTTGTAGCTCTGAGCAGGCTGGATGTAGCTCTGAGCAAGTGGTGTAGTGCAAGATGCACCTGTCCATGGCACGGGACCTACAGTTAGATGATCTTTAAGGTCCCTTCCAACTCCAGCCATTCTGTGATTCTATTGTTCTAATACCAATTGTAAATTCATTTAATTTGACAAAGTGTCATGAAGTAAAAAAAAATGTTTTCACTTAAACCTTGCTAACCACAGTGTCCTTGCAGATGACTTTGTCCTGGGAGGTTTCAACAACCAAGCTATTGTCTCAGAAATGTGCCCATGCAGGTCTTCATCCCTTTCCTTGTCACCATAGGAAGGGCTATCCCTGACCCAAGCCAGGCATCAAGCAGTTTCTGAGAGCTTTGACTTCAAATTTAATGGTAGCACAGAGAATTTCACTCCCCATCAGCCCTGCTCTCCTTGCAGGATGCCACTCAAGGTCTCAATCAGTGGGTCACAGACAAAAATCCAAGCTTAACGAACAATTAGGGCAATTTGGCTACTTGCTGCTTGCTCCTCCTGAGAGGTGAGAAGTGCAGGGCTTGAGAAGCCTCACTCCTGCCAAACTGTTTCCTGAGGGTGCTGCAGCACATGGCCCTTGAGTAATGGGAAGCAAGTTGCTGCACCAGCACAATGCCAGCGCTGCAGACGCACGTCGGCCACGTGACGGGAATACGCATGGCACAGCATGTATGCCCTGTCACAAGGCTGGAAGCCAGCCTATTATGTAAAAGGCACAGGAATAAAACCTGTGGTTAGCCATCCAATAGCTGATCCTAGAAGTCCTAGCAGATCATGGGGGCAACATGGAAAGAGAATGCAACCAAAGCTTTGCCACCTTTAATGAATCCTTAAAAGCCTGTACAGCCCACAGTAGACAAATCATTGGCTACTGCTCTGCAGAATTCAAAGTACAGGCCTAGAACATCAGGAAAATAAGTAATGAAACTCAATATTACTTTGTTGATAAGAAGTATCATGGAGCAGGTAAGTGAAATTGTTAGAAATAATGCATGCTGATTAATTCTTCTTTGGTCAGGCAATCAAATAATGTCTTTTCAGCTGGACACAAGATTTTTTTATACATGTATTAAATATGAATGAATAAAACTCAAAATATAAGAAATTCATGGCTTTAATTAAGCATTGTATCAAATGTAGTAAAATTTTATTTTATCCTGGATATTCCATGGGCCATAGTGCCATGTGCCCACAACCTGAGACAAGGCAGCCCTGGTTGTGTGTATAGGTCGAGGAAGGAGAGGCTGGAGAGCAGTGCTACGGAAAGGGACCTGGAGGTCCTGGTTGATGGCAAGCTGAACCTGAGTGAGTGCCCTGGCAGGCCAACCCTGTCCTGGGGGACATCAGGCACAGCATGGCCAGCATCAAGCAAGGGAAGGGATTGTCCCACTCTGCTCTGCACTGGGGCAGCCTCACCATGAATATTGTGTGCAGTTTTTGGGTGCCTCAATATTAAAAAAAAATCATTAGAGAGTGTCCAAAGGAGGGCCACAAGGCTGGTGAAGGGTCTGAAGTGATTGAGAACACTTGGTTTGTTCAGTCTAAAGGAGACTGAGGGGAGACCTCAGTGTGGTCTTCAACATCTACACGAGGGGAAGCAGAGGGGCAGACTGATCTCATCACAAGACCAGTGAGAGGATTTGAGGACATGGCCTGAAGCTGAGTTGGGGAGGTTTAGTTTGGATCTCAGGAAAAGGTTCTTCACCCAGAGAGTGGTTGGGCACTGGCACAGGCTCCCCAGGGAAGTGGTCACAGCACTAAGCCTGCCTGAATTCAAGGAGAGTTTGGAAAATGATCTCAGGCACATGGTGTGACCCTAGGGGCTGCTGTGTGCAGAGCCAGGAGTTATCAATGATCCTGATGGGTCCCTTCCAACTCAGCTTATTCTAGGATTCTCTGAGTACTCAATATAAACATAAGGAAAACAAATTCTGGAGTTGATATGTAAAATTGCTTTAAAAAAAAATCATCATTATTGCATCTGAAGTATTTTCTGCTTAGCTTAATAAAGCCGTCTGCTTGTAAAGATTGCTTCAATTCAAATTTACACTGTGGAAAAACAATCTGCTCATTAGAGGACTTTTGTTCTCTCCCCTCTTCCAATTTAGAAAGAAAAGGAGAAGAAAACTCATATATGTCTACTAAATACACTACACCTAGTGCCCAGAGTTACGGTACAAAAAAAAAAATAGAAAATATATGTTGATTTTTCAAGATGCTTACATTGTTACCTTGAGATACAGATCAACTCTCTCTTCCTGTATGTCAATATATTTTTTAACTGCACCAAATTGCTCTCATCTGTGGAAAACTGTTTAGAGGAACATTTGTTTAAGGAACTTGTGATTTAGTTTTGTAAAACACCCAAATATCTTATTGACATGAACATCAAATGAAATCTTAAGTTCTGGATGATTACAAGAGTGTGTCCTGCATACAGGACAAGCATCAGATCATTAAGGATTGTTAGAAAGAGTTTCCTAATTTTTAAGGAAAGAATTAATCTGCTTCTATTAATATAACAGTAGTCTGACAACATTTTTAATTTTGTGAAAATTTGGTAATTTCACAAAAATATACTGTCTTGGTCCATATTTTTTATTCTTTGCTTTTTCTTAATTATGCATTGACTTGTAGTGTACGACACTGGATTTCCATTGCAAAACAATTTTGAGACTTAAACACATTTAGAATATATGACGACACAAAGAAAGTAGCATCAACAAATATGTACTAGAGATGAGAGGAGCTCTCATTTTTCATTATTCTTATGCAAGTGCAGATTAGTGAATTTCAGAAAGAAATACAGCTTGTAGCTGCAATTACTGTCACCAAGCTAGTTATTCCCAAATGTTAAATTCAAAAGGAGGAAAAAAAAGGAAATAGAACATTAGCACAGGTTGTAATAAGAGAGATTCTGTGACTTTTAGGACTGAAGAATGCTTTTTGATAAATTTAAACAGACAGGTGATTTACATATAATTACAGAGCGCTCCTGATGAAATCGTGGACCAACTGCTTAATGTTTTACTGGCAATACATTGTGAAATCTATGTTCTACATTAAGAAGGAAGCAGGAAATAGTGCCAAGAGTGATTGCACAGGAAGGAGTTTTCTCTATTCCCTGCTTTCTATATTCTTGGCATTTTTAAGTCGCTTAAGAGATTGGGGTTTGAGCTTTTCTTTTAAAGCACCACCACCTACTTCATAAGTGTTTATCCTCTGGGTGACCATTCTACTATTTTTTGTCATTTTTACCTATGTCCTGCATGAACATCTAAAAATGCTAGAAGGTGTATTCTAGAGAAGGACACCAATTAAACCTTTGACTAGCCAAACTCTACAAGATGATAGGTGATATTAAGCAAAATAACAGCCTAGAATTACAAGCATGAATGGAGAAGAGAATAAAGATATACTCTTACATTTCATTTATTTCATATTTTTCATGAGAAACAGGGAAAGTGACAATTACATATAAATAAAGGTGCAAAGCTTGATGACAAGTGCTCTCTTGCTATTATTTATTTAACTTCAGAATATTTTGTTCTATCAAAGTACGTTTTTCACAATGTGGCCTTCCATTACATGGTATGTCCAGTTTTTTATAAAATTATGGCTTGCAAGGGAAAGGGCAGGATACCAAATAGGCTCTATATCCATTAACAAAGTCAAATGTGTAACAGATTTTCCATGCATTACATTACTTATCTTTCATATGTCCCCAGTGTTTGCCTCTATTATTAATAACAAAGGTCAGAACACTTAATATTTGGCAGCACGCTTGACACATAATTGATGGTGCAATATGCTATAATGGTACCTTATGTATCTGTTCTGACTACAGTTGTCAGCTCATTTCATTTTTAAGGATTTTGTGGACAATCCTGAATAGGAAAATGCTGTCTATAAACCCCTCCATTTTAAGATGCTTATATTCTGTATTTATTGATTGACTGAAATGGATTAAAATCAAGTATTTAAATCTGAATGTTGAAATGACTTGTAAGCAAATGAAAATATTGCAAAAATATATATAAACACTTCACTTGCATAATAATTTATTGCAATTTTCATGTATTTCAGTGCTAGTATTTTTAGAAGCTGATGCCAGTAAAAAAAAAAAAAATTAATTAAAAATTGTAGCTATAGTTAAGAATTAAATTCAACTTTTACGCCCACTTCTACGGTCTTAATAGAAAAGCCCTGATTTTGATCTCCCATGCACCCATCGGTCACCAGCAAGCTTGGATGACTGTAGTTGCAAACTTTTAAGTTACCATTCAATACAGCAACAAAACAGTGCCTTACAGAAGCCAAACAGTAACAGTGAACAGAAATTTTATTTCACATCACTTCAAATCAGTAGAAAAGTGGTCAGAAAGACCACTGCAGTTAATATGAACTAAACCAAAACATCATGACAACAGCAGAGAGATTAAAATCAGTCTCTGCTCCTAAGAGCTTACAAAGCACATCAGACAAACATAAAAAGTAAGAATCAAAGTACAAAATAAATAAATAAATCAGTCTGAACTCTACTATGCTTTAAGTGATTTCTATTCACTAAGGCATCTAAAATACTAAGAATAACATCAGGGAAAGAAAACAAATAAATGGGAGGAATGAGGGGAGAGAATGTACAAAGTAGATAGGCAAGGAAAAATAAATGAGTTTAGGAAGAAATTCAAAAGAATTTGCTAACAAGAAAGAAAAAGACATTGGCTATAAGGATAAACTTAACACTACAGAAGTTCCACTTCTGTATTATATACCATGCTTTTTTTCTCTTTTTTTGACCATTTTTTTGAAAGGAAGATCATAAACTACTAGAAAATCATCCTAGGCTTACACTACTTAATATTGCTCCTCCTGTTTATAAGTACAAGTATTAAGGCTGAGGTAGTAGGTAATGTAAAATTTCCATGCTGAGGGAAATTAAATTTTATTCATGTCAGCATTTTTAGGGCAATATTTTATTTAGATATTCTTAGACAGTGCTGGAATATATAGCTAAGTTTATAGATTTGCACAAAGGTACTTCCGTTAAGTCCTTTAATCAAACATTTAGCTGCTGCTGAGGTTCTGAAACACTTCTTGGCTGGTACTTATTCTTCAAGTACCTGAATTCCTCAGTGGTTCTCAATCTACACTAAAAAATGCCAGTACTTTCATATATTCAAGGGGAATTACTTATGAAAATACTCTTTTTTTAATCTGAGTTCCCTGGGAAGCAGAGAGAAAAGAAAAAAAAATTCTAGTTGCTTTCTAGAGGAACTCTGTAGGCTGCTGCCTGATTGCTTCAGAAACTCATTTTGGACAGCCAGTTCTCACAGGTTTCTACAAACTTGGGTAATCAATACCATTCCTGTCTATAACAGAGAACAATTTTCAGAACGAGGATTTGTGGCACCTTAGCTAGGCTCTTTTTTTGGAAGAAATTTCACAACTAGATTATAGTAACAGGAAAGGTTTTGTTCTCACACTTCAGGCTGATCTTTAAAAAAAGGTCAAAGGCTGCAAATACATGGGATAACCCTTTGCTGTCTAAGTGCAGCTTCATCTGGATTGCTTAATTGATTCTAAGGTTTGTACTGAAGCTTCCAGCTAGCATTTCAGATAGATTTGGAATCAATAAGGATTTGGATTATTGCTGCTGAAAGGCTTACATCTGATTAAATCTTGGAGACATCAGGCAGCTCAAGCTGTACCAGATGAGATCTGTGTATTATTTTCTTGGTCATCAGCAGCTCCAGTGACCAGTGGTGACAAATGTGTGCATCGCCACGTATGACCAGATGCATGACTAGAAGAAAGGGGAAGCCCTTTCTGAGTGAAAAACATTTGTAAAGTGAAAACAAAGGACAACACTGTGATGATTGCTGGTATGTCAAGGTGGTTAACAGAGAGAGAACCCTGCCAGAAAGGAGACAGCTAATAGAATGAGAATACCAGCACCCTCTGCAACGCAGCCACTGCAGCCAGCAAGGCTCTGGCGCTGATCGCGTGCGCTGCGCCTACAGGACATCTGGGTGGCTGTCACATGGCAGCTCTGTAGATTTTGACACGCCATAAAAACAATATGTTCATTTTGAATGCTTTTAAGCAACTTTTAACTAACATTGAGAAAAGCAGAGCACACAATTCTGAACATAACTTGCACTCCTACTAGAAATCCTCCTCATTAAAAGAGCTTACCCTCTCAGAAAAAGATAAAATGTCAGGTTTGTTTTTTTTTTTTAATATGATCTGAATATTGCTGTTTTTCCAAAATACCCTGTAACCTCTTGTTTTCCTTTCAGCAGTCACATGTATCCCATCAAAATCAGTATGAAAGAATAAACTATCAGGCTTTTCAAAGAAGGTTGCTTATTCTCAGTCTTTGCTTAGCTTTCACTGGCATTGCCTTTATTAACAAGTACCATTAGCTTTGTCAAAGAAACCAAACAAATATAGTGTTTTTTTTAAAGAAAATTATTAACATGGTAGCACTGCAATGAGCTGCAATCACTCGAGCAAGTGTAACCACCGCCAGTGAGAATTAAAAACTTCCGCAGGATCAAACTGAGAGTTACTAAGTGGGGAGGTAAGGGGCAGCCCCTTCATTTTAATTTGAATGCCAGCACATTCTGAGAGACTGCTTGAGCACAGTACCTGTGCTACATTAATTCATCCCAGGTCCTAATTAGTCACTGAGTGGGAGTTCTGGCTGTGTATCAAGGGACTGGCTTCAAGAAGGCAGTAGGTAGTTTTTACATCATGTTTTCTATTCTACAGGTCCATCGTTCATAAATGAAGGTTTCACTAAGGGCAGGAATAATAAATTGCACATTTGTAAGAACATTTCTGAGTTATGCTGAACACATAGGTTCTCACTGTGATGAGACTATTTAGTTTTCAATTCAACACCTTTGCTTATTCTTGAATTTTTGAAAATGTACTCATTTATAGGAGGGAAAGATTACATGAACACATCAGGTCTTATCATTGTTGAATAATTTCTCTCACTACCAAGTAACTTGCCTATTCACCAAGTTTTCAAAATCACTATTTGAAACACCAAGAAAATATAATTAATCCATAGTCTAAGTATTTAGCAACAGGTCGCAGAAATTTCTTGAATTAGTTATACTTTTAAAATGGTTCATAAAACAAATAATTTCACAGGCCATGAAACTACATCATTGAATTTCAAAGACAAACTTGAACTTTATTCCTAAACAAATGTCTTAATCTAAAAGAACATGAGTTCTGTTTTGTTAAACAAATCTTGCACAGTTTACAGATCTGTACAGAAATATTAATTACAAGACCACCTACTTTGTCACTATTTTAAAAAATATTTCAGCCATAAACACAACACACTACTTAAAATTCAACAAAAAACTAAAGAAAAGTGAGCAAGTAATAACACAGTAATTCTATTTACAAAATCTTAGTTTTAAATTATTACAAACGGGTTTTGTATATATGAAAGAGGAAACAAATAAAGGGGCTCAGAAACCTGTGCATTTTATTTCATTTTAGGGTTTCTAAGTATATGCCATTAAAATTACATTATTATTGGTTTATGCTATTTAGCATCTTGTTTTTTCATTTAATTTGACACAAGTCTATTTAATAAGCCAAAGTAACACACCAGACTAACATATCAGACAGGTTTCAGAAACTAAGGTATTAAATGGTGACATTTCATTAATTTAAAAAGTATCAGAAGAAGCTTTTATTTTTGCTATCAAGCAATAGTTTGATAGCTTAAATATTTTATGTAAAGGATCTTTGCTAATCTAGGCAAAAACAAAGAGATTATCCAAATTTTTTTTAACCTGAGTAGTTACACAGTTCAGAGGACTCGCTACCCAAAACCTGCTTGTGCCTAAAATGATAATTTGCGTTGGAAATTTGTTCTACTCTGAATTCTGTGTGAAACATCCTTTGGACCAAATTTTGACACCTGTTACAGGTAAGTTATGCAGAGACAAACCCATTTGTTTAGACATTGAGCCTGTAATACTGCTTTTTTTCTTTTTGTTGACCCTGATTGGCTAATTTCATTGCAAACTACAGTATAAAAATCAGTAGTTCTGCAGAGCATCTGTTCTGAATGATGGGGAAGAAAAAAAGGAAAAAAAATACAACATAGGTCTTTGATCGCAAGAAGAGAAATCATGCTCGTGTATCACTAAAGGAGAAAGCTTATTGTACCATGTAAAACCTGACAGGTATTAAGAGATTTGCCAGCAAGGCATAAGAGATAGGGGAAGGCAAATGAAACCTTGAGAATGGCAAATCCAAGAACTAAACTGAGACTTGGTCACAATTCCCTTTCATACAACTAAATCAGGAGAAATGTATGTTGCCCATTATTTTTGGCTTAAATTACTCTGAATAGCGTATTGTACAGCAATGTTACTTAAAAAGGATCAGGGAACATCAGCAGTATTAAAACAGATGCTAATTTGCACTGACAGGACATAGAATAATCCAATGCTGAACACAGTATGCTATCAGAAGAGTTTTTGAATAAGGCTTGACTGCAGAATGAAGTTATTGCAAGAAGTATGCCCTGAGGTATCAACTTTCATTGAATGGCAAAAAAATATACAACCCCTGATGGAAAATACAACACTGCATCTTGAAATCCATTATAACTGCCATCAGTTGAAACTTGTCCTATACCACCTTGATGAGCTGCCTCCATTCTTATCCAGGCCCAGAAACTAATGAAAAATAAAGCAGATTTATATGGATTATATATATTAAAAGGAGGTATACAGAGAGCAGGAGAAAGGGAAAAAGAGGCTCTAGTTATTTCAAGTCTGCAGAAAGATGTAAGGAAGATGTTTAAAATTAAGCTAAGCATAGGCATAAACCTTACTGTTATACTGAAATATTTACTCAGGTTAATCTTTTTATCTGCTTTTAGAAGTAAAAAATTTTTTAATTAAAAAAAAGGGTTTGTGTCATTGCATTTTGTAGTCACTTGGTCACAGAGTTTGAACAGAAGAACTTTTGGTAAAGAAACCCAGTCAGGTTTGTGACATGAAAACAGGAATGGGAGCAGAGATAAGGGAGTAAAAGTGGGTTAATACTATGACCATGCAACACTCAGTCTTCAACTTGGAGCACCCTGAGATTTTACTCCTCAGCAGTAAAGGTACACATCTTGAGTTGACGGATTCTGCTACAAGTAGTAGGAAAAATAAAAAAAACAACAAAAGGCTCTTGACTTTCTGAAAAAAAAATAGATCCTATCATTTTCATGATCTTCAAAATCAAAGGTTCAAGAGATTTTTTTAGATTTTGGCAGGAAAATGTGTCAAAGCAGGAGAACTTATGCAGAGAGAAATTTAAAATTCTCCAGCAGTACTGGCTACCTTTCAGGAAGTGCTTTTCCAAGCATATGAAACTACTTCCTAAAGACAATTTGGAGATATTACTTATAACAGTTTTCATATAAAGCCATGATGGAATTATGTGCACACAAAAATAATGCAGTAGAATGTAGAATTCCTTTGACTTTTTTCCCCCCAATAGCTTATTGCACATACCACAAAGCACACACATGTATCTACAGGATTGCAGTCCTGGACACTGGAATTTTGGACACACACTTAGTAATACCAAGAGCCCATTGTAGCCACTGAGGTCATCACTTACAGGACCAGACCATGAAACAACTTCTGTTTGTTCTTGCATGTTTCTAACATTTCTTTTACTGAGAACTGCAATTTCCTCAATGCTTTAAGAACAGCTCTTTTCAAACAAAGTAGATTCAGACACAAGGAACACATGTCTCATTAGAGTAACTGGCAGTGAGAATGACATTTCTGGTATGCTGAATTAAATTCTACTTCAAAAGAAAGTGTTTTGCTGATTTTCAAATTTATTTGAACTAGGATCGCAAAAGAAGGAAAAAAGGAAATGGATGAATTTTAAGGACATTTTGTTTCATACTGAAATAGTTCAAAAACAATTTGGAGAGTAATTATTAACTTTATAAACATGTATGGCAGATGTTATTAGATATTTTTATTAATTTAACTAGAAGGTATTTCTGATACCTCACACAATAATCTCCCATGCTCTCTTACATTTAAGAAAAGTCAAATAGCTGCCACTTCAATTATAAGTGCCAAAACCTGAGCAGTATCTATTAAATTCCTGTTTTTCCTGAGAAGGAAAGGAACAAAGAACACAGAAATTGCTGTTTCAAAAGACTTAGATTATATAAAGTGTTGCCTTAATATGTCTCTTTGCAATCATTTGCATTTGTCATTTGGATCCATTAGAACTTAAACTATGGCATAATTGTATTTCTTTTTCGAGCTGTCATTAAAATTGACTGTGCCTTTAAACAAATGTGCCCAGATGCTCTGGGTACAGCTAATCACAGGCACAAAGGCCCAGTCAAGGTCAGGCTGCAACTTTGTCTCTAATTGCCTGGTTATACATTCCTTGTTCACGCAAATCTTCTACTGACTTCAATGGGATTTTTGTTTAGTGAGGATTACAGGATTCAGCCTCCTAGCTTAACCACTGCATCTATACATCACTGTGTGTAATATGCTTCAGTCCCTACAGTTACAGTATCTGTAGTTTTACTAGCCCTAAATATCATGTTGAGTTTTTTAAGACTTTTACCATTCCAAAGCCCTAAAATGAAGTTTCTGTTTTTAATCCTTTTCTTTTTTTGACTCTTCCATGGTCAACACTATTGGACTTTAAAAAATAGTTACCTGGAAGCCCATCTTTGTCTTACTGCTGCTATAATTTCATTTCAAACATTCTAATTTGCTTTCTAAACCTACTGACATAACTACTACATCAGCCATTCTGCTAAAACACAAAGACAGTATGCTTCCTACTCCAAAGCCCTTCTCTTCAATTCTCAGTTACATTTTAGGTCCTTATTAAAGCAATCTGGTGACTTTTTACATGATGTTACCAATGCCCATAATAGCTTTTGTTGACTTCTCTAAACATTTTTGCTTGCCACAGCATGTTTGTACGATTAATTCTCAATTCCATTTTTTTACATGTTTACATCAGGTTGCTTTGCAGTCTTCCTAGTTTACCCCATGACATATGTTCATGAAATATTTTTTCATCATTATGCAAACACTACAATCTAGACAAAGTGCATGCCATCATTTTTTATCAGACCAGCTGTAAAACTGAAAGAAAAGGGTGTTTCTGTGTTGTCAGTTCAGGCCTGTTGGTCTCTTCCTCATCCAAACTGAACACATGAGGAAACCCAGACACAGCTGACAAGACAGTTCACTCAAATGCCTGATTCTAACAGCACAAAACAAAACACCATGAGCTTTTCCCCAGAACATCCCAGCTGCTCTAGCAACAAAAAACCCCTTTTGTCACCTCCTGTGGCAAGCAACCTGCAGTATCACACTACATAAAACCCTTTCCAGGGGGCTGAAGCACATACTTTGACAATTTAAAATCAAAAATATACTCAAAAACCCCAACAAAACCAAGTTTTTGTGAACTGATGGACCCTCCAAAGCAACAAAAACAGTAATTATGCCTCAGAGACATTAAATGGGAGGTGAGGGCACAGACAAAATGCCCTGACAAGTGTCTGTGCTCATCCTGCTCTGGGCAGCATTGATATTGGGAGGACCCATAACCAAGGGGCCTGAGGACTCGAGTTTGCTCTCTACTACAATCCACAAAGCTCTTCTAGATGGAGCCTTTCCTTTCTCAAGAAGCCTCATGAACATGAGATACATCAGGTGCAACCCTTGGCAAAACCTTGATTAACTCCTAACACCTCCCAAAGTAAAGCCTGGCACATGGACTCCCTGGAAAGTGAAAACAGATCAGGGAAACTACAGGACAGCACATACAATTTCCAACTCAGTAACTTCCCCTTCCTCAGTAACAAGGAAGAAAAGCTGCTTCAGGGGGTTACAGTTTAGTCTAATCAAATTTATTGATACACGTTAAATCCCTGTTGCATTTGTGTATTTACCAAATAAAGCTTTAGGAAATGGGCTATTCTCCATATTCCCTCCCCATGCAAGGTCTTTGTGGAAATGCAGCTACCTCAAGCTCTCTGACCCCCGGATTCTAAATTGTCTGCTGGATTAAAGAAAAAAGTATTAATGCTGGAAGACTTTATACATCACAAACTTAGCCTCTGTCATTGCAAACATTTCAAGCAAAATACCAAAAATAACCCAAGCAAAGCTGTCCAGGTAGAAAGTCAAGCACGTACTGGTCTTACCATAGGAAACCATTATTTGACTCATTATTTGATTATTTGAGAGGGTCTCACACCCTCTCAACTCCCTCACACTTGCAATCCTACCTTGGGTCATACTATTTATACTCATGTTCTCAGTGATATTGTCCCCATTTTTGCAGCACGACACTTTTGATAAAGAAAAATAAAATCTTATGTTAGAGAAATACATGTCTTCTTAATGCATTGTCAAGAAAAATTTAACTGTTTATTTTCTATTGATTAGAAAGAACAGCTGTTGAGCACTCAATATTTTTATTATGTTAAACATTAAGATTTTTAAAACTATAGCCTTTTTCCCTACCCAGGCCCATTATCTTTAGCTCATGTGGGTATTTGGGTAACTTTAAATGTTTGTGTTAGCCTCAATTCTAAATATTAATTTCTGACTTCTGAGCAATATGTCAACTGTGAGCCACAGACTGAGAAACTCAGTTCACTGATTTTTGTCTTATGAGAAGCCAATACTCCAACATACTTTTAATAGCATTTCACTGTAATTTGAATTTGAACAAAATTTCTTGAGCAGCAGATAAAAGATGAAGAATTGTTTACAGTAGGATCAGAAGCATAAACTAAAGTGACACACTGAGTAAAGCATATTCATTTAGTTAAAAAGTCTCTAGTGAATTGCAAGCAGCAGCAAATACATAATTTCTGCTCAAGGTTTGCAGTTTCTGTGACATCACTATGTGAGTGATAAGAACACTATTTAATGGGGTCCACTTTCAAGGTTACCTTATGTTCCAATACAGTTTGAAGCAGTCACTGCCAAATGACATACAAACTGGTATTTTTCATGCTTGAAAGGCACATGCTAGTCAGAAGATTTTATCAGCTATTTACTTTAAATGCAAAAGAGCACTTAACTCCCACTGACAAGAAAGGGATGCAAACTCGGTAAGTTTGGGACACTGCTGCAGTCAGCAGGTGCTAGACTCACATGCAGAAACAGGAGCCAACTCCTGGGGCTCGAGCACCAGCCTGACCATCGTACTCGTTTTGTCCCGGCATATTACAGTCCCAGTAGAGAGCACAGCTTATTGCCAGATGAGGAACAGATCAGAACAGATCAGCTTGTGGGCTTTGCATAAGGACTTCTTAGTCTTCTTTAGTACCATGGTACTCTGTCCCATCAAATAAGGGAGGCTGGATAACCCAGCAGAGAGATGCAGTTCAAAGTCTAGACTGCTGTAATTTAAATAAAAGATGTTATCTCTCTATCCTCTCTGTATGCAACATGAAGCACACACATGGAGAGTATGAATTAGAACTGGAAAATCCAAATTTTGAAGGTAACAAAGTGTGTGTGACCCAGCCAATAGGTGCATGTTTTTTAACTGAACTCAAAACCATGTCTTTTCTGTGAATTGAAATTCTTGTGTGTCTTATTTTGACCTTCTTTCAGTGAGCTTGCTCTAATGGTACTTTGGTACATAGTACTTTGCAGCCTGCACTCAGAACAAAAAATAATTCTCTGAAGTGTCTAGATACATACTTTCCATTCTTAGCCTTTTTCAGATTTTCAACTAATAATCAGCATTTACGGATGGATCCCTGTTCTCTGCAACCACATGTGGCTGGCTTCCTGAACTCTATGCCAGCAGTTCCTTAGAGCATTCCTTACATGAGTTACCTAGAACTTCTCACCACCATCTTTAAGACCAAATGACACATGCACTAAAGTCTCCCAGCTCTGACTGTCGAAGCTATTTGCGCTTACTGCTTCTGCCCACAGACAGACTCCAGTGCTGCCAGACTCAGCACCCTTCTTAGGGTAAAGTTAAGTGAACTTTCTTAGGGCTGAACACATTTGAAGGTAGTTTTGACGAGCACACAGACATTCCTTATATGAACAGCAACATTTTATAATACTCTCCCTGTACAAAATTAGTACAAAAAGCATATAGTAATCACATTAGTACAAAATCACACAGAAACTGCAGGAATTACAACATGCAGGAAATACATGGAAAAGGGAGCAGTAAGTCTTCAGTTCCTAGAGCTTTGCCCAGTGCCACACTAAAGCCCCATACGAATTCACTGAGATAGCCATGTCAGGCAAACATTGCCAGCAGGCAGAATTATACCTATTTAGCAATACCTCCAAATTTAAAGCCACAGAACTTCTGGGAAAAACAAACAGAAAGTAGTCTTTAACTGACTATACCAATATTCCTGACAAAAGTCCTTACGTCTGCTAATAAAAGGTAGAAGTTACACTTGGTATCATATCCTGTATCAGAAGGTATAGTATATCAAAACCATGTTGATTTGCCTTTATATTTGAAGTGATTGTCTCAGGATTTTTACTTAATCTGGTTTTAAGAAAGCATGAGCTATTCTAGATAGAAACAGATGTCAGAAAATGCATTGTCAGACAGAAAATACGGCACATTATTCCAAAAAAAAAAGGCTTATGATTTTTCAAATAAAAATTAAAAAGACAATGCAATATGGTCAAATCCAGCAAAGGTATAAGTGGCATATAGTTATATGTGTGTTCTTTCATGACTTCAGATTTATCGCAGGTATATTAGTGACCCACATTTTCACGATTTAAATATATTCTGGGTCACATGGTAGTAATTTTTGATAAGTAAGGGAAGAGTAAAAAACTTGAAAATATAATTTTCATGTAAAAATCTCCCAAATGCAGATTTATGAGCCTGGTCAGGAGGGGGGAATGTGTGTGGGGTTTTTTGTTGTTTTGGGTTGTGGGGTTTTTTTGGGGTTGTTTTTTTTTTTTTTTGTTTGTTTGTTTTGGGTTTCTTTTGGTTTTTTTTTTGAGGGGGGAGGGTGGCATGTTCTTTCTTTTTTTTCTTGTTTTGTTTGCTTTCTTATGGCCAACTAGTATTCGTTACTTTCTAATCCTCCTAGAATAACAGATTGGAAAAGGTCCCCAATAGCCATCTACTGAACATCCCAATCAAACTTCCAAGACAAAAAAATTCACAGTGTCTTTACAAAACTAGTTCTACTGCCTAATCATCCCCATAGAAAATATATTTTCCCTCTTATATCCTTTGGAAGCCTCTCCTGTATCAAAATATGATCATTGTCTCTTGTTCTGAGCCTGTGCCCCTCAGTGAAAAGCCTGAAGTTCCATATCTGAAGTTACATCTAAGTGGAAGACCACTATTTGGTCCAGTCCTCTCAGACCCTCTTCATAGGGCAGATGTTTCAGCCCATCGTGGTGGCCCACTGTTAGACTCAGTCAAGTTTTATTATTGGGGTTTTTTTTTGTTTTGGTTTTTTTTTTTTTTTTTGTTTTTCTTTTTCCTGAAAACCAAGCACAAAATTCCACATGTGTTTAACAGTCAACTCAAGGACAACCACTTTGCTCAATACACTGGCCACACTCCTCTTGAGGGATCCCAGGACACTGTGAGCCTGCATGGCTGGCAGGGCATAATACTGGCTGATGTTCAGCTTAACCATCCACCAGGAACCCCAAGTCATTTCCCACAGAGCTGCTTCCCAACCACTGAGCCTCAGCCTCTATCACTGCAAGGAGCTCTTCCATCCCAGGTTAAAGACTTGCATTTGTCTTTATTGGATCTCATCAGATTCCAGTCAGTCCATTTTTCCAATGTACCTGGTCCCTCAGCAGCGAGCCTACAAGGAAGTCTATCAGCTTCACTGCCTCCACCTCTCCAGTTTGTTGCTATGCAAAAACCACATGAGAGTGTTCTCTGTCTCACCAGCATGTATCCTCTTCTCCTGTAACTCTCAAAGATATAAAAAGCTGGTTAGAGCACCCCAAGGTTGTGGGTTTGATCCCTGTTTGGGTCATTCACTTAAGAGCTGGACTCAACAATCCTTGTGGATCCCTTCCAACTCAGAATAACATGTCAATCTGTGACTGTAGTAAAAAAGGACAAATCCCAGGAGAGGGCTCTCATCCACAAACCTAGACATTTCATCAGAGACTGTGATCAGATTAGTCAAGCATGATTTACCCTTGGCATTCACAGTCTGACTCCAAAAATATCCCATTTACCAGTTCTCTAATTAAACCCAAAGTTGGCTCTTTTCAAGGGCAGGATGATGCTCAGCTACTTGAATTCCTCACATGAGCTTCAGTAATTCATGGTTGCTACAAGCCAAGGCTGTCTTTGATTATTGCCTTCTTGGCCAGCTCTTTATTTGAGAGGACTCTCAGTCAGATACATTGCACCCTCATTAGCGTCCTTTTGACAGTCTCCAGAAACATCCCGGGCTGCTTTTATGCACTGCCTTTCCAGCAGGCAGGAGGGAGGCTAAAGTCTATCCCAAGAACAAGGGTCTCAGAGATGCCTAAATATGGAGTTGTCCTTCCTATTCCCACACTAAGCAAGTGATCCCTAAAATATGCTCACCATTATGTCACCCATACCTGCCCCTCCTCTGATCCTAATCAACAATAAACCCATCCACTCAAACTGCTTCTACTTGAAAAGGAAAACCCCCAATCCTTTCTTCCCTACCAGTCTTCCTACATCCATCCATCACAGTTGTTCCAACAATGCCTTATTGATGGGTCTGCATGCAGAGGTCTGTCTCCTCCTGATTGATTCCTAGGCTGTGTGCATCTCTCTGCAGGCAATTCTTCCCTGACAGTCTATAAACCAGAAGATTTATGTTTTGCTTTGGAGTTGTTCTTCCTCAGATTTGACCATCTGCTGATAGTACTTTTCTGTCTGTCACCCAGGTTTTGCTTTTCTTCCAACAAATTTTTTCCTTCTATTTAAAATCTGTGTCCATCCCTCACAACTCTAGTAACAAAACATTAATTAAAAAGCCTGTACAGACAATTTCACAAAGTTTGCCTGTTAGCCATCACACTTTCAAATTAGCACTGCTACTTCAGGAGAAGCTGTACTGCTGTAAATTAAAATTATGAAAAACCTGTAGAAATCTATGCAATAACATGTTCAATCAGTGTGACATATGTAGGCAATGGGATGGAAAGGTTTTATCCAAGCCAAACAAGGATAAAATCTCATCTAACACAGTGCGTTTAAAGACCAGAACTGAATACTGAAAATATGATCTGGAATTGAGCAAACAGACACATAAGTACAGCTATCCTGAACTGGTACTGCAACCACCTCCTTTAGAAGTTACCCTAGGAATATCTACAGATTGCAGTACTGAAACTGCCTAACTCAATTTCATTTGGCACAGGAGACACTCTGGGTCAGAACACAGGCACCCTAGCTGGGAGGTGCAGTTGACTCTCCTGATGGACAAGAGGCCTTGACAGAAAACATTTCCTGAGACAAAAAAACCAGCAGGGCTTTAGTTCTGCTGAGGATATTGACCAGCAAGACATTGAAACATTAATCAACAGCTAGGATCACCAGCCTCGCATTTTGAACTACAATTCCACTTCCTTGGCTAAGCCTGCAGAAGAGCTTTAGAGAACAGTAATACAGGCTCATTACAGTCTACCATTTATAAGTGTATGCAGTTTTTTTTCCAGCAAGTCAACTGACTGATCATAACTTAATATTTGTTTAGCAAATGGAGGTCACAAAAAAACAAGATGTTATTGACCCCTACAGTTAGTTCAAAAAACCTCTGAGAGGAGGAATAGACACACAATTCAATCTGCTGGGAAAAAAAGTGTTAATGTTGACTACTGAATGAAACCTCTACCAATCAACTCCCACTGATGGGTTATTGCTATAATACTGTAAAAAAAATGTAGGTCACTTGCAGTTCCTCCTGAACAAAATACTCAATCCCAATTTCCAGTTGAGAATCTTCTTTCATCCAGACTTAATTGTGAGCACATATTTTTTTAATTAAACCAAGGAGATAATCCCCAAGGTGAAAATAAAGTGATATAAACATTTGTAGGGCTGGAGTACAGATTAGCCTTCATTTTAAATTTATTTTTGAAAAAAGCTTTCTATTACTAGGTGACTATTCCTATATATACAGACTCTAAAGCAACACCATGTAACTGTTAAGTATAACTTCCTATATATTGCTTGGTTAGAGAAACTTTTTTTAGAAGCTAGATCATAGCAGAGAAAATGGCATAGAAAACCAAAAATGCAGGACCAAAAGAGGCTGTGTTCCTCACTATTCCGTGAAGGCTTTTTTCAAAATGCAGACAAAAGAAGGTTGTGTACATTATAAAACTGCTAGACTAAAATCAAAACTGTGTCTATAACTAAGTTCTGCTCATTTTTAAACCTGGAATGAAAAGGCAGCCCAACCCCTTTGCTAGAAGTGCCTGCAAATCAAAAAAAAACCATAATTGAAGGAGCCATTCTATCTTTCTGGCTGTTGTGACCAGAGCTACACTGGTTTTAGTGGAGTTGAGACTATTAACAGCAGCTGAAGATCTGGTCTTCCAATTTAAATTCTGTCTTGACTTTGAGTAATTCTGTTGAGGTCACTAGAACAGGGTTACTCGGGACATAAATTTGCCCCAAGGGCTTTTGTTGCCTGAGATATATTTATATTACATTAATGTATAAACAGAAAATGCCTAGCAAGTTCCAGTAAAGCAATTAATATAATTAGTTTGTAACTTGTGCTTAAGTCTCTCAAGGGTTACTGAGGGTCAAATTAGGGAAACATATTTCTGAAAAGCACAGGTCCTAAAATAGCAAAGCTTCAGCTGACATGTCTAAGTGGTAGCACCTCTGTATTTTGACTTCTAATAATCTTTTGAAAGACTAAACAGATGCAAATGAAAGCATAAAATACACCTGAAATGACGGAATGTCAAATTTAAAAACAAATTATAATTTTTTGCATTTCCAGAAATAAAAATGCTTTAGTCAAATTCTATTTAAACGTCAGAACATTATAAAGATACAAATAACCACAAAAGTAAGATTTTTTCATATATTCTAAAACAGAAAAAATTCAGGTGCAAACAAAAAGTAAGTATTGTCTACTTTTTATTATCTGTAACCTCTCCTCATCTGGAGTTTAAGGTTCAGTAAAATTTGCACCATATGAAACACACACAAGTTAGCAGGATTGGGCCTAAACATCAAACATCAGTGGACCACAGCAAGCTGTTTAAGGAAACTGATGCCACTTGTCATACACATGAACCAAGCAGCAGTGTCTTTTACAAGCAGCAGCATGGTTTCATTTAAAAAGGCAAAACCTGAAGGTTGAGAAACACTATAAGACACTCATTATCTATAAGAATGTCAGGGAAAATATTCTTTTAATTAACTAAACCTGTCTGAGAACCCTAAACAGCCACTAAAATATAATTAAAATGAACTATCAAAGGTCACCATGGATCATTTGTTCATTTGGATAACAACAGAGGCAGATACCAGCTGTTGATAACTCTCATTTATTGAATTTATTAACAAGCTGCAGGAATGTGCTTGTTGCATTACATGACTATGCATATTGAACAATTGTTTTATTACAACTTTACTTTCTTCCATTTTACATAGTTCACCACCCTTTACACTATGCAAACACAACATTTTATTTTTAGATCCTGTTATGTCACACATGACATTTATCAACACATCAGTTAGCTACAGAAAAGAAAGAGTACAGAAATGCAGTCTCCTTAAGGGCTGAAGAGACCAGATAAATCAGGAGTTTACAGCAACTACTTGTAGCATGTCGTTCACTAGATTTATCTGACAGTACATCCAAACTCTGAATTTTTTTCACAACAAATACGTAAATCTGTTATTTAACAGTTGCTAACAAAGCAGGAACTTTCAAAATGGAGATAAAAAGGAATAGAACAGTCAAGTCTGTTTGAGTTTCATTAACAAAAAACATGATGCTTCCATATACAGCCAGAGTACCAAGTGATGTGAGCAGCCAAAACCACATCAGCTTTAATGGAGAAAGACAAAAATACGTACTTCTGAAGCATGGGCAGAAATGGAAAAATGCTTTTGATCTAGTTCATGAAGGATAATAAACCCTGACAATACACATTTGGGATGCTGCTCTCAGGTTCCATTATAGCATTATAGTGCAATGTTTCTAATTTGTTTGTGTAGATATATTTCTAATTTGTAACTGCAAATACAAAGTCCTTTGAATTAAAAAGGAATTCAAGCAAGTCAGATAGTTCACACTGAAATAAAAGGAAATATTATTGTTTCTGATTTACAGAGAAGTAACAGCTGGCACTTATTATGTCTATGTACTACATCAATCACCAAAAACACAAACTCCAATAAATCTACCTTATGTCCGTATAAATATAAAGCTGTTTTTCCTTTCCTAGACCAGATTGCTAGCTTATGTAAAGTGGTACAGCTCTAAATCCAGCCCTATATCTTCTAATCAGTTCAAATTATGTACCAGACACAAATTTATCTAGTTTAGCTTTTACAGATGGGGGTGGATTTTGGTCTTTTTGTTGTTGTTGTTTTATGGGGTTTTTGTTTGTTTCCTTTTTTTTTAACCAAGTGATTGACTTCCACAGAGAACATGAAATATGGTACCAGTAAATCAGAATATCAGCAAGTACTGCTGGGTTTTTTTTCAAAACTCTATCTGCAACAGATACCAATTTGTGCATCATTATGTCCACTACAGCATGTGTTGTTTTTAAACAGACAATCCACTGCAACTGGATAGTGACAGAATAAAAAGAGTAAAGGCAGTGGAAAGAACGTTAACCACAGAAAGATGAGTGGGACTTGGCCTCGCGTGATCCGACCACCCAATGTATGGGACATCAGTACTGAGAAACAAGCGTGCTTTAACTCTCCCATCTGATGAAGAAAGAATGAAGCAGAACAGATTGTCCAGCAAGCTTCTATTAAGTGCTTATCACAATTTTCAGTACAGAAGATAGAGCAAACCACTAGAGAGCAAATATTTCTAAAGTCTACTCAAACTACATGGGAGGACTTAATCCAGACTGTGAAGAAGGAAATAGTTTTCTGTTAAATAGAGCATTAACCTTCAAAGGGAAGTTGATCTTCTACCTAATCGGCAGAGGAGCAACTTATGGACAGATGGTGATGAGAAGACATATTTATGTCTTTCAGTCTTTACATTCAGGTTTAAAAAAGGTCAGTGGTAACCAGGCAGCTGACATGGCTAAGAGAGTAACAAAGGGCTTCAACTAAAATGGGGAAAGCATTCTCCTACGTGTTGATCTGGCTGCTTTAAAAATTAAATTACTTTTTCTAGTTTTCTCTAAGATACTTTCAATTTTGTCAGAAGGAACAACAGAGCTATTACTTGCTGTCTTTGAGAACAACCAGTCTGGAGGACTGGTGGTTTCAGGAGACTGAAAGAAAACCAGAGTTCCTACCCCAGGCTCAATTCCAATTGCACAAACATTAGAACAAACAATAAACAAACAAGTTATTTGCAAGTTCTTAGGAAGGAAAATTAAGAATCATCCTTATCCCTTATGCCCCAAGAGATTGTAAACATCTGTTACAGCTGTGTGTAACACACTAATCACATCAAATTAGTATCATTATCTTTTCCTGTTATGGCAGGGAAAGGTTTCCTGATAAGGAAGGAGCAATATGGATTAGATGAGTTAGGATAAACCTTCTACATGGTAATAAGCAGCACTGTCACATGGTGTAGAGCCAAGCTTTCCCTCTGCTTGCCTGCAACCCAGCCTCACTGCTCCCAACACTGTTCTCTCAACCTTGCACCATTTCCGTGTGCATATGTGGCCACCAGTCAGATCCAGACAGCCTCTGCTGCAAGACAGATCACATATACTTTTAAACTCACTATTTCTGCAGCCTAAATAAAGCCAGAAACCAAGACTTGCACATGATATCTGTATAACAGCTTCCCCAACCCTTGGCCTCATGAATGCGAGAGGTTCTATGACCAAAAGAACCCCCTAAAAGATATTGATTAGCAAACATGGCCCTTTATCCAATGTGTTGCACTGGTTAAGGACTACAAGAAATACAAACAGTTGTCATGGAGCTGCACTTCCTCTTACAATTATTGTTGAGAAAAAAATCTGTGTAATTTTTTCTGCCAGCTCAGTTTTCTTGGAAAGCTTGTGACCTCAGTGTGAATTACAAGCCTCATCTTGTCCACTCTGTAATTTATTTTGACTTTAGTAAGGCTTTTTCCTTGATATTCTAAGACGCAGGAAACATGGTCTAGAGGAAGTTACTACAAAGAGGGAAGCAAAACTGCTGGAAAACTGTACCCAATGCTGTTTGTCAATGTTTCACTGTCAAAGTGAACACAGCTGTGTTCACTGTCAAAGTTAGCACACTTGTTGCTGCGCAGTTGAACATACTCATTCTGGAATTGGGTAGCTGAAGTGAGAGATGCTTACCAAAATATGCTTCTGATTGTTTAGTGGTAGGCTGTAAAAAGTTTGGATGACAGGACCAGAATTCAAAAGAAACTCTGTCAATATAAGAAATACGGGGGGAAAAAAAGCTTATGAAATTTTGTTAGGACAAAATTTCTTCTCTTCAGAATCTTTTAAGTTCAGTCCTTCAAACAGGAATACTCAACTGCACAAACACAACTGAAGAAGTTCTAACTTTGTAGCAGCTCTCCAGTAAAGCCATCTATGAGTTAACTCAAGCTGAACATGAGTTAAAAACTAAAAAGAAAACACTCAAGAGACCAGTGTTTAGTCTAAAGAAAAGGGGTTTGAGGGAAGTTAAGAGCTAAATACATGGAAAGAGGAAATAAGTAATGTTCCATATCCACATTATCTTGGACAAAGAGTAACAGATTTGTACTTACAGCACACACTATTTACACTGGATATTATGAAAAAGAATTCGGCTGAATCAACTTCTTTTCTAGAGATCTATATGGGAAGCTATATTAATCAAATTCCCCTTTTGTCTGTTAATAGTCTCCCTTTGCTGCACCACACAAAGATTTTTTTTGAGGCTTTTTTGTTTGCTTTGAATCTAGCCAGCATCTTGCTTTCTGCCAGTCTTGTCGTAAAACAGTACTGCTGCAGCTGAAGTCAGGAAAGCAATCAAGACAAACTTCCCTGATGGAACTAGATGAGCATATCTCATTAGCAACTGCTGTAAATAGTCAAAGTATATGCAACAAAATAAGGACATGTTGATTCAAAATTTCGTGTACTGTGAAGCTTCAGCTAGATCAAATGCACCAAGTAACTCCTTCAAAATTCATGTGGACAGCTCTACATGCAAATCTGATTCCAAGAAAAAGTGTCCTTTTGTGTAATCATATATTAGAAGGAAAACACAGTTGGTTAAAAATGCCCAAGAAATAATCCAATAGACTGATTTCTCCTTAAAGGTGTTGGATATAACCAGCCAATAAAACTGCCTTGTGAAAATACATAAAGCACTTCTAAACTATTACTTTGTGTTGCAGTTATAAAACAGCCTAACAAATGTTGTTTGGACACCTGTTCCAAAATCATAACTCTCTCTACCATATTGCCACCCAGTAGTTTAAGAGCATGGGGGAGAGGAAGGGAGTAAAAGGGAAACAGATCTTTTTCTTACTAATGGATCAATTCCAAACACATCAAAATATAAAGCTCTTTCTTTTTTCTTTTGTTTTCTTAGTAGTTGCGCAAAATTTGCAATGACTTTCAGAAAAAATACACTTCAGTGTTGTAAGGCCACATATATAAGTGTATATAAAAGCAAACATGAAAAAAGGCAGAAATCTAACAAGGCCTTAAGAAGACCAAACACAAGGGGAGCCACAACAGCGAAGTGTAATCTTTCAGTGAGCAGAACACACTTACATTGTTGACTACCTTTCCCATTCATCAATTCAGATATAAGCATCCATCCCTGCACTGGGTCTATATAAAAATGGATCTATGGTTTAGCTACAAAATTACTTTCCTTTGCAGGTTGTGTCATCCAGACATTCAACGGAAGTCAATCTTTTGTGTAAGAGACGCTTGATTTACTTGACATGGTTGATTTTAAACCATAATTTTCTAATCAGAAAAACTGTTTTAAAGTTCTAAAAATTAAGAGTATTAATTAATCCCATCAAAACCTACTCAGTACCATATTATGGCTTTAATCTAAAGAAGGGCTATGGAAATCAAATCATCAGTTTATCTGAATTGCATGACAATTTACAGTAAGAATCTTTTATAATCATGAACTCATAAAAAGCTGCAACATTTGGCTTTTCAGAAAGAATTTCCCCCTATAATAATAACATTAGCACTGAAGCTTTGATCGAGGTCACATTTATGTAACTGAGCTCAAATGTGTTTCTGTTTTAAGCTACTAAGTTTTAGGGAGAACAAAAAAGAAAGTTACTATTGGTCCTACTTTAAAAATAATCCAATTTTAATTTAAAGCAATTGCTAAAATTTTTTAACCTCCCCATCCCAAACTCTTAAAGACACAATTTTAAATTATCTCTGAAACAGCTCCATATTGAATCTTTACTCTAGCTGATTTCTAAATAAATTAAAAGATGAAATTCCAAAGACTAATCTCATTTTCTGCATGTGAAAAATTCCACTGCAAAAAGTATCAAACTCTTATTCTTTCAAGGTGTATACTCCAATAGCTGAGCAACAGCTATTTTCCTTTCTATTAATTCAACTCATAAAAACCTACTAGGTTTTGACTAAGCAGAAAAAAAAAGCTTTATTAGAAAGAAAAGAAAATTAAGTCAACTAAAATGTTTCATGTATATCAGTTGTTTGTGGACATTTACTTGGCATACATAATAATTTTTAAACTAATTCCTGATATCACCGTTTTGACTTTGGAGAAGCTCAAATTTCTTACATAATTCACAATATGGTATGACTGAGGTTGTAGGGGCAATGAGCTCTCAGAAGATTTAAGCCTATGAAGATTTTTTCCACATAAAAGTAGAGATATGAGAATCTTAAAGAACATAAAATGCAGTTGGATCATCTACCTATCTACAAAAAAAAAATCCCAAAAGAATAGTGATTAAAATCTCAGAAACAAATATATGGACAAAAATCTGATAAAATAGATTAACCAAAGCTGATTTCATGAAATACTAAGGTTAAATGAATGGCTGCATTAGATATAGTGAGATAAATCCATATTGCAGCCTGGTTTACCCACTTCTCAGGATGTCATCATGAAACAGAGAAGAGTGAAGGAGCATAGCTTCATAGCAGAATGGTATTTTTGACTACTGCAGCTCTACATGAGGAAGAAGGAACTTCAATCTCAGCAGCTACCTGGAAGCAGAGAAATCCTGGCTGCCCCTTAAAGCTTATGTAGTGGGGAAGAACTGAAGCAGAAAAAAACATGGTGAGGGCTCCATAATAGTGCCTCAACTTATCTTTTGGGTTTTTTTGGAACCCAAAGTTCTTAGAAACCTCTGTAAAGCCCCAAGCTGTTCATTGACTCATCTATCTCAGCTGAAGTGAAGAAATGCCTGTGAAAGCAGAAGTTTAAGAAATGCCTGTGAAAGCAGAAGTTTAAGCTACTGGATGCCCAGGGTGTCTGAAAGTCCTGCTCTAAGAGATGAAAGATATACCAAGGCAAGATAAAGTGCTTCTTCAACCTACCTTGATTAACAGAAACCTATTCAGACTCATCCTAGTGAGATCCAGGCACAGCAAACTCATGAGTAGAGGATACTTAAAAAAAAAATAAAAATCAAAAAACCTCCAGACCTCTGCAAATCCAAACAAATAAAAAATGGATCCAAGTCATGAACCTAAAAGGTCAGTATTTTTAAATCTGCCTCAATAGAAGCAATGTAGGAAATAAACTTGACCTTTATTATCAAAAAAGATAACATTTTGTAACAAGTTTAAAAAAATCCAACACACACGTACATTCCACTTCAGGTACTAGGCAATCTCAAGTTTCCCAATGGCTTAGTCCATGCAGAGAGAACTTCCAGGGGCGAAATTAGAATTTGCACGGGTTTATGCTTTGAAGTTTTTCCCTCTCCCTGATCTCTCACAACAGCTTTGGGTGACCAAGTTTCTAAGACAGTACATGGCTAAATGCCCATAGATGCTGGACTGTGTTCAAAATGCAATTCAGTTAACAAGCACAGTAAAGTCCTCCAGTTGTAATAACTACTCCTTTGCTCACAAACTTGCAAATCCCTCATTTTCCAAAGATTACTGAGGTTTTTTAGACTGTGGAAAAAAAGTTGACACCACTCACTCAAAATTATTCTATATGGTCTTTTAAAGAAAGGATACTAAAAAGAAAACAAGTAGCTTAACATACTTTCACATATCCCTATGTAGCTGTCTAATAACATAAATGTACTTCAGTCTTTAACTGTCTTATAAGTAATAGCAAAAGAACTTCTTGGCAGTAATTTTTAATTTTTATAAGATCTTGAAGTACACACTTTTTTCCTACTAAAATAACTATTTATGTGTACTAGGACTAAATCACAGCCTACTAAATCCATTGTCTTTTGCTAACTTCAGAAACTTTCAGAAATCAAATCCTGAACCTCGTAACTATCAGAGAGCTCTTAATCTTCATGTACAGAGACATCCGTTCAAAATTATTCAACAGAACTGTACAGCTACAGAACTGTAGCTAGTAAACCCAAAGTGGGGATATAGATATCAAAATTATGACTGCCAGCAGAAAAAAACTGACATTGTCAATTTGCAGTTTGCAAATTGTAGCCAATGCTACATACACACAGGTAAGAAGAACACTTCAACATTTAAGGTATTTTTTTTGAACTAGAATTCCAAGCATATACCACAGCTGTTATTCAACACCTGAATATCCAAAGGAGGTCTCCAAACCAGTAGTGACAAACCTGCATTAAGACGGTCTGTCACTGTCTTCATGGTGCCTACCATACATGCAATCACAGCAGTTATTTCAAGTTTCAAACAGAAACTGAAGGTAGTTTGTGAAGATGCACAAGTTAACAGCAAATTAGTTACCCAGTAAAGGCACTAACAGGTGAAGCACTAACAGTGAAGTGGCTGCTGCAACACAGAACTAAGCATGGCTAAAATCCTCCCAAGAAACTTCACGCAGGCTCTCTAAGAGATGCACCCTGCCCCAGGTACAGGCCTAGAAATACCCCATTAATTATCTTAAACAGGGGATCAAGAACAGGTGTTCTCTGATAAATCCAAGATACTGCTTTCTAAACTTCCATTCCCACTGTAATCCTTAACTAAAAGGTTGTTGGAAATTACAGAAGCAAAACAAAGGAGTTTCTTTGGGTCTCCACTTTCTGTGGCAATTATTATGGCTTTATATATACACATTGAGCAATGCAGCAGTTTTGGGGTTTGTGGTTTTCTGTTTGTTTTCCATAAATAAGAGGAGAATTACACCAACTCTCACTACCATGTCCATGACTTCTCCAAAATGAGCTTCTTTCATATTTCAAGTCTCTGGCTGGTGCCCTTGCTTCCCAAAGAGGGAATTAGTCTGACCTGGTCTGCTCTCTGTACATGACACTGCAGTTGCATTCACAGGCTGGGAAGGGGACTCAATGGCTCTAAGGAGCATTTTCTTGAGCAGAAGTGTTTTCTACGAAGTGCTACAGGTTTTTCTATGGAGAGCCTTTTAGTGGGGGAGTGAAAGAAGGAGGACAAATGCACACAGAAGAACTTCCACGCCACAGTTACTGCAGCCTGAAATTTCGAAGCAGCTCTAATTCTCATCAAGCTGCTGCACAGCCTGGTAGAGTGAATTAGAGGTAGAGGACCTTTAGGCTGGCCATTATCCTTCACTCATCTACATTACCTCTGTGTTTCTCAGAAGGCAAAACCTAAAAATTCCTCCTAACAGTTTTCTTCTGGCCCATGATAGAAAAGTATGTACACCAAAGATGCACCTAACACACTTCTATCATATGGCACACAAAACAGCATTCCATCTGGCTGTATTTACAGGGACAACAAAATAAACTGAAGCTGCAAGTTCTTTCTAACCATGCTCAACACCCGAAGGTGTTTCACCACATTTACCCACACCTGCTTACCAGTTTGAAACAACAGCATGTCCAAGCACCATTTGCACACACAAAGTTATTTGGGATTCACAGAGGAGGGTCACCAAGGAGAATCTCCCCAGGGACCTTATCACTTTGACACACTCTGAAAGCTTGAGTTTTGTGCAAAGTGCAACAGGTGCTTACATCTAAAAATCACACTTAGTAGAAGGGGTCAGTGACCACTCTTTATGTACGGTCTGGTATCCTGAATGTTTTCACTGGAAATGGGCATCTGTTATCCCAGTGATGTTTGTATCATAAGTTCACAACCACCCAGCAAGTCTCAGCAGCTACCCAGCCATCAGGGTGTCTTGCTTCACACTGGGCAGCTACCCAGCATCTCAGTGCCAACAGGCCAGCCATGGATACCCTGAGTGCACTCATGCTGGATCACAGGATGTGGCCCTTAGCAGTTTGTTGCCGCTTTTCCCCACTTTGTTGCCACGAAGATCAGACCCTTGATCTTTTACCCAAAAGTATAACCAAGAGTGAAGACTTGACATTTGTACTGGGGATGTTGGCTCCACCTTTTGTTTCTTTCTACGTGTGGATCTGACATAAGTCTGCAGATTGGGACAAAAACATGGACTGCATTTTGTTTCCACATAAGTACAAGCCCAGAGTAACTACTGACCTAATACACTTATTTGGGATAAAACTGAGTAAATAAGAGAACTT
The DNA here is from genome assembly GCA_013400575.1 of Peucedramus taeniatus. Taxonomy (NCBI): domain Eukaryota; kingdom Metazoa; phylum Chordata; class Aves; order Passeriformes; family Fringillidae; genus Peucedramus; species Peucedramus taeniatus. The sequence continues at coordinate 35,583 of WBNO01012550.1, read as the reverse complement.
AAGCCAAAATAACTCTTAGATTTATAGATTTCACTTCTTTAGTTTATTACTTTTATACTCTGTAACAGATCAGAACAGCCCCATATTTTTAATATGCAAAGTGTATTTCAGGTTTAGTGTGCCCAGTTGAGGAAAAGTGCATTTATATTTAATTATAAAAAAATTATATTTGTTCCCTAAATACACTGCTTGAAAGCTTTTCTTTTCCTGTTAGCAATATTGCCAAATCCTATTTCCATCTTCAAACAGAACCGTTACTGTTTTATTTAAACTCTTGGAGGCACAATTCAAACTTCTACATATGTTTCCATACAAAGCCCAGCAATGACAAAAAACTCAAAAAAATTAAATATTTCTTCCAAAGCCAGAAAGGTCATTTGGACTGAGATGCCCAAAATTACTGACTGGATTTGGCTCACTAGAATAATTCCTTCTGCACGTAGCTACGGCTTCCTCCAGTGCTCTTTTTCAGATACTTCAAGATGTAAATAAGGGCAAGCTGGGGCTGCATGAATTACTCACACAGCTTGCTCCCTGTCATAACATTTATGGAAAGATCACAGCTCTTCTTTCTTCACTTAACTAGGAACAGGCAAGCCATGATAATACCTACTCTGGTTTCCTGATCTATGATGGATGAGTGTACACTCACATAAAAGCAGCATGTGTGCTTGTGAGAGGACAATTAAGGACAAGAAGGACATGTAAGAGGCAGAACACAACCTCCAATCATGCTATGAGATATATAATCACTACAATGAAGAGAGACACCCGTGTTACTCACTGATTAGCATAATAGGGCTGAAATAATGTTTGGATGCATCACTTGAATAAAAATGAATGCTATTACCAGCAGTTTCAACAAGAAATAACTAGATTTTGGTGTTGTATGATCACACCTCATTAATTGCCCACTTTCTCTTCACAAATTGCACTAATCAGATCACCCCACTTCAAAATGCAAAGAGGATAAGTGAACAGTAAAAGACAAGAAAAACAAGCCACATCCCCACTGTTTCTGTAGGAGAGCTGTAAAATAAAAATGGTATCATGAATAGCAGCACAAAAATAATTATACACTATTTATTAAAAAAACAGAACTGTTTGAAATCTAGAAAAGCAACCAGATAACAGAGTAAAGGGGGTGGAGAGGAGACTTCCACCTCTCTTCCAAGACTCAATTACATGATGCAACAAACTCATTGCTGTGGAGGCAACAGCTACAAGCAGCCACAACAAAGGAATTCAACAAACTTGAGGGGGTGTATATATAACTGGATAACAAACTTGGTGGGCTAGTTACCCTGGGGCTCAGGCCTTATCTGCTGCCTGGTGGAAGCCAAAGGATAAAACTGGAAAAAACTCATCTCCATTTCAGACGCCATCTTTCAGTATTACCATCACAAGGAGATGAAATATTAACCCAGACAGACTTCATCAGGGTATTTACAAGGCTTTTTTGTACTTGTCATCACACCAGAGAGGATTTTAGCATGCCATACTATACATGTTGGTACAAAGGTCTTCTCCTTGGAGAGACAGAGACACCAAAGGAAGTCTATTCCGACCTCTTGCTTGCAATGGCCATTTTCATCTGTTATCTGAGCACTGAACCAAATGTCTTAAAACATAAAGGCTCCTATCTTAGAGCATCTAAACTCAAGAACAGATGTTAAAGTCACCATTTCCCTCGACAGTCTTTGCCAAAGATTAGTCATTCTCACAGTTCAGAACAAAAAAACCCCACACCAATGTCTCTCACCTCAGTTTTATGCCTTCTACCATGTTACATTTCTCTTTTCCAAAGATTTCTACATGGTTTCCCCAGTCACCTTTTGATATGAAACTCTTTAAGCTCTCACTAGAAGCTACTTCCCTCTCTATTATTATGCATCTCTTTCCCTAACCCAGTTTTTCAATACAAGTTGAAACTGGAGACAGTAGCTCAGCACCTGTCTTACTAGTGCCACATGCAGAAGAGGGAAGGGGTGTACAATTCACTGTTGTTCCCTTTTGTATACATGAGATTCTTATGATGCTGTCTCATTGACAACACTGGAATGCAGAAATTACTTACTGTGGCTCTTAAATTAATCTTCTAATACTATTTCACATTTAGTCTTCTATGCAACACGTATATTCAATCTTAAATACCAGAAGGTAAATCACAGTTTAAAGTTTCATTATTTTGCTTTGCTGGAATCTCAAATTTTCACATTTGGGAGTGCTGGCATTTTACTGCAGCAGGTGAAAAAGGGTTCTCTATGTGGGGCAGCAGATAACAATGACATAGGAAGCACATCTGCAGCAGTAATGTACATTTGTCTGTTGCTCTCCCTGTCTTTACAGGTTGTTATTTTACAGACCATATAAAACACTTTCAATTTATTAGTAAGTCCATTTAAACTAGAATGGCAGGACAGAACCATTCTTCAAATTACAGTTTCCAGGCATGCAAGAATACGTCTTCTCCAATGCTCTGTGTCTGTCAATGCACATTAGCAATCATAAATATAAGACTGAAAGGGTCAGGATTATCAAGGTGAAAAAAAATCAAGGTACTGCACTGGATTTCAGGTAAGGGTTTTAATTGATTCATTTTAGTTTTTCTTTTAAAATGAAATTAAACAGCCTTTTGCCATAAAAACATGAATGGGAAATATAGGGAAATGCATTCAGTGTTCCTCATTTGTCATATTTTCTATGAAACTATCCCTTGGAGTACCGAGGCAAGAACTGCACTTCACCTACAAGTCACCTGTGTCTTATTGTAATTACAATTTACTGAAAACAAGTTTTTCGATTTAAAGCAGAAAGATGCATTATATTACACTTCACAGTTTGGGGAAAATATATAAAAAAATGAGGTAAGTATGAAACACTTTTGACTCATGAAATGAGTGTGAGAAGGTGACTCAGGTCTCACTTCCCCACTCAGAATAAAACTATTAAAAAAAGATGATGAAGCAAGAAGGCAGGAGGAGGAGTGAAAGAGACCCTGCCTTTGGCATCTGAGAGCACAGGCAACTATTTCATGGGCACAGCCACAAGGGCTTCTGAGTTTATCTAAAGGTACATTTGTGGACAGTCACATTTAGATATGAAACAAGTTATAGTCATGCATGTACTTCATGTGGATTAGGGAATAAAGACCTGTAAAACTACTTAGAAGTATCTCATTAATAAAAGGAACGTTACTAATTCAGTGTCTTCTGTTTTGTGCATATCTTGATCACCTTTTATAATATAAAGTGATGCAGAACACAATACAATACTTAAAGTGAAAGCAGTCAGCCTTCTTCTCACCCACATCAGAGAGCGTGCACACAGTGATTTGACTGTATGATGAGTCAGGCCGCTAACAATTACAAAGTCTTTTCTAAATGAAGACATGATTTTGGCTTGAAAATTTGTTTCACCCTAAATATGTACCGTTCTCCTGGTAATGCAGTTTTGCTGGATTCTACTATCCTGAGATTCCAACTGTCTGTGAGTATACAGACTTCAAATATTATGGCAATAAAGTATTAAGCATAAGAAGTAAATATCCTGGAGTCTTAACACACACCGAGGTAAGATACACCAAGACTGCAACAAGTATGAGCACGAGGTCCTGACAAACAGCTTACTGATCTGCAATTTGAGTCTCTCCTCACAATTTAACAGTCAGCATCCTATTTTCAGTTGGGACAGAGTTCATTTCTTCTCAGTAGCTGGTACAGAGTTGTGTTTTGGATTTGGTATGAGACTGACACAGAAAACACACTGTGTGGCTGGGCAGTGCTTAGCCTAAGCCGAGGACTTTCCAGCTTCCCTTGCTCTGCCAGCAAACAGGAGCACAAGGGCTGGGAGGGAGCACAGCCACGACAGCTGACCCAAAGTGGCCAAAGAGATATTCCATACCAGAAAACATCACAAACAGTATGGAAATTGCCCATCACTGCTCAAGGATGGGATGGGCATCAGGCAGCATGTGGGAAGCAATTGTGTTGTGCATCACTTGTCTCTCCTTGTTTAGTCCTCCCTTTCTTTCTCCTTTCCATTAGAATTATTATTGTTATTATAATTCAACAGTTCAATTATTAAACTGTTATCTCAACCCATGAGTTTTACCTTTCTTTTTCCAGATTATCCTCCCCATCCCACTAGGAGTTGGGGGCAGTGGGGAGCGAGTAGCTGTGTGGTACTTAGTTGGCAGCTGGGGTTAAACCATGACAATCAGGATGAAAGCTTTAAGCATTGTGTAAAAATAGGCAGTTAAAAAAAATCTAAAATGTGGAAGTAAATACCTGGTTTTCAGACTATTTTAATGTTACTTTTTTTTTTTGGATTCTGTATTTTCTAAACTGCAAGTGACCTACTGGAAACAAAACCATAAAATTAGCAGAGATTAATTAATGGAAAAAATTTAAGTAATTTTACTTCAGCTATAGCAGAATTGTAATATGACAGTTTTAAATACACATTTGTATCCTTATTTTCAAGTTATCTAAAGAATCTATGTGTATATATATAGATATAGACACATTGTGAATGTGCATGTGTGTGTTTGTGTGTCTATACATAAAAGGGTGGGAACACCATGATTATATTCTATAGCTAGATCTAAACTAAGCAACAGCATCCGGATACAGAACAATACCTTAAAATAAAACTATATGATCTCAGGAAATTCCATACTAAAATTATCTCTCCTTTAATTCCACTGTATTATCACTGAATGGGAATCAAGACAACAGCTGGTGCTAGCAACCAGATGCATTGATCTATACAGAGTTTTATTTTTTAAAAAAAATTCAAACATGCTTTAGACTCTCTCAGCATAGAGTATGCTATACAGTGTTTTTACTCATCTTAGTTTTTGCATACATGTTACTGGAGCAGTAGGAATAAATTGGGTAGTAATTCCCATCTCTTCATTGCTGCTTTTCTTTATCCCTTTCACCTTCTTCTTCAGCTACTTGCTATGTGTAACTCAGCACCAGCCAACGGGATTTAAACACCAAGCAGATGTTCAATACTGCAGAAACCTGAGCTTGATCTGAGGACAAAAATTTCATATACTTCAGAAAAATCCCTCAAAGACCAAAGAGACTTTGGAAAACATGAAATGCAACTGAAAAGAGTTGCTCTAATTACACAGGGTAAATGTGCAAGTGCACACTTATTTAACTCCCCCTCAATCAGCCTGCCCATTTAAATGAGGTAATTTTTAAAAGCTGAAATTTGTGAATATACATTCAACTTGAAACTTGAAATATACATATAAATACATAAATATATTTATAAATATAATATATAAATAATAATAATAAATATAATCAATATATTTCAACTTGAAACTTGAATATACATTCAACTTGAAACCTTGAAACTGTGGTTACCAAGGTCAGGCCATGTATTCCTCATAGCTGCCAGTCTCTGTCTTGTAGCTACAACACAAGACCAGACAGCGTGACTCCGTTGCTCAAACTTTGAGCGGTTAAGGCACAATAATCACAGATATTTTGCAGAGAATGACTACCTCCTTCAAGGCATTTTCTGCTCTAGGGCTATTTTTTCATAGGCCATTGCAAAGTGAAAAGAAAACAGGCCCTCACAGCTGGGTTAACAGTACCACTGTGATCTGAGTTATTGATCAACAAATGTCCTAGACTATCACAAAAAAACCCCACACCCACTCTTTCTATTCCCAACTGCTTATTCATGCCCTCCCCCAAACTACTGTCTCCTGGAAAGACACAGGCATATGAGAAGCCAAGAAGTAAACCAGACTAAAAAAAAATCAGTTCAACTGAGTAGTCCTCAACCCTCACATCTCCACCCAGGCAAGCTGCCACTCGGATCACGTTCCCAGCTCAGTTCCCCACATACTCCCACTGGCACTCAGGAAGGGACAGTGCAGGTGACAAACAAACAAGTGGCAATGGGAATACCATTTGGGCTGGCAGCACCAAACTATGCAGCTTCTGGCAGTTGGCTTCGGTGGGAACTTCTCCAGTTTGTCCACTTGTAAGACCTTGTTTCTCCAGCTGTTTATTCAAAGGTTTTGATAGACTAACCTGAAGCTTGATTTTCCACTGAGGAACTATCCTAATGTCTGTTTCTTGTCCACATTAATATAGTGCAGCCTCCTCAATGAAGATTTGCAGCACCTTAAACTGACAGGGAAGTATGATGTGCAGTAATGAGAAGAGAAATAAAAAACAGAAGGTGTCTCAGGGGCATACTTTTAACATCTCCAGCAAAATTTAGCCAATAAATAAGCCTCACAGCTTATGAATTTCTGGTAGAATTTGGCAGATTGCTCTGCTAAAACACAGAAAATTTTAAGGAACAATCAGTGTATATTCCCTGCAGCTGCTAAACAAGACCTGCTGTGCAGGTACAGCTTCGGTCTGCAGCGGGTCACAAAGCAACAGCAATGAGAAAAATAAACTTCAGTGTAAAGAAACATAAAGCAGAAAAAGGCTCATTTTGCCCTAAGAATAAAATGAGAAAAAGAAAGGACACAGAGAGGGAAGAGAGTGGAGTCTGCAGCTGAAACCTGGATCTCAGAGAACAGAGTGAAAGAGGAAAAGAAAGCTGTGATCTGAAGCTAGTGAGGGAGATGGGGGAGAGGCACACTCCATGAGGGACATATGATGGCACGAATTTGCTATTTCCTAGAGAAAAAGTGGAAAAGGAATCAAAGAGCTGTGACAGCCTGGTGTAACCTTATTGCCATTTATTCACATGAGAAAGGGCAATTAAAAATTATGATTATAGGCACAAAGATGGGAAGGGAGAGATCAGATTATTTACAGTTTGATGAAGAAGAGAAGCAAGGTGTAGAGAAAACACAGTGAGAAACTAGAGACAGATTTAAAACACAGGAACTGCTCAAGAAGCAGGTGAAAGAAGCATAGAGGACACAAGCCTGCTCCTCTTGGCTATTTTACTATTTACACAAAGCAGCCCTAAATGAGAAAAAAACACTCAAAGATGTTAAGACACACAGGCTTCTATCTCTTCAGCTGTATCAGCTGATGCATCAATTCACAGTCCTCAAATTAGGTTCAGCATGTCATTCACAGGCTGCAGAGGGGGAGGAAAGTGGAAGCACTTAGGCTGGTGCTGCTTCCCAGTTCCCCACACCCAGCCCCAGTCTGTAGGGGACTGTAGGCTGTCCTCTAGACTTGGACAATACAGCTGCAGGCATTTTTGTTTATCTTTTCAAAGTCCCTAAATATCAGGTAACTCCAAAGAGTATCAGAAGCACATCAGAAAAAAATTTTTAACACTAGCATTGTCCAACTTCTGAATGCTTTATTTTTACTGAAGTAGCAAGCTGTAGTGTATATATTCATATACTTCATACATTTGTGGTTGCAATGCTTGTCAGCACTACCAGATTTACCTTGGCTCTAGTCTAACATATTATTTATGTGGAATGACAGAAAGGCAGTGATAATAAATCTTCTTATCACAGCAAGAGAAGGATTCCCAGACTCCAAACTTGTGTCACTAAAAGTCCAAGTGCAAAGTAGAAGACAAATAATATTTATATGTCCTTCTGGTAGTTTAGTTATTTCTATAGAAATCATTTTGGACAACTACCTTCACTCAAGATAAATAACCAATGGACAGTCTTGTAAATTATCAGTGCACGTTTAGCTGCTCATGAACTACATGGAATTTGTTACAAAAATTAACCTGTTGACAATTACACCATTAACCAGATCCCTTTCTTGCTACACAGAACACAACCACAGTACTATCTAATCCCAGTGAAACCTGAGTTGGAGCTTCATAGCTGTTCCTGAGCCATGTTCTGCAGGAAGCACAGCTGACTAGCTAAATTAGCAATCAGTCCAGTATTACCAGCCCTCCACTATTGCTTATTCTTACCTTATATGTATGTAAGGAGAAAGAAAAAAAAACCCTAAAGCAGCTAAATTAGTTTGGCTAGTAAGAACCTTATTATCTACAAAGATTAAGTGAAAAAGAATTTTATTAGAATAATCTGTTCACACTGGTAGTTGCGGGTCATAAGGATGTGTTTGTGAAACACTGCATCCAGGTACACAACTACTCTTTTGCTTCACAGTAAAGCAAGATCAGCCACTAGGAGTTATTTACCTGAAGTATTCATAAGTAAACTGTTGTACAGTTACTGTAAATCCAGCAGAAATCCATGCTGCTACCAAAAGGAGTCCTTCTCTCCCCACTACAAGCTTCCCAACACATGTAGAGGGAGGAGAAAGAACGAGAACAGAGTCAGGCTTCTGGCTGGAGCACTTCTTCAGTCAAATTAACTACAGTCTTATTTACCATAACTCATATGCAACAATTACTTGTTACTCACAGATACTACCTTCTTCAACTACTAGGGCTGGACCCAGACAGGTAGGATTAATTACACCTTTCTATCAGTTTTGCTTACAGAGCATAATTATATTAGAAAATTAATGTATTTCAGGCAACTGAAGTAAAACCACTGCAAACTCAGTAAGAAAAAATAATCAAATAATACAATTTATTTGTATATATATTATTAATACAATTTGTCCTTCCAAGGTACAGCTCTGTCAGAGCTTAGCATGAAATATAGTGACCTTAAAGAGGGTGGCAGAAACATCTCAAACTGTTGTGATCTTCACTGACTATAGTCAGAGTGGTTGTGGGGTTTTCTTCTTTGTTTTCTTTCAATCTCCTAGAAGACTTTGAGGCCATCGTTGCAGCCCAGCCAAAGCACTTAGATATCAGAGTATCAGGATGCTGGTTGCAAACTAATTCTGATTTTATGAAAGCAGATGGGAAAATTGTAAGCAGTGGATTAGAGTAGTTCTGCAGGAAATTCAATTACTTCAATGATTATCAAAATCATTAATTCAATTTTTCTTTCATTTATTAATTCAATTTTTCTTTTAAGATTGCTACTGAGGTATCAGTGCAAGTTTTGTAAGATAAGCAATTAATTTCACATCTTAATAAGACTTTGCATTTACTTTAAATTCTTCAATACCACACTAACTCAAAGTGAAAAGGAAATTCCAATTCTGATTAAACCAATTAGCTAATGAACACAACCCACTCTGGCTCAGAATAAGCTTTTTTAATAGCTTCGTTATTAGGCATTTTGAAGATAAAAAATATATGTATAGTGATGACAAAAAATTAAGTCTTTACAATAATACATGTTAAATAGTCTAAGTTAGGGGCTTTATGATAATGCACATACCAGGGTTTTAGAGGAAGGAAAGAACAAAATCAAAGCTAAATACAATTGTAATTGTTTTCACAATTGTAATAAATATGTGCAGAACAATAACAGAAATCAATAGGTTGGCCCAAATATGAAAAAATATTTATAATTCAAAAATATTATCATTATCCAGAAGAACTTCAATTTTATTCTTTGTTAGATAATATCTCTATTGTAACAAAAAGGATTTAAACAAATATGCTTCAATGGAACCTTTGGCAAGATGCATAAATTCCTCAAATACAGCGGAACAAGGTACTTTTCTAGTGAGGCAGAAGAAAAATGTCCCAATACCACAAAGCAGAAGGAACAACCAATGCAAGGATAAATAAAAAAAATCCTAACCCTAGATGACTTTGTCTTCTTCAGAAGACAGCAGACATTTCTAAGGGGGTAACACTCAATTTCTGCTAAAGCTCACATTATATAATCTTTATCTGAAGGGCTTCTCTTAATTCCCTCATCTTCTCCCTCCTCCTAGAAGATGAGAATATGGAATTAAGGCAAATTTGTGACTCAACTCCACCTCCTTCCTCTAAATACCCTTGCAACCATTCCTGTACTTTTCTATGGAGTAGGGTATCAAGAGAAAGGAAGGATCTCCTGGATGTCCCCTGTACTCAGCACTGCACTACTGTTCATCAAATGGCATCTGGAAGATGGAATTCCCTACAAATAAATCCATTATAGGGATTTCAGGTACCATAAACACCTCAAAAGAACTAGAGATTTTAATTTTGACCTGGAGGGAAAATATCTCCCCAAGCTGGCAAAGCCACAGGCAGACAGCAACTAAAGAGACATCACACATGTAACAAAGGTCTGAAGATGAAAATAAAATCAGTCTCTTAACCAAGAGCGTGAGAGAAATCTGACAATGCACTCAGTCACTCTGACTGCCCAAAATACAAAAACTAATGAAATTTGTATTTGATCGAAATACAGAATAAAATAATTAAATTATACATATATGTTTCTTCTTTAGTTTGGTCTTCAAAAATTTAAGGATATATATCCCAGATCCTCAAATTAAATGCCCTTTTTCCCCCCAAGTGCTGAAAATAACTTTTGAGCCTGTGTAACACAAGGTTTGAATTATAAATCTTAATAATATTAATCAAAATTGACTGTAGAACAAGTCTCTACATATGTTGCAAGTCTACCAAATCAAAGAAACTCCCCTGCCCCCAAAGCAGCGCCATCATGGTATGAAGTAGCTCAGAATCTACTAACTGCTAATAGAATCTTCAGGATGAAAACAGACCAAACCCATGGACAAGACATCCTTAAGGAGATGCTGCAGAGGCATGTCTTCCAATATCCTCAATCCAACAACTGTGGATGTTAGGTGAGTAAGAGGGGAGGGCACTGGAGAAACTGATTAAGTCCAAATATTCTCCTTAAACAGAACAGCACATGCTGCTGACACGACAAAGGCCACTTGCAAGCCATCAGTTTGCCCCAGTGGGGTATTTCCTGTATTCTAATGCTTTAGGCCAGGCTTGAAATGTATCTAAAAATTTGCAAGCATGGGCAGGTTTTGAAATTTGCTTGGTCATACACACCTAATTAGTGCACATAACCAAGCCCTCACAAATCTTGCCTGACAGTAACATCTTATTGTTAGCAGGCATAAACAATCTTTGCAAGACTGCTGACATATTTCACAGATCACATCTCATTTTTAAAGAAAAATCCTTAACGATATTAAATATACAGCTCATGGTTTATAACTCAAAAGATAGCTAGTTCCATTAAATCTCTCACTGTGCACATGTGGCAGGCAGAAAAACACATTAAAAGCATAATGAGCACAAAAGTCTAAATAATCATACATCATCTTGAAACAGGCCCCTAAGAACAACTTTTATGTGAATTTTGAGGAAGTAGTAATAACTATGAAATGCCTTCCCCCATCCTGTTCTTCAATATAAATATGGGTAGTTCTTTAAAGGAGGCATTTTAATCATACTCAAGTCTGACATGTTACCAAATACTGGCATATCAAGACACACTTTTAAAACAAATACACAAGTGAAATTATTAGGAAAGAGAACAAAACATCATTGTGTCCCTACAGACATCTGTTGTGTCCCACATATGGAATCTTGTGTGCACTCCTGGCTCTCCCCTCTCCTTGTTCTGCAGTCTTAGGGAGAATTAAGAAGGTATGAACTCAGGTGATCAAAGGTAAAGAACAGTTTCATTTCAAAAAGCAGGTTACATAAGTGAAAGATCTTTAGCCTGAAAAAGAACAGTGGAGAAGGGAACTCAACAAAACCACAAGTGGGATGAACTGAATTGCTCCCTGCCTTGTCCAGAGGAAGAACTCTGGAAGTTTCATGTTTAATCAGCAGGTGTCAGAACCAATCCTTTTGCTTGCCTTGACCCTTTGTTTGGTTGTTTTTAAATTTATATTATGTATAGTAAACAGAACATCCACTTAAAGGCATACTTGTTGATACAGAAAAGCGTTGATGTGAAAAGCTTCGGTGGGCTCAACGAACACCTGGAGAAAAGTCAGCTGAAAGCTATTAAAGAAAACTAAATAACACACACACCCCATCATTTAAGGCAAGGAAGTTCACAAGCTGCAGCCAACAGCCTGCCAGCATGCAGTGACACTTTCCATTTCTTTGCTCAGAAGGAGGTTGTCAAGCAGATCCTGCAATTTGGCAGGGCTTCGGATGGTAAGGGAATAAATAAAAAGAAAAGAAGCCAGCCAAAAAAACTAAGAGGTACTGGAAGAGCAGAAGAGAGCCTGTAGCCAGGTGCATGTTGCCATGGTCACCTTTTCACAAACATGATGAGTCTGGGGATCCTGCAAATTGCTGCTGCTGAGTTTTCTAACTGAAGTCCCCAGCTGGCCAAGGAGTGAGCAGCAGGTAGATGCTGACACACCAGATACTGCTCCTGAATGTGGTCTGTGGGATGCAAAGGTGAAAGAACAAAGGGGAGTAGAAATTTCCCAAGCCATTTCCATTAGGTGGTTTGAGGACAATTCAGTTGGATGCTGTGCATCAAGCTCCCCATGAGTGAATCAATCAGGACAGCTCACATGATCAAGAATAAAAAAAGAAACTTTTGGGGGCAGGACTCAGTGGGTACTAACTTCTTGCAGGAACAGACATGGCTGTGACTAAAGGGCAGCCTTCACCTGGAAGGAACTGGGGAGAAGGGTGTGCCAGAGGGAAGATGTGACAGATCATTTCTCATCATGTACTGTGTGTGAGGTTTCCAGCATCACTCTCCAATCATTCTCTGCCACATCAGTGGGGCACAGGGTGCAAGTTCAGTAGCTATGCAGCATGGGCTCTCCAATGAGATTGTTGAGAATGGCATACAGGGCTAATCAGGCATTTTGTCTGACCAGCTACAGATACCCTTCAACTCTTATGTTACTTCAATACTCCATATATATAGCATAAGCCAACTAATCATGGACTAAAGCAGCAACTTACAGGCTCAAAGTAAAAACAGATCATCCATCTGTCACATGAGATGAGGATTTGAAAATTTCATTAATTTTCTGAAACTGCTAGCTAAGATATCCAAAGAGTTTCATTACTACAAAGAGCCTTTTTATGCTGTTAATCCAGATTAGTAGTGACTGTTCAATTTAGAGTTTGCCTAAATCTTTAGTTCTACCTGATGCAATAGAACAGCCTAATTCTTCCTTCCTTTGAAGCACAGCCCTGCCCTCTGAAAATTCTTCTCAGCTCCTTTCCCTACTTCCTGTTCCAAATTCATGGTTCATTGTGCTTTTACTGCTTTACAGCCCATCCACAGACATTTCAAAAAGCAAAGTACTTCAGAGCCCCTCTACAGATTTTAACTCCTTTAATTTGTTTGCCTGCTGGCCCAGCCACATGGAGGAAAAAAAATCATTAAAGATCTTCATAATTTTCATAACTGATAATCAGAAAGAAATCGGCAGCTCTTCCTGGATAAGAAAAATAAATGTGTTTTATCACAAAACACTTTACAACTTTTAGTTGTACAGGCTGCCTTTTATCTGACTTTCACACCACAATCTTGGAGAGAACCTTTAACTGCAGGCAGCCCTTTATCAACCAGTTTGCCACTCTAAGGTGGTCTGATCTCAGTCTGAGTCCAGCTGTTAATTTAAACTACCTCCCTCAGCACACAAACATTGAACCCCTCCCAAGAGGGGACATTCTCACGTGTCCAGTGCTATTAATGTGGCATTCCTGGCAGCTGGAACAAATTGCACTGAGGTAGGCAGGAGCTGCCCACCTGCTGGGCTCTGCTCAGCCACAAAAGCAGCCCAGACCACTCCAAACCGTGTGCTCAGAAAAGTTCTCATACCTCAGGGTGTGCCTGGGAACACAAGGCAGAAGGCACAAACTCAGCACCACTGACACTCCAGCAAGCAAGGAAACCCTCGGAGAATTTGGTTTTGAGCCTCTTGTCTCTGTTGTCTGGTAGTTCAGATGAAACTAAACTTTACAAACGAGACATGCCAATACCCACCGTACTGGGCCTCACATCAGTGGGACTTTGAGCAGCTATTAATGGTCTCCTCAAAGCTGTACAACGAGATTCTTGGTATTTTTAAATGAACCAATATCTTGTCCTTCTCTAACCAGCCAGAGAAACATCCAACTGGAAAGTCAAAGTAATTGTTCTCCCTGGAAAAAAAAATTCTCCATATTTACCAAATCTACTGTGTAACCCTGCTTATTAACAAGACCATCTCATTTCCTCCAAATCACAGAATATTTCAGTACTAATGAATCAAAGGAGGTAAAATTTAAAAATATCCTTATGGCAAAGAGATATTGAATGCTTAACATGAATAATTTGACATTTAGAAGTCAAATGAAACAAAGTAAATTGTTGTATTTGCACCGCACCAGCACTCTGCCCATTATGCAAGACGGGCTGGAGAGTGGGTGCTGTGAAGAGGAAGTCCCAGGCTCTGTTTTAGTTTGGAAACATCTGTCCCTAAGGAAGGGACCAACGTCAATAAGGCATCATCTCACAAGTTTATTTTGTATTTTCCTTACACAGTTAATTGCACTGCTGATCTAAGCATAAGTAGCAGTTCTATAAAAATTCTACTATTATCTCCACCTAGACTCTTGATAGTATTACTTTTACAGGCAAATTATGTTTCTGTAAAGTGTATCTGTGGGTAGTTACAAACAGGTAGAACTGCATTGATTGAAGTTTCCTATTTCTAAGAAGAAATAGGAGTGATGTATTCTAAGTAGTAGTGAGTGTGCAATTAGGCAGAGATTCTCTCCTCAGCAGCACACCAAATAAGAATTATCCTTTATACAAGCATCATCTGTGACTTTCAGTGAAACCTTCTATTATGGTATCCCCATAGTCTCCAACTCACAGCAGCCACAAAGCTGTCACATAGTGTGCAACACCTCGCACTTGTTAGTCCAGAGGAATGACAGGTCAAGACTAGTAAATTCACAGGGCTCCAAAGGCAACATTTTAAAAAAATTGATTATTTAAAAAGTAATTTTAAAAAACAACAAAGCAAAACAAACAAGAACACAAAAAAACCCCCACCAAATCCCTCTCAGAATTACTTCCAGCACTTGAGGCAAGAAATGCTTTCCCTTCTTTTTTTTTTTCCTTAGGCCAACAAAGAAAACCAAAGGGACTTTTCCTCAAGCAGCCTGGAGAGTTTACCCACCAGCTGTAACTTTCTCTCTTCCCCTCTGAAACAAATACACCCATGAAACAAACTAACTACTCCTCCAAACATTTTATTGTCTACACAAACATGAGTAAGTCAAGAGCAGATAAGGTGTAAAGCTTCACTTGGCCAGTTTTTCTCTTGGCTCTAAATATTGTAGCTGATGCCACAAGTACATTCTGGACAGCTGGAGCAGTTCACCACAAATGCATTTGGCCAGCTGAATTTGGCAGTTGAAGTAAGCTGAAGGACAACAACAGTAGTTTTGCTTCTTTTAAACAATCTCAAATAGAATAGAGTATTTCAGTTGTAAGACACCTACACCAATCATCTAGTCCAGCTGCCTGACCACTTCAGGGCTGACCAAAAGCTAGAGCATGTGGTTACAGGCATTGTCCAAATGCCTCCAAAACACTGACAGGCCCAGGGCATCAACCACCTCTCTAAGAAGATTGTAACAGTGTTGGATCATCCTCTCAGTAAGGAACTGCTACCTAATGTCCAGTGTAAACTTCCACTAGTGCAGTTTAACTACTCCAATGCATCCAACCACTGCACCTGAGGGACAAGGGATCAGCACCTCTCTCTCAACTTCCTCTCCTCAAAAAGCTGAGAGAGCAGTGAGGTCACCCCCCAGACTCCTTCTGTCCTAGCTAGATGGACAGAGTCCTCAGCTGCTCTTCACAGGACGTTCCTTTTAGCCCTGTCACCAGCTTTGTTGCCCTCCTCTGGCTGCATCCAAGTACCTTCACATCCTTCTTGAATTCTGGGGCTCAGAACTGCACACAGAACTCAGGGTGAGGCCACAACAACACAGGAGAGCAGGGTATCTATTGTTTCTAAAAATCTTTTGAAATATTAGAAGTTTCCATACATGCTTTTGGGGTGTTGTGGGAGTTATTATGGGTCATCTTTGGGGAAAAATATTAGGAAATAGCCAATTGTTGCATGTGTTCTCAGAAGCTATCCCTTCTGCTTAATTCCTTTCTTTCTCAACAGAACGTAACTATTGAGTAAGGAAAGTCAAAGAATTAAACTATGTAATGGTGTAAAGGATGTTGCTCTTCACGATTCCTGAAATGACTTAGTGCTTTCTCAGTGCTGCCACAAAAAGGCAGGAGAAGTAACACAGGTGATATCACACTTGACACCAGACAGAAATACATGTGCCATTTGCTCCCCAGCAGCCTTCTGGCATCTTCTTCCAAGAACTGTCCAATTCTTTGCCATAACTTTTCCTTGCCCAGTATAAAAAGTCCTGCTCACTTCAGTAAGGAACAAGATATAAAATGCCTTCAAGAGTTTTTAAGCTGCATTCTGAAGGCAAAGCTATCAGAAAACTGTCACTGAGTAGGTAAAGTCATTATGTGAACAGTATGGAGTAATACAGAGTTTAGTGTGACAGCAGTGTCAGGTAACTAATGTTATTAACTTCCCCAAGCAATCATTTTTTATTGAAGTTAACCATGATCAAGATCCCAAAATCTTGCTGCAGATGATGTATGGCCTTAGTAACTACATGAAGAATGATTACATGCTCATCTACACTCAGCAAAGAATACAATACAGTCAAAATACAACAACTGCTATGATTTTTTTCCTTCTCCTAATCAGAAGTTTTCCTCCATGTTTTCTCCTCCTCCCCCAAAGAACACAAACATTTCTCTTGGTAACTGTGCTAAAAAGGAGCTTCTCTACTAGAATATCTATTCCTTCCACTGACAACTGCAGTCTCTAAATATTGTAAGGAGTTATAGCTATCTTAGACAAGTCAGGAAATGTCAAAAGAAAAACTCCAACAAACTACTACAGAGTTAAAGGGATTGATTTATGATGATTACAGTGGAAGAATAGAAGAATAAATGACTTACAGCGTAGCTATTTCCTAACTAAAGTCTGAAATGCAACAAAGAGGGAAAGCAACGCAAATATTG
Source organism: Peucedramus taeniatus (assembly GCA_013400575.1). Classification (NCBI taxonomy): domain Eukaryota; kingdom Metazoa; phylum Chordata; class Aves; order Passeriformes; family Fringillidae; genus Peucedramus; species Peucedramus taeniatus. Next base: position 18,722 of record WBNO01012550.1, on the reverse strand, counting down.
TCACCAAAAGAACTTCTGGAGACAGATAAACACAAAACAAGACAAACAAGTTGACAAATTCAACAAACAATCATCCATCCTCCCATAAGTTATCAATGCTTGAAATGAAAATTCTGGTGCAATTTATGCAGCCATTAGTTTCTTTGAAGTAGATAACACATTTACATGGATGGGAATTTGGTATTACATTATCACTCTGAATAGAACCAAGGTGAAATTTAAAAACTAATAAATATTTGTAATAGGTAAGAAAAACAATCATACCTATCCTACTCACTAAGAAAAATTTAGTACTTTACCAAACAAAACTCCTAAGAGGCAACTTAGTCCTTAAAAGAGCTTGCAACTTCCAGGGAAAATCTTGCTTGGAATTTCTTATAATACAAACAGCTGTAACATATTTTTTACATTTAACAGGATATTACATTTGATAGGAAACCAGTGTGACTTTAGCAGGATTCCCTTTTTTTCCAAGGATTTTTCTTTTTAATGAATCACTGACCACATTTTAAAAAGCAGCAGCAAAACACAAGACTCAACAGACTTCTATCCTGAATGCAGGGTATCAATGGGAGACTATTATTACCATCACCCTCAGCTACAACAGTCTGAAGTCTAAGTCCTGGTTTATTTTTACTAAAATAAGTGGATACACACCCTTGAAAAACAGGCAAGACTTTGAATAGACACAACCTAAGTGAGCATAAAAATAATACTTTTGATGGGATGCTTCTGTATGCCTCTAAACACTGCAGTTAAAATGACCTCCACAGTTTTTTTTATAACCTTCATAAATGCATGGGATTGCTGCTGACAAACAGCTGAAGTCCCTCCCAGGCACACTAGTGTGCTTACCCTAGACAGGAATGCACTCCAAGAACTAGAAAGTGCAGCGAGCTCTTTGAGCTTAGGACTGTACTTTACTCACACAAAAGGCCAGACCAAAGTTTAATATCTATGTTTGCAGAAGCATTGCTTAGTCTTTAAAATAATTACTACTACCAATGTTCATCCTGTTGCATCTGCTACCATTATTTAATGGTTCTAAAAAAAACCAGCATCTTTTTGTGTTCATGTGTCTGAAAAGAGAGTGGTTACACACATAAACACAAGAAAATTTGCAGCAGACTAAACAGCAGCAGGAAAAAATACCCTCCCTACATGCTCAATTTAGCACTGCTTAAGTACAGAGAGTGAGGTGTGTGATTGTTTTCAGAACAGGCAAGGCAGCTCCATGTCTCACCTGTGCATGGAACACAGAGTAAAGCATTTGACAAACTTAGGGGTGACCATAAAACTGATGGGTCTGGGATTATACCATGGAGATACAGTGAGAGCAGGAAACCCGGGAAACTGACACACTGCTTTCCCTCACACTCCCACTGACTAAGAGTATTTAAACTCTGTTAGCCATCAATGAGCAGCACTGTATGATTAGGTCAGATAAGAAATAGTTTTAAAATAATGGAATTTAAAAGGTACATCTCAGGTAGCATCCAAGAAAAATGCAGCTCAAGTAAGCCCATGTATTTACATTGCAAAAACCCCTAAATCACAGAATCACAGCACAAACTGGTCTGTACTTTATTGCTGTCTGTGTAAAGAGGCCCCAGTGAAATTTTCAGGGATGCACTTTAGAACAGGCAAATACATTTTCATTTTTTATTTCCATTCTAATACAAAACTAAAAATCTTTGCATAAATATAGTTTTATACCTATTCAAACTACATGGGACAGTTGACCTATATTGCTTTTGCATAGTCACATAATTCTAAAGACTGTGCAACAAAATGATGGTGCAGCTATGGAAACCCTGCCAGCTGTGTGGTTTCGTTCCAGGTATTGTTACCACAATACCCTATTCCTGCTAGTGTTACCTCATTGCCATTAATGAAGTCTAAGTACATGCTGCTGCCACACCTTCATTTCAATAACCTAGGAAGTTTAATTCCTGCACAGAATGCCCACGTAGTTCCTTCAGTTCATTTTTAAACTTTCAGCAAACAAACAATAAGGCATTATTTATTTCTTTTAATTAATACTCTCCCAGGTAGACAGAGTATACTCACCCCACGTTCCCTATTCAAGATTACCAAAAGAACAAAAGCCAGAAACCAAACATATTATAAGAGTTATTAAAACACTCAAAGACAGTACAAGGAGGTAAAGTTTCAAGCCACCGGTGTGGCAAAGCATCTCACCCTCCCCTCGCTGTAGCTGCTCCGAGCATCCCTGCGGGGCGGCGGGTCGCTGCCGAACGGCGTGAAGTGCGGGGCAGGAGGGCTGATTCCCCGGGCCCGCCTCGAGCAGAGAGGCAACTGAAGGACCAGGCTGCCTTCCACAAGAAGCCACGCAGGCGGAGAGAGGGGCCAGGGCCGCCCGCTCTCCTGCCCCGCCGGGAGGGGCGGGTGTGGCTGCGAGGGGCTCAGCTCGTCGGGACAACCCCTGTGCTGCAGGAAATCCGCAAGAGGTGATTTACGGGCAGGGCTCATTCCCATCCCACTGAGCTGACAGTTCAGCCGAAAAGTATTAATCTGGGCCCTGAAAGCTTGTTGAACAACGAACCTTACCCTTAGGCTGAGGAGGGNAAAAAAAAAAAAAAAAAAAAAAAGGTAGGAGTGGAGAGGGATGAGGCAGTGTTGCACAAGCTTATCAGTGCCCACTTGCTGCAGAACATGCCCTTGCAAGAGCTGTGTATGAAGAACTACTACTATTTATATCTGTAACACTTCCAAGTTGCTGCAAATCTCTAGACAAGTTTAATACATGAAAATTACCTGCTTAAAAACACAATACCCCTATTTTCTGGCCAGCTTTTCCTCCTATGCTGGAGGAGCCTCAACTTCATTCATACTTTTAAAGTGTTTTCTAAAGCTAAAGCTCTTAGAATAGGAGTGCAGAGAAATAAATATATTGCACGAAGAGCTGACCCAATGGCCTGTATGACCTGCACTTAGGCATCAGTTTAACATGCAGCAGCATGGCATCTTGATGGGAAGTAAAAACATAACATCTATGAACTTCTTTGAAGTTAACAAAGTTCAAGCAGTTGACTTTATACTGACAATACAATCATATTTTCCTTGAAACAATTATTTGCAGTTTACTTATTTAATCCTTTCATAATTACCTAAGATACTCATCTCAACATTCACAGAAACAAATATGTGCAGTACTCACTCACTCAGTTCCAGCAAAAGCAACAAACTCATAACTAAAGACTTCCAACATGACTAAGTCTGCTTGGATCCAGAATTTTTCTCTACTTACTACTCAGCAGTCGTCAGGCACAAAAACGTTTTCCTATTAACGTAATTTCTTAACACATGTTATCCCACTCCCTGGTCTCTTGACCTTTCCTTCCTTTGGTTTGCTGACAGTTCCTCCTTTTCAGGGAGCACTTGCGCTTATACACAATGCACTACAGTGGCAGCTCCCAAAGACTTGGAGATTTCTTCAAGAAACAGAGTAACTTTCCACACAATATGCATGGGAACACAAAAGCATCACTGAGGAGAGTACCTTCACTATCAGCTGTTCTACCTCAGCAGTCTAAGTACACAAAATATGTGCTGTGCTCCAGTTTGGATTCTTTCTACCTTTTCAGCATAAGCTATTCAGAGGCTTTACAACTGGCCAGTTTCACCCAGTAAATAACTGACTTACAGTCATGGGTTGGAAGGAGTTGAGGTATTTTTACCCTCCACTAAGTTTTGACTTTCTTTTTTTTCTTTTTTTTTCTTAATTTTTATAAATAGTCTAAGTGGTAAGAGTGCCTAGCTGAATTGATTTTGCGTTCCTACTTTTAAATACTTAAGTGTGAAAAACACTTCATAGACTTTTAAGCAATATGATCACTGATAGTGTATTAGCACTCAGAATATTGCAATGTAAGCATTCAGCTGTAGTTAAAATATTTGAAGAGAGGCTACAGTATAATCAGTAAACTTTTCCATGCAGATTAGTATTTGAAAAATATGAAATATGATTTATGTGTACAACGTACAGTGTACAACAGTTTGCATACCTTAAGTGCAGCTATGTATACTATCAAAACTTGACTTCCCACAGTATAATCTCCCAAACTTTTAATCAGTAAAGCAAACACCATTGGGGAAGAAAAAAATCAGAATATTAGTTTAAATTTTAATCCAAACAACTCCCTCCCTGCCCCATACTGAAATGAATAATGAATGAGCTAGGTCATGATTGCTTTCAATAAGTATGTCAGAAATCTTCAAAACAATGAGATGAGGGTAAGACAGACATCAAAGGTCTTCCTAACAATGCCACATGCTTATACAACCACATACTATGCATCTTTTTTATGCATCAGCATGCCAGGAACTGCATAACCACAAGTACCATAGGTACTTGAGTTTTATGTTACGAAACTTGATATGCAAACAAAAATTAACCGAGAATTTTAAGTATTTTTGTTTGGAATCCGAGAATTTAAGCCCAACCTTCACCGTGCGTCTGGGCAGAACTAAGGTTTTCAGACTGGAGTGTCACCTTACACCTCCCGTCAACTCTGTCACGCAGCAGCAGCGGCTCACCCAAAGCGTCAGTAACTCCAAGAGGCTTCTCAACAAATGGAAAGTCTAGAGTTTTGTTGTCATCGTCCTCCCACGCCTCCCGGGCCGCTTCGTTCTTGCGGCCAGCTGCTCCCCTGAGCGCTCTCAGCCCGCCCTCCCTCCGCGCCCCCCGGCGCAGGACCCCGCTCGGAGGCGCCTGCGGGGCGCGCCCCAGCT